>QUSF01000114.1:374851-458065 GCA_003676055.1 Chloebia gouldiae
CGCGGCCCCGGGGCCGAGGTGTTCGTCACCCGGCGGGGCTGTCGCGACACAGCAAGGGGCCCCGGGACCGGCGGTGTGTCAGGGCCTGGGGAGCTTCGGGCAGGGGAGCGGTTCCCAGTTGCCATCCCCGTGCGCGGCCTTTGGGCTGTCACAGAGGGGCTCACAAGGCAGGACTGTCGCGATTGGATTGGGGCTGTCGGGCCAGTCCTGGCAGCGCTGTTGTGACAGAAGTGTGTCCTCGAAGCCATCGCAGGCAGGGCTGTCCCGACAGGAGGAGTTCCTGTGCCCTAGGCCGGCCCTGTCCGCACGTCCCGCAGGTGGCGGCGGTGCCTGCCCGCGGCCCGGGATGGAGCCGGGGATGCAGCCCGTGATGAAGCCGGGGCTAGAGCCCGGGATGGAGCCGGGGATGCAGCCCGGGATGGATCCGGCCGGAGCGTTCCCGGCGCTGGAGCGGGAGCTGCGGGCGGCGCTGGCGGAGGACGAGCGGCGGCAGCGGGAGGGCGAGGCCAAGCTGCGGGCGCTGCGCCAGGGCGTCCCCGACTACGGCCAGTTCAGGTCCGGGGCTCGGGGAGCGGCCCGGGAGCAGCCGGGAACTCGGCTGGGCGCTCCCCTCGGGGTCTGAGCTCAGAGCTGGGGGCCCGAGCACTGCTCTGAGGGACCCGAAGGCAGCAGCCTCGGTGTGCCCGGAACAGCCCTGGGGACAGAGCCCACCCGGCCGTGCTTGAGATTTGGCCCAGAGCTCCTCAGGTGGCCCCGTGTGGGCTGAGATCTGTCCCTGCTCCGTGCCTGACCCCTGTGGTGGCCCAGCAGTGGAGTGGCACTGTCCCCTCCCCAGGACCATGCCACCTTTTCCCATTCCCAGCCCAGCCCTACAGCCCCAGGCTGTGCTGGGAGAGCAGGAGCAGAGGGTGACATGTCCCTGTGCCCTTCCCAGCCTGTCCCTGCTCCCTGGCGTGTCACTGCTGTGTCCAGGGCTTGTGAGCAGGCTGGGATGGCAGGGCTGCTCCACGGGCAGTGTTAGGCACTCCCAGTGCCCTCCAAACTCCTGGATTCCCCATGGATCCATCTGGGGGCTCCCTGTCCATCTCCATCCAGGATGCAAAGGTAGATCCAGGACTTTGACCACACTTGGGAGGCATTCTTGGACCAGCTCAAATTCCATTAATGGCTCCATGTCTGTCTCATTCCCCCATGCCACTTGATCCCTGAGGGGCAGGAAAACACTTTCAAGTGGCTTCTCCCTCAAATATCTTGATGGGCTTCCCCAGGGATTTTAAGCTGGTTTATCCTTGTATTAGTCAGGGCCTGCTCCTCCAGCCTGTCCAGCCCCTCTGGGTGATCCACAGAGCGCAAAGTCAGAAATTGGCTCAGAGGAGCAGCTTGAAGCCTCAAAGTGTTTTCTCTTGCCATGTGTCCCTCTTGTCTCTGTTCCCTTTAGGGAGATTGTGCTGGCTTCTCACCTGAAGCCTCTGGAGAAGAAGGACAGGCTGGGACAGAGGAGGAGTGTGCTGTGGAATCCCTGTGCAGCCCCAGCCAAGGCAGCACCTGCCCATGCTGTGGAGATCCCACAGGTGAGGGAGACCCCACAGGTGAGGGAGAGGCTGCTGGGGCCTCATCCACAGCTGGAAATGACTCAGGAATCATCTGGGTGTTAATTGGAATGCAGGAGTTACTCAGGATCCACTCTGGGTGTGAGCCAACCCTCCAGGCCCCTTGAATATCGGAATTTGGATCAGCACGGGGTCAGGCTGGGCCTCTTCAGGGAGAGCCTGCTCATCCCTGTGGGAATGGAGGCCTGGCTGCACACCCTGGCCCCAGAGCTCCCAGTGCCCCCATGGTGGCCAGGAACATCTGTGGGAGCTGTCCCTGGCTGGGAGCAGCTCCCAGCAGCTGCAGCCTGACCTGGAGCCAGGGCTGCACCAGGATCCTCCCTGGGACAGCCTCTGGCTGCAGAGGTTCCCTGAGCACAGGGAATTGCCCATGGTTTAATGATCATGGAAAAGAGCTGGGTTGGGTTAATCCTGCCCAAGCCTGATCAGCTCACTGGGTCCCTCAGCAGTGGGAAACAGGGACAGGACATTTTCTGTCCAAGTCATTTGTGATGGAGTCACCTCCTGCCCCTGCTGTGGGCTCTGTCCATGCTGGAGTGTCCTGGTCATGGGATGTTTCCCATGATAAGGCAATTTCATGGATTGCCTTATAAACAATCTCAAGGATTGTTTATGATGCTGGGTTTCATTCACCTGTGTTTATTGTAAGATCTTTTGCAACTCTCCTGAGTAGTTCTGTGTTTGCTTTGACTGAGCAGTGATCTCCCCAAGCAAATCCTGCTGGTTCCATCAGCACCAGGCTCAGATCTCCAGAGCTTCTCCACCTGTGCTCAGCCCCAGCTGGTGTCACTTTGCTTTGTTCCCTGGCTGTAGAAAAGCTGCACGTTTGCCTCCTCCTTTCAGCCTGTGTTGGTGACCCAGCAGGGCTGGGCTCAGCAGTTCATTACAGCTGGTATAAAATGGGATTTCCTTTACCTGGGAATGCCACTTGGAGCTCAGCTCTCAGCCTCTGCTCTGGCACAGACCCACCAATGCCAGGTGGTACCAGACAGGGCATCTGCACATTTTCTGGGGTTTGCATCTCCCACCTTTTCTCTGCCAGTCCCTGGTTTTTCCTCTGTGTGCTCAGAGTGTTCCCGGCCCCGATCTCTGTGAGATCCCTTCCCAGGCAGTGCTGCTGCATCCAGGCTGGGCAGAGAGTCTGACTCTGGCTGGGGTTGGGGCCACTCCACAGCCATCTGTGTTCACACTGGGTGTCACACCTCATCCACACTTCCCTTTTCCCCCTGGAGTTTCCTGGTTTCTCAGGGTTAAAGGCACCTGGCATTTCCTTGTTTTCCCCTTTTCCTCCTCAGCAGCTCCTTGTGCTGCCAAAGCCCCCGGTAAAAACATCTTGGCTGTCCATCAAAGGGATCAAGTCTACAAGTGGGAACAAAACAAAAGGACCTGAGTGTCTCCTTTCTCCTTCAGGAGCTGGATCAGCTGCCTGGGACCGCTGCGGAATTTCACCGAGATTGGCGCAGGTGCTTGAAAAGTGGGACAGAGAAATACCAGTTTTTGCTGGAGCTCGGAGGGGAGGCCTTGGGCAGGATCTTCCAGGCTGATGTGGGCTTTGGCCTCTTGGGGGAATTCCTGACAGTGCTGGCAGAGAACGTCCATCCTGGAGACAGAGCTGCTGTCCTTCAGGTCCTGCAGAGCCTGGCGGGCACCAAGCGCTTCGGGCTGAACGTGGCTCTCCTGAGCCAGGCAGAGAAGGAGAGCAGCCAGGATTTGTTCAGGAAGCTGCAGAGCAGGGATTGCCAGGCTGCTGGCCAGCCCGGCTGCCTGGCCAGCTGTGAGGCAGGGAGGGAAGCCCATCCCGTGGAAACTGAGGAGGAGAGGACAGTGGTGGAGCTGATGAAGTGTTACCAGGTCAGCTGAGGGAGCAGGAGCACCAGGATTGAGCAGAAACAGGGTAAAAAAGGCTCAGAAAAAATTTAAAACTTGACTTTGGCACCACCCGGGGCACAAGTTCTGCACAATAAAGTTCAGCTCCCAGGCTGTGGTGCTGTGATCTCTGAGCAGGGTGTCCTCACAGATGGGTATGGCAGAGTCTCTTGGATGAGGAGAAAACCAAGGGAAAGAAAACAGGGTGGTAGTTTTGAAGGAGAAATCCGAACCCAGATAGTCCCTTTCCTCTTCCACCCCTGTCCACATTTACTGAGGAGTTTTAGGAGATGTAATCGATGACAGTAACAATTTCAGGTCCATTTTTTCCCCTAACCCAGCGCAGCAAATGGCAGAGTCACCCCAGCAGACTGGAACCACCTACTCCCACCTGCCCTGGAGAAACCACCAGGCACCTGATGGCAGGGTCCAGGTTCATCCCTGAGGCCTGGTGTGGGAATACTGGGCTTTGTGGCACCACTGGAGGGGACGTGTGTCCCTGCACTCTGCTAGGGTGCCATTCCTCCTAACTTTGCACACCTGACAACAGCTGAGCACTGGATGCTTCAACAAAAGAAGATCCTGGAGTTCCCCAAGATGGGATGGAGCATTTTGATGCCAGAACAGCCCCAGCACAACAGGCACAGCTCTGGTGGGAACAGGCACACTGCTTGGGTTGTGCCAAGGCTCACGGTGAGGATGGCAAGGCTGGGAGCTGCATCCCACCTCTTGGGAAAGGCAAAATCCCTGGGGTTTGGTGGGAAGACTCGGGAGAAATTCAGTGGAGCAGAGATTATGGGAATGGTGGCAGAGGATGGGGCTGTGGGACCCACCGGAACCGTCTCCAGGTCAGCCAGTTCATGGTGTGACCTGAGCTGCTGAGAGCTGAGCTCAGGGGCCAGGTGGGGTCCATGGAAACACGAGCTTCATTGTCATAATCCTCATCCTCACCCACCTGGACATCCAGACAGGATCCACAGGGAGCAAATATGGGCATCATCATCATCATCATCATCCTTGCCCACATGGGCCACTGCTGGCGGGCACTCAAGAGCCCATCCAGGATGGAACATCATCCCCACAGGGCACTTGGACACCCTGGGCCATTCTCCCGTTGGAAATTCCCCACGTTTTGGCCATCAACAGTCAAACACTGCCAAGTCCCTGCTCTCCCTCCCCTTAGGGCAGGAGGGGGACAGCCAGGACTGATGTGGGAAAGTCCCTGTTTGGGCACAGCTCAGTAGGGACAGGCAGGATTTGACAGTGCCAGGATTTGCTCCAGGTGGGTTTTCACACTGCCAGGATTTATTCCTGGCTCTGCCACTGGTTGGCAGTGGGGGTTAAAGCTCTATAAAGTCCTTTTCAAAAGAAAACTTGGAGCTGGTGCAAGGTGTTTTGGCCAAACTCTACAGTTCTTGATCCGCACCAGTGATTTATTACAGCTGTTTTTCTAAGAGGCTGCTAAAAACATCCACCAAACTATTTTACTCCAATTAATACTTGCTTTTCTCACCCTTATTTGCCTTGTTTTCCATGTTGAGAACTGTGTGTACCAAACCCTTCAGTGTCCTTTTTGAGCTCCTCAGCTGGAGCAAATGCTTACCTTTTGCTTTTTTTTTCCTAGTGTTGGTTTTTGTTTGTTTGTTTTTTTTTTTAACTCATGAAGGGAAAAATATTTTTCAAACTGATCTGGTTTTCTCCAGAAATGGCTGCCGGGGTGTTTTTAACTCACCCGACTCAGCACAGTTGGGAGTCAATGTTTGTGCCTGACAAAGTCATCTCAAACATCCCCCAAGGTTGTGACAGCTCTGCAGGGTTTCGGTGGACACTTAATCCTCTGCATGGAGCAGGCTCATCTCCCTCTTCTGAGGATGTGGCTTGAGGATTTCAGCAGAAATCCCTCTGTCCAGGAGCGCACTGAGGGTCCCAGTGGTGCTCTGGCCCTTGAACCTTTTGATGATGTGCAGGATCTCCAATCCACCCTCAGCCCCAGAGCTGCAGCCAATCCTGGCAGCCTCCCAGGGGCTGCAGCCTGGGACTGTGTGGGGCAGGAGCTGGGTTTGAGGGTGAAGAACCCCCAGCAGATCCCTGATTCCCATTCTGGGAAGGAGATCTCTCCCACCCCACTGCTGCCTGTGGGTGCTATCCCTGCACCCCCTCCCGTCAGCTCAGTTCCTCGTGGCTGTTGGCCCTGGAGTGTATCCGTGCCCTGGGGCTCAGCCCTGAGCCCCTTCTCCTGCAACGTTAGGATTGGTTTGGGCTCCCAGAGGTCCCCACCACCCCAGATAATCCCAAAATCCCACAGCTCTGGTGGCAGAGAGGTGGATGTAGGCACAACCATGGAAGCTCAGTGTGTTTGTTAGCTTTATTCTCATCCCGAGCTGCAGCAGCGTTAGTGCATTAATTCGGTAGCACGGGAGGCTGCTCGTGGTGTCCCAGCCCTGCAGCATCCCCCTGCTCCCATCGCACCTCCTGCCCTGGAACGGCAGGGCTGGGACCGGCTGTTGTGTCTGGGGTCAGAGCAAAGCTGTCAGCACCTGACCGAGGGACAGAGGGGCCAGCACCCGCGGGCAGCCGTGTGCTCATCCCAAAGGCTGGCAGGGCACGGAAGTGCTGCTGGGTCGTTGTTCCTACGTCAGGGGGCATCAGGCAGGTCCTGCTCGTGGTCAGTGGCGGCAGCCAAGATGAGGATGGGGCTGTGGGCGAGCACCGGGCTGGGCAATGGCCCTGGGAGCGAGTGCTGCTCTGGGATTTCTTCCAATCCCATCCTGAATGCCCGTGGAGGGGGTGGGCTCAGGCTCTGTGTGGGGCAGGGACTGTGGCTGGGGCAGGGCCTGGCTCCTAGTGTGACCCCCAAGTGACGAGACCCCCCCGTCACTCCTTGGTTGCAGGTGGCACCTTGGGCTGTGAGACCCTCACGGGTGCCCCGACACCTTCCTCCTCCTCTGGACCTCTCTCCTCTCCATTTTCACCTGCATGAGATTCCCCTGTCGTAGGGCCATGGGTCACCCCCACCATGAGCCCCTCAGGTCTGGTTTTTCCTGTGTTGGGGACATCCTGGTGGCAGTCACCCAGTGGGATCAGGACAGCCCCATGGCTCTGTGCTTGGAGAAGCCCTTGAGGCCACTGTGTAGCCCCACAACCAACCCCAGACACCCCAGCACCCTCAGGAACGCCTCCTGATGCCTGTTTTGTTAGCCCTTGACACTATCCCAAGAGCATCCTGCTTCTCCACTCTCCTCTTCCTCCTGCCCCTGCCCCTCCATCAGCCTCTTTCTCCACCCCTGCCTCTTCATCCTCCTCTTTCTCCTGCCCCTGCCTCTTAGCTGAGCTCACCCAGCGCTTGGTGACAGGGAGATGTCCCTCTCCAGCCTCGCCTCTGCATCCCCCCCACCCGAGGGTCTCAGGGCTGGGTGCGCTGGGGAGATCCAGGGAGTCCTCCCAGACCAGAGAGTGGATGTAGGGAGATGCTCTTGGCCACCATCGTGTTGTCTGACGGTGCACGGAGATCGAAACAGGGCAAACTCCCTCCCTGGGAGCCAGGATGAGGCAGGAGGGGCCCCCAAGCCCGCGGCACTCGGTGCTGTGGGGGTGTCCCGTCCCGTCCCGGGGCGGAGCGCGGCCCCGCCCGGCTCCCGCTGTGCTGCCCGGTCGGACCGGTGCTCTGCTGGCTGCCAGCCCCAACGGGGTGCCAGCGGACCCTGGGCACGGGGCACGCGGGGGTGCCGAGGGGTGCCCGGGAGGGAGATGCTCCCCCCGAGCGCCGCCGGCCCCTCCGTGCCCCGTGCCCGGCCCGGGGCTCCCGCGCGGCGTCGGGCGGGACCCGCGGAGCCGCGGCTGCTGCGGCTCCCCCGCCCTACGGCACCTCCTTGTGCTCCTGCTTGGACTCCTTCAGCACCTGGAGGTGGAGGCAGGGGGGCCGTCAGGCCGGGATCGCGTTCTGCCACCGGCCGAGCCTGCGCGGGCTCTGAACGAGCTTGGGGACAAGGACAGGGACAGGGACAAGGACAGGGACAGGACAGCTTTCTCTATGAGCTGCCAACCTCAGCTCCACCATGACCCAGAGTCAGATCATGCCATACCCTCAGGGATCACTGGCTCCCTGCCTGGGCTCCCTGTGGGGCTCAGGGATGGTGGCCCCATGTGCAAGTCCCCTGGGGACACCCTATGGGGATGTGGGGATGGAATGTGGGTGGCACAAATTAGGATTTCCCACCTCTCCATCTCGTGTCTCCACAGTTTTGACCACAATGCTCCTCTTCACATGAGCTTCTGACACAGATTTGGTGTCCAGGCTGGTTTCTGGGGGACATGGGCAGGACAAGGCAGTGACACCCTGCCTGGGGTGTGGCCCTTCCAGCCACACTCAAGAGGAGAAGCCCAAAGAAAATGGATTGGGCTGGAAACCCCTGAACATGAGAGACAGCAGCCCTGGGAACACAACCAACCTCAGGGACATGGTTGGCCTTGGGGATGTGGCAGGCTGTGGGATCTGATGTGTCCTGGGGACACAGTTGGGCTGTGGGGACAGCTGGGGACATTTCTTGCCTTGGAGATGTTGTGGACCATGGGGACATGGGTGGCTTTGGGATGTGATTGAGCCTGGGGACAGAGTTGTCCTTGGGGACACAGTTGTCACTGAGGAACACAGTTGGCCTTAGGGACGTGGTTGTCATTGAGGACATGATGATGTGATCAGGGCTGGGGACATCATCGACCTTGGGGACATGTTCAGCCTTGGGGATATGGTTATGGCACCCTCCTCCCCCTACAGTGGGAGCACCCAAGAGGTTCCCTGGGATTCAGAGAAAAACCTCCTGATCCCTCTGAATGGGGCAGAGATGGCTAAGGTGGCTTCTCTTGCCACAGAGCCCCCAGAAGCCACCCCTGTTTGTGCCACCCCCCCCACTGCCCCTTCCCACGTGTGGGGCACAGCTTCACCTCGGATCTGCAGGTTGGAGAAGCTCTGCACAGGGATGGTGATCCTGCAGGGGCAATGGGAGCATTGGGAAGAGCACGAGGTCCTGCTGCCCCCCAGCTCCACCTGCCTGGGGCTCTGGCAGCAGGGCTGGAGGATGGTCCCCAACCCAGCTGGACACCCCAGAGGGACCATGAGGACTTGGGCTTGGTTAGGGACATGGCTGGGGTGACGTGAGGGCAGGATGGAGATGTCACCTGCTCTCCTCGCCCTCCAGCAGCTTGCGGTACGTGGCGATCTCAATGTCGAGGGCCAGCTTGACGTTGAGCAGGTCCTGGTAGTCCTGCAGGTGCTGGGCCATCTCCTCCTTGAGGCTGTGGATGTGCTCCTCCAGCCGCCCCACCGTGTCCTGGTAGCCGGCCGTCTCCAGGGCATAGCGCTCCTCCAGCTCCCGCAGCTGCCTCTCCAGGGACTCATTCTGGGGGGCCACGGGGGGCCGTGACTCCCTCCGTGGCCACCTTTTCTAGGAGCTGGGGGTTCTCCCCACCATCCATCTATGTCCCACCCTTGGGGACCAGCCATCCCCTGGCTGTGGGGGGTGGTCCTAGCAGGGAACCGCTGCTGCTGGCAGCTCCCTGAGGCCGTGTCCCTGCTCTTGCACCCCACGGCTGTCACCTACCGAGCCCCGCAGAGCCTCCAGGTCGCAGGTGAGGGCCTGCAGCTGGCGCCGGTACTCGTTGGCCTCCTGCTTGGCCACCCTCAAGGCCTCGGCGTGCCGGGCGGCCGCGTCCGTCAGATCTGCGAACTGGGACAGGGGACGTGTGCCATGGGATGGGACCACAGGGCAGGGATGTGTTCTGGTGGCACACGGCGTGGGAACACAACCCTGCTCTGCTCCACAGCAGGGACATGGCCCCAGGAACACGTGGCAAGGAGAAATATCCCCGGCCCAAGTGGGGACAGCAGAGACCCCGAACCCTGCACACCACCAACCCCAGCCCTGAGATGATGACACCTTGGGAGGGGACAGCCAGGTCATCCATCTGTGGGGCAACCAGCTCCCACTGCACCTTGGACTTGTACCACTCCTCGGTCTCCTGGACGTTGCTGGCGGCCATGGCCTCGTACTGGCTGCGGATGTGGCGCAGGGCGGCCGTCAGGTCCGGCTTGCTCGCATCCACCTCGATGTGCACCCGCTGCTGGGCCAGCTGCTCCTGCAGCTCCCGCAGCTCCTGTGGGGACAGGGGGGTCAGGGCAGCCCCCTGAGCCTCAGACCCCCAGGCCCAGAGCAGGGTTACCTCCTCGTGGACCTTGTGGAGGAAGGCGATCTCGTCCTGCAGGGTCCCCACGCGCCTCTCCAGGTCCAGGCGAGCCAAGGCAGCATTGTCCACGTCCTGTCATCGTGGGGGGACAGGAGGGACTGTCCCAGCTGGCCACCTGGATCTCCTCTGTCCTGAGCTGCCTGGTCATGTCCATTCCCTCCCACTCCCACCCAGCCCTGCCTCTCTCTGTCCATCATAGCATTTCCCAGTCCTGCACTGCTTGCTCCTGCCATTCCTGCCCATCCCTGTTCCATATCTGTCCATCCCTGCCCTTCCCATTCATCCCTGCTCCATTCCTGCTCCCTGCCTGCCCATTGTAACACATACCAGTCCCTCAGTTCCTGCTACTGCCCATCCCTTCCTGTCCCTGCTACATCCCTGTCCATCCCTACCCCATCCCTGCCCATTCCCAGAAGATGCCAAGCCGGGATCTGGCCCCTGCCCTTACCTGCCTATAGGCAGCCAGGTTGCTCTCGGCCTCCAGCCTCAGGGTCACCTCGTCCTGCAGCCTGTGCCAGAGCAGAGGCACAGTGACACATCCAGCACCATGACTGGTCACTCTCAGCCCACAGACAGAACCCCCTGGACCAACACAGCCCTACAGCACCAGCACCCCACACTGTTCCCAGGGGTCACCCATATCCATTCACAATCCAGGTGCACACCAGTCCCCAGCGCTACCCCACTCCTGTCTCAGGGGCCACTCTGACCCCTTGGTACACCCTGGACTCCATTCTGGTCCCAGGGATCACCCTGGTCCTTGTCACCACCATGGTTCCCATCACCAAGAAGATCCTGATCACCATCCTGGTGTCCATCCTGGTCCCTGCTGCCGCTTTGGTTCCAGTGGCCACCCTGGTCCTTGTAGTCACCCTGACACCCATCCCAAGTGGGCCACCCTGGTCCCCAGGGCTACCCCAAGCTGGACAGCGCCTTACTTCTGCTGGAGGCTGCCGAGGTCCTCGGCCAGGTTGTCCCTCTCCATCTCCAGCCGGGCCTTGGCCGTGGCCAAGTGCTCCACGCGGCGCCGCAGCTCCCGCAGCTCCTCCTGGTAGATGTCGGCCGCGTGCGAGGGCTCCCGGTCCCGCTCCCGGTTCAGCTCCAGCAGCAGCACCTTGTTCTGCTGCTCCAGCAGCCGCACCTTCTCGATGTAGCTGGCGAAGCGGTCGTTGAGCTCCATCATCTCCACCTTCTCGTTGGTGCGCGTCTCCCTGAACTCCGAGTTGAGCGCCGTGGCCAGCGAGAAGTCCATCCTGCCCGAGCCCAGGCGGGGCCCCGTGCGGGCACCCAGCTGGGGGCTGCGGGGCGCCCGGAGCCGGCCCGGGGCGCTGCCGGGGAGCGCCCGGAACAGGGGCACGGAGGGGCCGAAGCGGCGCCCGTGGGAGGGCGGGCGCCGGCTCTCCATGCCGGGTGCTTGGGCGCGATGTGCCCGGCCGAGGGTTTTTATGGAGCCCGGAGCCCCCGTCCTGCCCGCTGCCCGGCGCTGCCCCCCGGCCAGGAGCCAGCGGGCCGGCACGGCGCCGGGCTGTGGCGCCCGGCGGGGTGGCTGTGCCCTGGCACCCAGCCCGGGCACCGCGGCACAGCCCCTGCCCACCGCTGCCCCCGCTCCGGGCACTGCAGGGTTTGGGGAACGCGCCACGGTGGGGACAGAGCGGTGGCCACGGGCACCCCGTGGGTGGGAGCTGGTGCCAGGCTGGGTGCGATCCATGGGGCACTGGGAGTGCTGCTAATGAAGACCGGCTGTTAATTAGGTGTCTGGAGCCTCCTAAATCCTTCCCATCCCAAGAGGTCTGTGGAAGCACCGGCTGGTGGCCCTGGAGCCCCAGTGCCCATCCCAAATGGCCCAGGGTCCCCGTGGGAAGGTGTTGATCCCACACAGCTGAGTGTGCACGGCCATGTCATTGGCCACACATGCGCTGAGTCGGGGGGCCTTTGCTCCTGGTGGCTCACGGCAGGGGCTGCCAGGGGCTTTCCGCAGCGGCTGAAAGGGGCTTTGTGCGGAGCCGGAGCCGTGGCACAGCCGGGAGGAGCCTTTGTGCCAGGGCACGGCGCTGCCGGGAAGCGCGGGGGGCTGGATCCAGGGCGGGCACGGCGCCAGCGCCAGCCCCGTCCCTCCCTGTCACAGCGTAATGGCCACAAACCGGGGCACGGAGGGGTCTTGGGCACGGCCCAGGGAGGGGATGGGGGTGTTCTGGGACATGGGGACAGGAGCGACACGTGGTGGCACCAGGGTGGGTGCCCTGAGAGGAAGCCAGGGTGAAGCTGGGGACAGGGGTGTCCCTGGGATTCTGCTGCAGGGACAGGGACAGGGACAGGGACAGGGACAGGGACTGGCCCCGCCGCTGGCAGTAGATGGCAGCCGATGGCCGGGAAAGGCTCTTGCCTGCCGTGGGACGGGGACACTCCGCTGGACCACGGCCACCGTCACTGGGCCACCAACAGTGGCCAGTGGGGAGAGCTGTGGAAACGGCTGCGTCCCTGTGGGTGCAGTCCTGGGAGAGCCAGAGCCAACAGGGACCATACTGGTGAGACTGGTGGGACTGGGACAGCTCCCACATCCTTCTTTAAACCCTAGAAGCTCCCTGCCTCCAGCCAGCGCCGTGCTCCCCCGGCTGTCCTGTGTTGGTGTCACCAGGGATTGTGCCCACAGAAATTCCAGGTTTGGAGCTCCTACACATCCCTCGGGGACTCTTGTGTCCCCAGACAACAGCGGCATCCCTGGAGACACGTGCTGTGTGGCAGCTCTGGTGACAGGACACCTCTCTCCCTGGTGCACAGCGGGGTGGAGGGGGGACAGAGCGGGGGCTGCGGAGCTTTGGGGTCCTGTGTGGGCACCCGCTGCTCCCCAGGGATTGATTCTCTCCCGGCTCCCACGCGGCGCGATCAAAGCACGGGAAGCGGCCACTGCCGGCAGCGGCGGGAGGCAGAGCTGGGCTCCCCCTCCTCCTCCTCCTCCTCCTTCTCCTCTTCCCTGGCCCCCCCTAATGAGACAAAGGAACCGGGAGAGGGCTGGCAGTTTTAATTGGAGGCTCCCAGGCTGAAGGAGACAAAAGCGAGATCAGCAGCTGCCGGGCAGGGAAGGAGCCGGGAGGAGCCGGTGACCCCGGCCCCGTGGGGCAGCAGCGCCCGCGGCTGTCCCGGTCCCGGCCCCGCTCCTGCCAACCGCGGTCACCACCGAGGGCGGCTGTGAGGAGCTGGTGCAGGGAACCAGATGTGACAGTGCCAGATGTGCCCTGGCACGGCAGGACAGGGGACCACAGGGGTGGTGGGAACACTGGTCCCTGGGTTGGGTGCTTGGGGGTCTCTGTCCCAGGGTGGGGTGGCACACGGGTGGCAGTCATGGGGCTGGTGCAGAGGAGAAATACAGAACAAAACCTTTTCCCATCACTATACAGTGTCAGGTCCCAGGAGGGCAGGTGGCTCCCCCACCCCTCACCTGCACTCTGGGACCCTGGGCAGGGTGCCCAGACCTCCCCCAGCTCAGAAGAGGGTGCAGAGGCTTCCACAGGACCCTGGGGTGATGGAGATGGGGGGATGCCACAATGGAGCCCAACCCCAGAGCAAGAGCCCTTTCCAGGCCAGCTCAGCTGGGAGCTGCTCCTGAATCCTGGCTCCCCATGTCCTGTGGGAGCCCAAGGGGGAGCTGTGAGAGGCAAAAGGGCTGCAGAATAATTGGGGAAGCCGTGTTTTTAGGGAGTGTCAAGTTGTGTTTTGGGGAGGCTGTGGGAGCCTGAAGGGGGTTCAGGCTCACAGAGGGCTGTAAAGGGGAACTGGCTGGGAGTGGCACAGGGAGGGAGTGAGAAGCAGAGCCTGGGAGGAGTCTCTGAGGCCTCTCCCAGCCTGGGGATCTCTCTCCCCCACTGCACCCTCCAGCTGAACCAACCATCCCTTGAAGGAATGCCCCCAGACCATTGGAACTGGAGCCATGTCCTCCTGCAGCTCTGCGGGAATGGGGAGACACAACAGCAACCCCAAAACACACAGCCTGAAACTGTTCTGTGCCTGCACCAGTGCTGAGAGCACCCTGAGGACACAGGGTGGGGAGGTCCAGGTGCCTCCTGGCTCCTGGCTGGCAGCAGAGGTGGCCTCGAGCTGCCAGGAGCCCGCAGAGCTGCCCGGTGCCTCGGCCCCACTGCCCGGGGCTGCTCGGCCTCGGGGTGCCCGGCTGCCCTGTGCAGGTGCTGATCCGGCCCCTGCCCGTTCTCCCCCAGCCCACGTCACCAGAGCAGCTCCTGGACATGTTGGCCAAAGGCAATAAAAACCGAGCACAGCGTCCCACCAAGGCCAACGCCTCCTCCTCCCGCTCCCACGCCATCTTCCAGGTGAGGGCTGCCGGCTCTGGGATCGCCCCACTGCTGCTGCAAGCGGGGCTGGAAACACACCTGCCCCCCTGTGCCAGCACCCACATGCCAGGGCTGTCCCCCTCGGCCCTGAGCTGGGAATGCTGCTCCCCAGGGGCTCTGTTCATCTGCTCTCTGCTTTCTGGGTGCAAAGCTGCCAGTGGATTTCAGCTCCAGCCAGGCCCTTGCCCAAATTCTCAGGGCTGTCACGGCTGCCTGGGCAGATGCAGGCTCTGGCTGTCACTTCAGCCTGAGCCTGGTGCCCTGCCCCTTGCTGCTCTCGGGGGAGCAGCCCAGGTGTCTGCATGCTTTTCCAGCCAGCTCCCAGCTGGGCTCGTTGGTGGGTCCTGGATTCCTGCCTGCACAAATCCCTGAGCTGTGCTGGAAACCTGCCCTTCCTGCTGCCAGCTCTGCCTCCCAACAAGCCAACTACGGACTGCAGAGATACAGGAGCAGTCCTCAGCTTCCAGCACCTCTGGCCCTGCAGGAGTTGCTCCTGGGGGATGTGGGGATTACAGGGTGGTGGGGGAAGCATGTTGGGTTCTAGTGGGACATTTTTAGGGATTCAGAGGGGAAGGCATGGAGCAGTGCTGCCAGGTGGGTCTTGGTGGCTGTGCTTCCCCTGGCCTGCACCAGCCCTGGGCTTGGCACTCCCAGGCCTGGCTGATGCCTCCCTGGCACCAGGCTCTGGCTGGGGGCTGAGTTTGGTGGCAAAGTCCCCAGGGAGAGTCAGGCCTGGAGCTGCCTCTGTGTGTGACCCCCTCCTGCCTCATGCTGGGGCTTTGGGTGGGTTTGTTGCCCTTCAAGGACCCAACCAGCTGTACCTTGCTCCATCCCTGAAAGTGGGAGACACTGATTATTTTCCAAAGCTCTGTCCCTTCCTGCCTCCCTCCCTGACTTTGCTTCTCATGTCCTCAGCAGGTGTTTGGTTCGCTATCGTCTACATGGTTCAAGTGCCAGAGCATCGCTGGGACCCACAGTGCCCTCCCAGACAGCAGGATTTCCCTTGGGAATGCTGAAATCCTCAAGTGACATCCTCAAACAAAGGAGATGAGCCTGGAGGGCACATCCTGCTCCCTGCTGAAACCCTGTGGAGATGCCACCACCTTTGAGGGATGTGTAAAGATAACTCTGTCAGGCACAAATACTGACTCCCAGTTCTGTGCTGAATTGGATGAGTTAAAAACACCTCAAAAGCAGAGGCAGTTCTAAAGAAAATTGCCAGAATAATTTGGGAAAAAAAATTATTTTCCCTTCAAAAGGTTGAAACCAAACAATGAAAAAAATGTTGAAAGCAAAATATATGAAAATGGTCCTCACATTGGAAATTTCCTGTGTGAGGGTGACCCAAGGTGTCCGAGCATCCTGTGGAGGAGCTGCTATGACTTGGCCACTTTCCTGAACACCTGGAAGCTGTAGCGGGACAGGTGGATGAGGAAGAAGATGCCAATGATGATGGCAAAGCTGATGCCCACAGCCCTCATGACGAAGACCGACTCAGGGTCGGTGGGGCTCCGCTGGCGCCGGGGCTGGAAGGTGACATTGAGCTGGAAGCCGGCCACCAGCTCGCCCTCCCGCCAGCAGAAGTAGGTGGCTTTGTCCCTCCTGCGCAGTCGCTGGAGGTGCAGGTGGTTCCCGTGGTCGATGAAGACCCTCATGTTCCTGCGGACCCCCACGAGGTAGTGGGAGCGGTAGAGCCGGACGGAGTCCTTGTCCCAGGCCACGGCGTGCTCCGGCCGCGCTCCGGGGCACGTGATGACCAGGTCACTTTTGGGGAGCTGCCTGTGGTACTGGATGGGGACGCGGGGCAGCTTGGGCTTCTCGCCCAGCTTGTAAATGATGTTGGAGATGGACTGCACGCCCTCCTCGGGGACTTCCTTCTCTGGGCACGGGGCCAGGCAGCTCCGGATGGCCACCTCGGGGCTGCGGAGGTGGATGAGGCGCTGGAAGTGTGCGGGCACAGCCCTGGAGCCGCAGGAGGTGACGTTGGGCAGCGCTGTGCGGTACCGGGGCTTCAGCTGGCCGCTCTGCACGTAACAGAGCCCGATGCGCCGCTGCTCGCCCCGCACCCCGCAGCGGTCACAGCCGCTCCAGTCCCAGAAGGTGGTGAAGAGGGTGAATTCCTTCCCCGTGTAGTCCTCTTGGACGTGCTGGTCATTATCCAGAAAAGCCACTGTGATCTGCCTGGTGGGCTGCACGTCCACGTCGTAGCCGTAGAAGAAAAGCCCTTCCTTGGTGCCACACAGGTAATGGCCCGAGTCCCTCACCTGGGCTCGGAACACGATCAGACTGAACATGCGGATGCTGAAGCGCTTCAGGAGGTCGCTGCCCGCGCGGATTTGGCTGGAGTCCACAATCACGGTGCCGTTGAAGTCCGTCAGCACCGTGGTTTCGTGGCTGTGCAGGTTCTTTTGGAAGTACCAGACAACAGAGGAGGCCTCCTCGGGCTTGCACTTGCAGGGCAGCTCAAAGGTCATGTCTGCCAAGTACGCGACGTTCTCGAATATCAGGAAGGCGGGACACGCTGTCTTCTTGAACATATCCCCTTTCTTCTCAATGGCAAAGGCCTGGAGAACATCCACCAGGGAGAGGAGTATGGTGGCTCCCAGCAGCTTCATCCCCATCATTCCAGGTGCTCTCTGGCCCAGCAGAACTCACAGCCCAGCCAGGGATCTGCTGGGAGCATTCTGCCCTGAAACAGCCCAGCCTCTGTCACCATCTCTGGGAGCCGCCTGTCCCCAGCAGCTCTGGAGCGTTGTCACCCGTGTGCCTGGCAACAATGGAGCTGGGCTGGATCAGTGGAACCCCCAGCATCTCATGATGGTTTGAGCTGGATGCGAACTTAAGGAGGTTCTCTAGTGCAGATTAACACCTTCTTGGCTGTGCCATTGGGAAGGTATTGGCTTTTGGGGCAGAGTGCTTTAATGACTGGGGCCTGTTAGAGAGGGCAAGAGAACCTTTGACCGTGGACTGGCCAATGTGATGAGAGGGGCTTTAAATGGCAAGGCTTGGGGGTGGGTTCCAAAGGGGCAAGGTTGGTGCCATTGCTTCCTCCTGGAGGGGAGACCAGGCCGGCCCGTGGAGCCTGATGTTCCTTGGCTTGAGATGAGGATCACAGGGCAAACGCCGTCAGCGCTGTGTGTGGCTGTGGTGAAACCTCTCACACCCCACAGATTTTCTTGATCCCCTCTCTGAAGTGCCTGGACACAAAGAGTCACAGCATGGGGAACAAACAAGAACTAGAAATGTGAATGTGCAGTGGCAGGGCCACGATCCCACTGCAATGACAGTGACACAGTGGGACAGCTCACCTGACTGTTGTCATGGATGGCCATGGCCATGTGTCCCCCCACAGTGCTCACCTACACTCTGGGACACTCAGCAGAGGGCCCAGGCCTCCCACAGCAGAGGCACCCACAGGCCCTGGGATGATGGAGAAGGGGGATGGAGCCCAACGCCAGAGCAAGAGCCTTTTCCAGGCTCCCCACACGAGAGAGGAGCAGGAGAGAACAGCCACGTGTTGGTCCTTGGATTTGGGACAGAACAGTTTATTAAAAACACAGTAACTTATTTCCTAAACCCACCCATAACCTGCAAACACACATACAGGACTGAGCCAACAGAGGGGGCACAAACGCGGGGACGCAGCTGGAACCACGGCCAGGAGGGCACCGCGGGGCAGGAGGGGATGCTCGCGGGGCTGCAGGAGGAGCGGGGCAGAGAGGAGCTGGAGGCGTTTGGAGTTTGGACGCTGCTGGGGGGTGGAGGCGGGAGGGCTGCCCGGAGCTCTGGCTGCTGCTGCCCAGCGCTTGGGGGAAGCAGCTCTGGAGCCGGCCCGGGCAGGGGGCTGGGGGTCCGTGCAGCCGCTGGTGGCGGGGTGCCGGGGCTTTGGGTGCCCGCCGGCGGGGAGGGCTGGCGGCCGACACAGCGCGGCCCCGGGCACTCAGGGGAGCTCTGCGCGGGGCTCTGCGCTGCCCGCGGAGTCTCTGCCACCTTCCCGCGACACCGCTGGCGCTTCTTCTGTGTTCGGGAGCCGCGGGAATTTTCGGATTGGGAATCGCTGCTCCACTCGAGCATCCTCTTAACCGGCCCGAGAGACATCGGCTTGGGACTGGAGCACGGACAGAGCTCCTGGGAGCATTCCGGGTCGGTGCTGGGCACAGGGGTATCTGGCATGGTGGCAGCAGCCTCGGCTAAAAGAGCAGAGAAGAAACAGTCACTTCTCTGTCTGCAGGTCGGGAGCACTCCCAGCCCCCGGAGCAGCCCCCGTGCCCCCAGCTCAGTGGAGACCTGCCCTCCCTGCCCTCCCAGCCCTTTGCCAGCGGCTGCTGCATCAAAGCGCGTCCAGCCCGAGGAAAAGAGGCGGCACAGGCGCCGCAGCCTGCGCCCCGGGCAATGCCTGCGCTGTCCCGGCAAACGGGCTCTGCAGAACCACAGCTCCGCTGCCAGCATCGCGCCGTGGCACGGAGGATGAGGAGGAAGAGCTCAGCCCTGCTCAGAACCGGCTGCCGGCTGAGGCTCCATCCCGGCGGGCTTGGGCAAGGGAGCCAGGGAGGAGTAACGGAGACGGGAGAAACGCGGCTCAGAGCTGCTGCTTTGGGCTCCTGGGCCGGGGACATCCTTCCCGTGGGACCTGACTCGCACACACGAGCTGAGCTCCCCCCGGAGCCCAGGGCTGCTCCCGGCTCCTGCCCGAGGTGCTGCCGAGCTCGGATCGCTCTGCACAGCGAGGCCGGAGCCACGCCGGGCACGACCCGCTTGGTGACACGTGGGGACACGCCCGTTCCTCTGCCCCGTGCCCACCGCGGCCGGGAGCTGTGTCCCATCGAGACACAGAAGAGAGGACAATCCCCACTGTCCCCATCCCAAATCCTCACCGGCACAGCTCAGCTGCATTCTTGGGGCTGGGGCAGCCTCGCTGGGCTCTGTGGGGCTACAGGGAGGTGTTGCTTCCTCCAGCCCTGTGGAAACCTCCAGCTCTGTGGAAACCTCCAGCCCTGTGGAAACCTCCAGTTCTGTAGACTCCTCCAGCCCTGTGGACTCCTCCAGCCCTGTGGACTCCTCCAGCCCCGTGGACTCCTCCAGTGCCAGGACCTTCGCTTCTTTTGTCTTCACAGTAATTTCATCAGGGCAGAGGCTGTGAGTAGAATTTTTGGGTTAGAGAGTCAAACTTGGAACATGGGACATTCCCAAGTTGTAATTCTCTTCCTGGAGAGCCTGATCTGCAAGGTGTGTGTGCACCTGTGTGTGGCAAGCACATTTCTCTCACTCTCAGGATTTTTCATAGAGGTGCACAGAGAGAAATGGAAGAAAAAAACAATTTCTATTTCTGCTCCTTGTTTTCCTATGTGGAATGTGTTTGGAGAATTGTTTACCTGGAGTGAGTGCTTGATTGGATTCTGGTGAGGATTGTTTGAGCCTGATGGCCAATCCAATCCACCTGTGGCTGGACTCTTGCAAGCAGGGTCACGAGTTAGTTAGATTAGAGATAGAGTAGGAGAAAGTAGTATGTAGTTTCTAGTATGCTCCTTTTATATAGTATATTAATATATTTTATCATAATTATAATAAAGAAATAAATCAGCCTTCTGAACTGAGTCAGACATCATCACTTCTTCCCACTGGGTTCGCCTACATCCACAACACCTGTGGGTGACAAGGGCCCCAGAGACAGGGCAGCATCTCCAAGCACAGCCCTGGTCCCACATCCATCCAGACCATGGACAACCCAGTCTGCCCAGGCTGAGAAGAGGCAGCGTGACATGGGGAGGACAGAAGGACACTCACTTCTCTTCCTGGTCCTGCAGGTCCTGCAGAAAGGGGCTTGGTGTCCTCACCTGGAACTGCAGATTGGGCAGGGAGGCTGTTCTGGAGCTGCAGGGAGACATCCCGGTGCCCTGCAGGGATTGGGATGAGGCAGTGGTTGAAACACGATGGGGCAGCACGGACCCATCTTCGGGGCTGGAGCAGGGCTGATCCTCAGCCTCCTCGAGACTCCATGGCCCCCGGGTGGCCGCAGGGGACACGATCTGTGCCCAGGGACCTGCTGCCATGGGCAAAAGCCCGGCGGGACCTTGGCTGAGCAGCTTTAGCAGCAGAGCAGGCAGACGCTGTGAAGCTCCATCGGCAGCTCCTGCCCGCAGCGGCACCCCCGGGCTGGGAGATTCCCACGGGATACGGGAAGCACCCACCAGTGCAGCCCAGCACGCACCCTCCTGCCCCCAGAGCAGCCCCCGAGCCGCGGCAGGACCCGCCCGGAGCTCACCGGCAGCAGGATGCGCCTGGCCCGGCTGGCGAAGCGGAGCGTGCTGTAGGTGTCGCGGCCGGCGGGCGCCGCGGGGCTCACGGCCGCGATCACGGTGGTGCGGCAGCCGCCGCCCAGCGAGTCCTTCAGCAGCAGCGTCAGTTTGCTGTCCCGGAACGGCACATGGCTCTGCCCGCCCTGCCCGAGACACCGAGGCTCCGCTCAGCTCCGGGCCCTGCGGACACCCTCCAGACCTGTCCCGGAGAGCCGAGTCCGGCCGGGCCCGGGGCTCACCTTGGCTCCCGCCAGAGCACGGACGACGCTTTTGAGGGCCAGCAGCGAGCGGTTGATGCTGGTGCCCTCCCACAGCCCCTCTCCCCGGCCCGTGGTGTCCCAGGCTCGCTCCGAGCCCGCCAGGTCGATGAAGCTCAGCTTGGCCACGCGTGGGTCCCCGGCGAGGCTGCCACTGGAGTCACAAAGCTTCACCTGGATCTGTGAGGACAGAGGGGGCTGAGACTGGCTCCACACTGGTGCTCTGGTGGACAGGGCTCGGTGCTTTCACAGCAAGAGCCAGGGAATGGTGTGGCGAAATGAGGCAGGAGGAGGAGAGGAAGATGGCATGTTGGGAGGGTGAACCAAACATCCGGTGATGACACAAGGAGCAGAGCCAGGGAAGGGATCTGGCAGGGAGGGACAGCTATGGGAACAATCAGCATCTCCCACACTTGATGACAGAGAGGGCTATGGCTGGGCAGATCTTCAGAAGGATTGGAAAAGCATGCAGACACCTGGGCTGCTCCCCCGAGAGCAGCAAGGGGCAGGGCACCAGGCTCAGGCTGAAGTGACAGCCAGAGCCTGCATCTGCCCAGGCAGCCGTGACAGCCCTGAGAATTTGGGCAAGGGCCTGGCTGGAGCTGAAATCCACTGGCAGCTTTGCACCCAGAAAGCAGAGAGCAGATGAACAGAGCCCCTGGGGAGCAGCATTTCCAGCTCAGGGCCGAGGGGGACAGCCCTGGCATGTGGGTGCTGGCACAGGGGGGCAGGTGTGTTTCCAGCCCCGCTTGCAGCAGCAGTGGGGCGATCCCAGAGCCGGCAGCCCTCACCTGGAAGATGGCGTGGGAGCGGGAGGAGGAGGCGTTGGCCTTGGTGGGACGCTGTGCTCGGTTTTTATTGCCTTTGGCCAACATGTCCAGGAGCTGCTCTGGTGACGTGGGCTGGGGGAGAACGGGCAGGGGCCGGATCAGCACCTGCACAGGGCAGCCGGGCACCCCGAGGCCGAGCAGCCCCGGGCAGTGGAGCCGAGGCACCGGGCAGCTCTGCGGGCCCCTGGCAGCTCGAGGCCACCTCTGCTGCCAGCCAGGAGCCAGGAGGCACCTGGGACCTCCCCACCCCATGTCCTCAGGACTCCCAGCCTCTCTCAGCACTGGTGCAGATGAGTTTGTCCCAGCCCTTGTGCCTTTCTTGTGCCCAGACCTGGTGGAAGGAGAGACCCTGTGCCACGGCTCCTTTCCCAGGCTGCTCCCACACATTCAGTGGGCCCTGGGGCTCCAGCAGGTCGTAGACGCGCTCTTTGTACACCTGGAGCAGGAAAACGAGGTCAGGCTGAGGTTTTACTCTCTGGGAGAAGAGCTGGGTACCTCTGTAGGATCTGGCACAGCCGAGGGTTCCCCTGACCCCACCTCTGGGACCTCATTCCACCAGGAGCAGCTGATGGGGCTCAGAAGGCAGGGCCAGCTCCCAGAGCTTTGCTGGGCAGCTCCTCCAACCCTGCTCCTGCCCAGCCCTTCCAGCCAGGAAGCCCTCACTGCTCTGTGGAGCACAGCAAGGGAGAGAAAAGCCCCCAGCTCCAGCTGGCAGAAAGCAACAGCAGAAGTTCACTCCACCCAGTGGGTGATCCAGTCAGGCAGCCCTGCCAAACCCAGGCACAGCAGGGGACACTGCAGGTACCATGAGTGTGGCACTACAGGCTCTGGATCAACCCCAAATCTCTTCCCAGGGGACCCTGAGGCAGAAGGGGACATGCTGGGCCACAGCAAACCTGCTGGTAGGAGACGAGGACCTCACAGCTCTTGTCCTTCATGGCCTCGAGCCTCTTGTACAGCTCCACTGTGGCCAGGTGCACGATGCCAGGAGTGGTCTTGGAGCCCATCATGGTGTGGGTTTTCCCGACTCCCGAAGCACCGTAGGTAAACACTGGAAGGAGAAGGGGTGGGTGGTGAAATGATCTATCAGTGCTCACCTGCTACAGCAGAAGGTTGGGTCCTGGCTGGAGAGGAGAGCACAGCACAGCACAGCAGCTTCCCACACAGATAAGACATGAGGTAAACTCATAACTTTCCCCACTAATCAGGGCAATTTTTCTCCCTGGTTTCAGCCTCTCTAATGCAGCAGGGACAGAAGGAGTCTCCAGATGAGCACTGCTCCCATGCTCAGGTCACCTCTGACTCTCTCCCCACGAGGCATTTCTGCTTCCTCTCTTTTATCCCCATCTCCTTTGAAGCTCTCCATCAGGGTGAGACCACTGACGTGGAGCCTCAGCCCTGCTCCCGAGGGCAGCACTCAGTGCTGGGGCCTGGGGACAGGGACAGGCCTCTCAGGAACCACCGAGAGCTGGAACAGCATCCCCTGGTCTGAGCACCTGGTGCAGGCTGAGCCTGGGGAGTGCTGGGCTCCTCCCAAGAATGCTCCTGTGACACGCAGCCGCTGCCAACAGCTGGGAACGGCTCGGGGGCTGCAGCAGCAGCAGCGAGGGGCTGCGGGAGCTGTCCAGGACCTGTCCGACCCGGCTCTATGGAGCCATTCCACCTGGAAAGGGACGGCAAAGCGAAACCCCGCCCTGCTCCGTGCATCCACCACAGGTCTTCCCATCGTTCCTGACCCAGGACAGAGAAGAGCAAGTGATCTTCGTTCCTCAAGATGCCTGGACAGCTCCTGCCCAACCTCACATCTACCCCAACGCCCACATCCATCCTCTGCGCCCCATCTCCCAGTGCCGAGCTCTGCTGGAACCAACACGCTTCAGGATGCGTGGCTTTGGGATGCTGTTGTGTCACCTCATTCCTAGAGATGCATGGGAGCATTCAAATTAAATTCAGGGCTCTGCTGAGCCCACCCAGCCTTGGAGCAGATGGGCCAGGAGCCCCTGCGAGGCTCAGGGTGTGTGCCAGGACTTACCGGAGCAGTTGTAGCCAGCGAGGAGGGTTTCCAGCAGAGGGAGCGTGGTGTGCTGGAACACCTCCTCCTGCGTGGCCCTCTCGTCAAAAACGTGGTCGAATTCAAATTCGAGGTTCTTGCGGGGCCGCCCGGGGCAGCGGGCGGGCGGCGTGGTGCTGCCGGTGCCGCCGGGCTCCTCGGCGCTGAGCAGCACCGTGTGCGGGTTCAGGACGTGCAGGACAGTTGGTGCGGCTCGCTCCCGGGGGCTGGGGGGCCTCACACGCAGTACCACGGCCACGGAGCCCTCCTGGGGCGGGGGCTCTGCCCCCCAACAGGCACCTGGGGCTGGGGCACCGGGCTGCTCGGTCCAATGATCTGGGTCCTCATGTGGTCTGGGGGGGATAGGTTCAGCTGGAGAGTGCAGTGGGGGAGAGATATCCCCAGGCTGGGTGAGGTGTCAGAGCCTTCCCCCCTCCTCAGGGTCTGTGCCAATCTGCCCAGTGTCGCTTTGGAGCTCCCCATGAGCCTGAACCCCCTTCAGGCTCCCACAGCCTCTTCCAAAACCCTGGCCTCTCTTTGGGTCTCTCTGGATCCCAAACGACTCTACAAACCCCTTCATGCTCCTACAGTTCCCCTGGACCCTCCCCAAAGACCCGAAATCCCCTGCAGGTCCCCGTGTCCTGTTCCGCCCCTCTGCCCCTCCAGCGCCCTCCAGCAGAACTGACCGCGTCCCCCGCGGGGACGGCAGCACCCACGCGTGGGGTGGGCATTGCCGTGCAAGGGACGAGGCACAGCCTCGGTCACCGGGAATGGCTTCGCAATGGCCTCCGCCTGCAGCGCTGCGCTGAGAGCGGAGCAGCGAGCGGAGCGCGGCCGGGCGGCGCCAGCGCGGCCGGGACGCGCCGGGAGGGACAGACCGAGCCCGTTGTCACCCGCGCTCAGGGTTCCACCGGCGCCCGGCAGCCCTGGAACGTTGTCACTCGTGTTGCTGGTGGCCATGGACCCGTGCTGGGACCAAGGGCATCTCCAAGGATTCATTACCGCGGAAGCACGGGTCACTGACGGGAGCCTAAGAGATGATCTCGTCACAGCTCCGCAGGGCGGAGGGGCAGCATCCCCTCTCTCACCCTCCTCTGGCCACTCCTCTTTTGCTGCAGCCGAGGATGCGTTTGGCGTTTGGTGCTGCCAGTGCTCGCTGTTGGCTCGGGTGCAGCTTTTCCTGCCCGGAACCCCCAAGTCCTTCTCTGCAGGGCAGCTCTCGGCTCTTACTCCGCTCTGTGCTGGTGCCTGGGACTGTCCCTGCGCAGGCGCAGCCCCTTCCCTTGGCTTTATTTGACTTCCTCGTGTTCTCCTGGTCCCACTTCTCGAGCTTTTCCAGGTCCCCCTGGATGTCACCTGCCCCGAGCTTCGTGTCACCTTTGTGGACACGCTGAGGGTGGAGCCACTGTCCGTGTCAGTGAGGGACTGCAGAGCCCCGGTGCCACCCAGAGCCCTCAGGGACACCCTGGTCACCAGCCCCCCAGGGCAGGGGTCACTGCCCCCAGCCCCGTGGCTGCATCCAGCCAGCTCCTCACCCACAGCACCCGTGTCCCTCCAGCTCAGGGATCAGATGTCCTGTGGGACGGTGTGCTGGATTTTTGAAGGGGATGAAGGAAGCTCCGGCCAGTGGGTGCAGCTGTGGATTAGGGTGTCTGGGGATGTTGCTCTGTCACAGTTTGGGGTGTGTAATGAGGCTCCCTCTTGTTGAGGACCACATTTAGTGCAGAAAGTTTCTGGGGCAGCTGCCCTGGGAGCTGCAGGCTGAGCTCTGAGGGAAAATCAGCAAGCCCTGGCAAGGACCTGGCACTGACCCAAAGGGCCCAGGGCCCTGCAGTGCCAGGCAGGTTAGTGGACACTCGGACACAGCTGGAGAGGATGGCTCAGCAGGAAGGCCCCACTGCCAGGTGCACAGCCTGGGAGGGGATGGAAGCCTGGGAGATCCTTTGCTGGGGTCCCTCCCCAGAGGCTCCATCTCAGGCTATTATTGAACTGCTGCAGCTCGATACAATTCCTTAAAGGAAGCAGAGCCTGGGACTGCTCTCTGGGAGCCCTGGGGCTGGGCTGGAAAGGAAATCAGAAGCAACTGTGGGATGGGGTGTGGGGGAGCCAAGAGGGCCCCTCTGGGCACTGCTGATGGCCTTGGCCCCACCAGTGCCAGTCTGGGGTGGGAGTGCAGCTGCCAGAGCAGCTCTAGGATGGATGACAGGGAGATTTCCTGAAGCTGGGACTTCAGATCACCTTCCTTCTCCAAATACCCAAATGCCAGCACCAGGTGACTGACCCAGTATGTCAATATGGAGGGAATGATCAAACCTTTTTTTGTGATTTTATATTGATAATCCTTCCTGGCCTACGGCAACTTTGTTGACCTTAATTTTGTTGTTTGGTACCTGCAATAATAATGTTTATCAGGGCAGTGTTAAACCCCTTTAAACTTTTCCTTTGAGTATATTAGCAGGAATGCCCTGTTGAAATCAAGGGAGGAATTGCTGTTGAGGTATCTCTGGAGCTGTTGCTGTGAAGGGGCTTCAGTCCCAGCAGTGCCAGTCTGGAGGGGTAGGAATGCCAGAGGGGCTCTGGGATGGATGGCCAGGAAGTTCCTGAGCAATTGCTGGCCCATGGGTGACCCCAGCTCACCTTCCTTCTCCGAACATCCAACTGCTGGTGCCGGGTGAGTTCAGCTGGGATCCTTGCAGCAGGGGGGAAACAAAGGAAGAGTGTTAAAATTGCACATTGGTTCTAAGCGTGGGTTTGAGTCTCTCTGCTGTGCAGCATGTTGGTGCAGTTACTGCAGCGGATCGAGCACGGGGCTGTGCCTGCACCTGCTGCGGGTCCGGGCGAGCAGGCTCTAAGCTGGCAGGAACACAGCGAGCCCAGAGTCCTTGAAGCATTTTGAAGGATGCAGTGGGAAATGTTTACAATCCCGGGCTGTACCGCGTGCTGGCTGTGTTCAGTGCTCGGTGATTCCCGTCCGAGGCAGCTCCAGGCAGGACCTGCCGCAGCTCCCAGGCTGCCCGCGCCGTGCACAAACCCCGCAAGGAGCTGCTCCCTCGGGAATGCTCACGGGGCCCCCGCGGGAAGGGGCTCCAGGGCGGTCCGCAGGGAGAGGCGCCTCGCTCAAACCGCCCCTGGAGCTGTTTACGCCGCTGTGGTAACAGCTCAGCCCCTCACACCTCCTCACTGTGCCTGCACGGCCTCTGCGGTCCCAGGAACCCTGTTTGAACAGGGCACTGAATTTCGTACAGCGTACAGCGTACCGCGCCCCGGCCCCGGCCCCGGCCCCGGCCCCGGCCCCGGCCCCGGCCCCGGCCCCGGCCCCGGCCCCGGCCCCGGCCCCGGCCCCGGCCCCGCCGTTCTGGGCAGGCTCCTGGCCCCGCGCCGCCTTTAAATTGCCCGCGAAACCCCGCCCTGCTCCCTGATTGGCTTCGCCCCGCTTTCCGACTCCCATTGGCTGCGTGCCGCGTGATGCCTCATGGGGGTTGTAGTCCTGAGCCCCGCGCGATGCGCCATGGGAGCTGCAGTCTCGTCGCCGCCTGCGCCCCCTGCCGGCGGGCAGCAGCAGCAGCAGCTCAGAGCCCCGGCGGGCGGCGGAGCGTGGGGGGTCCCGGGGGGGTCCCGGGGGGTTTGGGAGGTCCCAGAGGGTTCCGGATGGTCCAGGAGGGTCCCTGGACAGCGCTTCAGCCGCACCGTTCTCGGGGACCTTCTGCTCGGGGCTGCGATCCAGCCCGGCCCCGCCGCCTCCTCCAGCCGGGATCGGTGCTGGGGAACAGCGCCGGGACCCGCCAGGGCTTGAGACACACGCAGAGCTGGGGGAGGGAGCTCACCTGGAAGACACACACACACCTGGAACACACACACCTGGAACACACACACCCCCGTGACACAGACACGCACACACACCTGAGGGACACACAGCCCCGGGACACAGACACACACCTGGGGACATGAACACTCATTCTTGGGGACACACGCACACTTAGGACACATACACACGGGCAGGAGGACACCCAGCCCCGTCCTGTGCCCAAGGACACTCCGTGTCCCCAGGGCTCTCATTCTCTGATCCCACCACAGCCACTCCGGAGGCGGCCGCTGGCCCCGGGCACCCGCTGTCACCTCGAATTGGACCACGTCCTGCCCGTGCCGAGGCAGCGGTGACGGGCGCGTGTGCCCGAGGGTCCCAGTGGCTCTGTGTGGCCTGACCGTGTCCCTCCCCCAGCAGTGGCAATGCTCAGGGGGCACCCCCTCGTGGGGCCACCTGGGCTCTGGGGACAGGGCTGTGTAAGGGTGGCGCTCCAAGTGGCCCCACTGAAGGGACAGGGCTGATTCGGTAAAGCAAGCGGCGTCGGAGTGGGAGGTGGTAGTGGCAGAAAGACCCTGTTCCCCCAGTGTGGGGACACTGGGGACACACACAGCAGACGGGAAGAGATCACAGCTCTGCTTTACCATGTTGTCACCCGGCGGGGGGGCAGGACGGCGGCTCCCCCCGCCCCAGCACAGCCCCCAGCCCGGGGCGGTGCGGACACCGCGCGTCTGTACAGCCGGACCCTCCCGAGACCCCCGGCATCGCCCGAGGGCGGGCAGAGAGCAGGGGCGGGACAAGGGGGGCACAGCCGAGGATGGGGGGGCCGTGGGGCAGCGCGGGGGGCACCCCCAGCCTCTTGCCACCCCAACCTTTGCAGCCCCGAGCCCTCGATTGGCAGCCTTCGTGTGAGCTGGGAAAAGGGGGGCTCGGGGCACCGAAGGCAGCCGGGAGCGCGGGGAGGGGGGATCCGTGGGCTGGACCGCGGCGGGGGTGCCGTGGGGCCGGGCAGGAGCGAGGGGAGCTGGGGGGGCAGCAGGGAACAGAACCACGGCCCAGGGATGCCGTGGGGCTGGGGGGTCACTGCGGGGATGCCGGGGCGGTGCCGTGGGGCTGGGCGGATGCGGGGGGTGCCGGGCCGGTGCCGCGCTCCGGGCTCAGTCCGAGTAGATGATGAAGCCGGAGAAGGTGCTGTACTTGTTGTTGTTGCCGCCGTGGGCTTTGCCCCCGTCCAGCTTGATGAAGACCTCGTCCCCCGCGTCCAGGTGCAGGATGACGCTGTTGCTGGCGTAGTCGTAGTTCTGGTCGGCGTCCTGCGCGATGGCGCTGGCCCGGACCTGCCCAGGGGACACCGCGGGACCGGCTCAGGGCACGCCTGGGCCCGCGGATCCCACGGGACGCGCCGGCTCCCGCCTCAGACACATCGGATCCACCCGCCCCGGGGTAGCGTGGGGTGCTTTGGATCCCCCGCCGTGGGTCAGCGGGTCCCGGGTGGAGGCGGCTCCGCCGAGCAGCGCGCAGAGCCCCTCCCTGACCCGGCGGGCACAGGCACGGGACCGCGGCTCTGGGTTTGATGGGCAGCGGGGCACGGACGTGGCACTGCGGCCCTGGGTTCAGGTGCAGGCTACAGCCCAGACACAGGACCCCACTCTGATACAGGACCACAGCTCCGACACGGAACCCCAAACCCAGGTTTGGATACAGGACCGTGGGTCCGACACGGGATCACAGCTCCACTACGGCTCTCCCATAGGACCCTGACTCCGGACTTGGATGCAGGACCCCAGCTCAGACACAGGACCCCCTCTCTGGGTCTGGATCCAGGACCATGCCTGGGACACAGGACCCCATCTCCCAGCCCAGTCCCAAACCGAACCACGGAACCCAGCGCACCCCGCAGCGCTTCCCGGGAGCTGCACAGGCACCGTGAGCGTGTGGCGAGGGCTGAGCTCACATCCCTCGTCACACGGACCCGCACCCACTGCGGGGCAGGATGCCCCCCCATAAAGGTTTCCTGGGTGCGGCAGAGCCAGAGGAGCCGTCAGCGCCCGCAGAAGCGGTTCCGCGGCTGGAGCCCGCTGCCGCTGCAGAATTCTTTGGGTAATCAAATCTCTGCCGGCGCCTCGCGGGGAGATCGCGGCGCTGGGTGACAGTGACAAGGCGGCTGGTGAAATCCCAAGTGAAATGCAGAAGCGCTGCGCCGGGAGAAGGTGCCGCTAATTACAACCGACGAGAATCGGCTCTTAATTGGCTCGCGCGGGGCGGGCAGGCACCGGCGAGCGGCTGCGGTGTCCCGGAGCGCCGGGAGAAGGACGGATGTCCCCATGCAGTCCTGTCCTTTGCCCCCAGGACAGCGGTCCCCAGGGGACCACTCCTCCCCAGCTGCACATCCTCGAGCCCACCGGCAGCCTGCGGTGCTGGGGTCGGACGCTGTTAATTCTGCAACCTACCGACGGCCGAGCTGGTGATCCCGTAGGACTTGCCCACGCAGCCGTGTCCCTCATGCCACCAGCAACACTCACCCTGTTAAAAGTCACCCTTGTGTCTACCCTGCCACCGCGAGGGTCCCCATTCCCGGCAGGGGACCCTGAATCCCAGTCAGTCACAGCACCCCAATCTCCAGGGGACGCTGCCTCTCCTGGGCAGTCCTGCTGAGGAACAGGAGTGAAGGAAGAAGCCGTGAGGAAGGAGAGCCGGGAAAAGCCATTTGGCGCCGGGCTCCCACCATCGTCCCCCCCGCCACCGCCGGAGCTGCCCGGTGCCATCCGTCTTCCCTCGTTAGGGAGCCGCCTCATCACCGCGCGGCCGCCAGCCCTCGCTAACCAGGGAAGATAAATGGCAGCGCTGGGCCCGGGCTGAGCCGCTCCAGGCACCGCAGTGGCACAGGAGGGAGGCTGCCACCACGGCCCCGGCGATGGCCTCACCCCCTTGTCCTGTTCGGTGCCTCAGTTTCCCCATGGCACAGCTGGGAGCCGTGGAGGTGGCATGGCCTCAGCCTGGACTCTGCTGCAGCTGCTCTCCCTGACCCCAGTGACAACGCTGGGGTGTCCCCAGTGCTGGGGACACTCTGGAGTGGTCCCCAAGGTGGCTGCACCCAGGAGCTTTCAGGCAGACAGGGGACAGTGGGGTGCTGCCATGTGCAGTGACACCTCGGGCACACCACGTGCCCCACGTGCCACCATGGCCCAGCACCTCCGAGGCGTGGCAGAAACGCAGCAGGCGCTCCTCAGGATGCTCGGGCACAGCTCTGGGTGCCCTCCCAGCACCCCTGGACACAGCGGGGGTGCCACCCCTCAGACCCCCCTGGGCAGAGCAGCAGGTGCCCCCCAGAGCCCTTGGGTGCATCAGCAGATGCCCCCCCCGACCCCCAGCATGTCCTTGTGTACCCCTAGGGACTGTCCCCAACAGTCCCCTGGGGCTGTCACCCCCCCTGAGCTGTGGATGGCCCTTCTACAGCATGGTGACCCCAAAACCACCCAGTACCAGCCCTGTCCGTCTGTCCGTCCGTCCATCAATCAATCAATCCGTCCGTCCGTCCACCTCCCCCCTCCCATTGCCCTCGCCTCAGCTACGGCTAATCCAAATAATAATTAATGCTAATTAAGCAGCAGCAGCTCCCCTGGCTCTCATTAACTCCAGCCCCGACCCAACGGTGATGGGCAGCCCCCCAAATCGGCTGCACCCAGGGGATTTTTAGGGGCCAGAGGGGGCCCCCCAACTTCTGACTCGCTCTGAATATGCCAGGATCGACCTTTACCTGCCAGGAACCCCACACCATGCCAGGGACGGGGGATTTTTGGCAGTAACCCCCTAAACAACCCCATTTTTTAATTATTTGGGCCATTGAGGGGGATCTTCTTTATAGATATCGATGCAGCGATGCCTTGTTAGTAATTAACAAGCACTTAATTAAGTTGCATCGCCCGCCCGAGCGCAGCTCCTCTTGACAAGGGGCTCCATAGCTTCTGGAAATCCATCCAGGAATGGCGATGCTCAGCAGAGCTGGGGGAGCAGGAAGGTTTGGGGTGGTCCCCAAAAATATTTTGGGGGAGGCAAAAGGGTTGAGGTGAGTTTTTGGGGTGCTCAGTCTGGAGTTACACGGATGCTGCTTGGGAGAAAGAGCCAGAAGTGCCAAGCGGAGCTTGCATCCCCCAAAATTTAAGGCTGGAGGGCAGGGGAGGACAATAATAATCCAAATAAAAGGAAATTCGAACCGTTTGGATGGAGAAAAAGCTGCCGAGCGGCTCCTGCTGTGCTCCCCCGCTCGGAAGAGCTCGGAGCCGAGGCGCGGTGGCCGTGACAAGGCTCCCACTCCTGCCTCACGCCCCGGCTGTTTCTGCGGTGATAACTCAGTTTTGGGTTAACTCGGGGTCCTGCATCCTCAGGACAAGGATGCATCGCGGGTTGTGAAGCCAGAGGAAACGACGGGAAGCCAGAGCAGAGTGGATGCATCCCGCAGGAATGCCGGCTGCGGTGGCATCCAGGGGAACTGAGCTCGGCTGGCATCCCGGGGATCACAAACATCTTGTCCCTCGAGTCGTGGCCGGGAGGGGGACATGGCGTGAGAAAGGGGCACCCGAAATTCCTGTGGATGGCGAGATGAGTCCTGGCACTGGGGGTTCCAGTGGGATGAGGTCGCGGGGATGCGGGAGAGGGGAAGGGAAGGATGGAGCCACCCTCGGGGTGTGCGTCCCCCGCGGTGTCCCCACGTCTCTCCTGACCCAGCAGCAGCAGCAGAGCCGGCTCCGGGCTGGGCGTGCAGCCCCCCAAAAGCGGGGCAGGCACTGCCCTCCTCGAGGCCACCACAGACACGGTCCCTGCCCTGCCCTGTCCCCGCGGGGGCCCCGGGGGGGGCAAAGGGGCGGGGGGGGGGGGGGGGGGGGGGGCACCCCGGGGATGCTGTGGGGGTGCCCCAAGGCACCACAAGAAATCACGAGGCAGCCCAAATAACATCTCCGTGGCCAAGGAAAGAGCTGAGGGGACCCCAGGGGACATGCCAGGGTGGATGGTGACTGTCCCCAGCACTGGGAGAGGGACAGGGCACAAAGGACAGCGTCTGGGAACGGGAGGAGGAGGATGGGATAGCCCAGGGGTGCACCCGGAGCCCCTGCACTGTCCCCGGGAGAAGGACAGGGCACCCCAGGGGTGCTCCTTCAGGGCGGGGAGCAGGATGGAGCACCCTGGGGCCGCATCCAGAGCCCGTCATTGCCACTGGGAGAAGGATGGAGCATCCTGGGGATGCAGCTCCAGAGATGGCAGCAGGACAGAGCCCCTCGGGGGTGCACCCAAGTCTGTTATGTCACTGTGAGGAGAACGGGGCACCCTGGGGTTACACCTCTGTGCCCGCGAAAAGGATGTGGCACCTTGGAAATGCACCCAAATCCCATCATTGTCACCGAGAGAGGCACAGAACATCCTGGGGGTACATCCCGAGGGATAGGAAAAGGACAGGGCATTCTGGGGGTGCACACAGAGCCCATTGTCACCACTGAGAGAAAGATAAATCACCCCAGGGGTGCATGTCAGTGTCTGGGAGAAGGATGTGGCGTGCCAGGGATGAACCCAGAGCCCATCATTGCCACAGGGAGAAGGATGTGACACCCTGGGGATGCATCTCTGGGGATGGGAAAAGGATGGGGCCCCTGGGGAAGCACCCAAAACCCGTAATCAGCACTGGGAGAGGGATGTGGCACCCTGGGGGTGCATCCCTGGGGCCAGGAGAAGGATGGAGCACCCAGGAGTGCATGGCTGGGGCGGGAAAAGGACGGGGCCCCTGGGGAAGCACCCGCGGTCCATCATCAGCACAAAGAGGATGTGACAGCCTGGGGGTGCATTCCTGGGGCCAGGAGGAGGATGGAACAGCCAGAGGGCGCGTCGCTGAGGCCAGGAAAAGGACGAGGCACCCTGAGGAAGCACCCATAGCCCTTCTCCAGTGCTTGGGGACAGCAGAGCTCCCGGTCCCGCGGAGGGAGCCCGGCTGGGCAGCCCTTACCTGCCCGTTCTTGCAGAGGTCGGCCCACATGCTGGTGCCGTCGCCGCCGCGCATGAGGACGTGGTAGGTGAAGAAGTAGGTGCCGGGGATGGCGCAGGTGAACTTGCCCGAGGCGGCGTCGTAGCTGTTGCCCAGGTTGGTGACCACGTCGTCGAACTTGAGGACCTCGTAGCCCTCGTGGGGGTTCTTGAGGCCGGCGTAGAACGCGACCCGCGGCACGGTGCTGTAGGTGGCCGCGCTCACCGCGCCCGTAGCCCCCGGTCCCGGTAATCCCGGGGGTCCCGGTCTTCCTGCTTCACCCCGCGCCCCCACCGGCCCCGGCGGTCCCGGTTCTCCGGGCGGTCCCGGTGGTCCCGGTTTCCCCGGTCTTCCCGGTTTGCCTTGGGGACCTTGCACCAGGGTGGAGGGCGGCGGGAGGGGGCCGCGTTCGGCCGGTTGCGGGGGGGGCGGCGGGGCCGTAGGGTTCGCAGACCATCCGGCAAGTACCCAGCATCTCGTACCGGCCGTCGGTACCGGCGGAGCTCACCAGCACCGGGATGAGCACCACCAGCACCAGAACCATCACCACCCCCGCCGCGGCCGCCAGCAAAGTTTTCCGGCCCAGGCTGAGCCGCCGCCCGGCCGGGGCGCGCTGGCGCCCGGGGGAGGGAATGGTGCCGGCGGGGGGGAGCAGGGCGGCGGCGGCGGGGGGGCTCGGGCTGGCGGCAGCGGCGGCTCCGCTGCGCTCCGCTGGCTCCGGTGCGCCCCGCGCCGCACGGGCCACGCCCACCCCGCCGGGCCACGCCCACCCCGCCGCCGGACACGCCCCCGGTCCCGCCCATCCACTCAGGACACGCCTCCGTATGTGTTAACCACGCCCACGGGACCGCGACCCCACCCCCTCTCCGAGGGAGGGAAACTGAGGCAGGGAGGGGGGCTCGGCCCCGGCTGCTCCACTGAACCCCCCCCTCCTCCAGGCGCGCGGGATCCCTCGGTGACCCCGGCCCCTGTCCGCACGCCAGACCCCGAGCACCCTGAGCGTCCCCGTGGAGCTGGGGACAACCCTGGAACCCGTCACCTGGGTCCCCACAGAAGAGCACCCACGTGGGATGGGCTCCAGGGCCCGCCGCTATCCTCCCTGCCTCAGTTTCCCTTCCCACGAGGGACCACACTTTGGGACAGCCCGGGTGACACCCCCGTGGCCAAGCACCCATCGCGGTCAACCGTGGGTCCGTGGGATGGGATGTCACCGCTGGTGGCAAAGCCCACAGTGACACCGGGGCACCCGCAGGAGCGGCCGCCGGCGCGGCCGGGCTGCGCCAAAGAGCCGAGCCCGGGGGCTGAGCACCGGCGGGCTCATGGCACGGGGACACGCGGCGGAGCCCGCTCCGCCGCCTGCCATCTCCGTCAGCCTCGGCGGGGACAGCGGGACGCGATGGCAAGTGACAGGCGCCGCCAGCGCCGGGGGTGAGCGAAGGACGCGGGGATGGGGGAGGGCGACACGGACACACAGGCAGAGAGCGGCCCGGGGCCGCTCCCACTGCCGCCTGCCACAGCGGTTCGGTGACAACACCGAGGCGGCATCAACCTCAGTGGCACCTGTGAGGTGCAGAGGGTCATCATCCCCCCTACCACTAAAAAAACTCTGGTGGTGCATCCCCTCATCCCCTTCATTCCTGTGCAATGGCCCCAAACCCCAGAGGACACGCGGGGGACAAGCTCCACCCTCGCCCCAAAAGAGGGGGGGGACCAAGGAGACTTTTGACAGCCATCGATCGCCCCCGCATGTCCCCCGGCTCCCGCAGAGGCTTTAATCAGCGAGCAGAAATCAATTAGCTACCTTTAAGGAGGCAATTATTCCTGGGGTCTTTACAAGGCTGGGGAGGTGGGAGAGTATTTTGGGGTGGGGGTGTTGCTAGCACCGTATCCCCCTCAAAGTTTGTTACCATTTTGTCCCCCGCTTTTTCCCTGGTTTTTTTCTCCTTCTTTTTTGTCCCCCCCCCCCCCCATTCCTCATTATCTTTCTGTTTTAACAAGTGCCTAAAAATACACCTCGCGAGGTCACGGGCTGCGTGAGTCACCATCAGCACGGGGACGGGGTGCCCCGGGTGGGCAAGGGGCTCTGTGTGGGGACGGGGTGGCAGGGACACAGAGGGAGGACAGGCCCACGCTGGTTGCATCAGGGCACTTGCCTCACTTGGAGGGTCGGGGGACATCCCTGGTCCTGGCTACTGCATCCTCGCAGTGGGGACACAGCCCCAGGCCACCTTGTTGCCACAGGACATTGTGTCCCCTTGGCATAGCCATCACCCCAGGCCACTGCATCACTCTGGGCCACCCTGTCCTCATGGCAAGGCCACCACCCTTGGCCACGATGTCCTCAAGCTGTGGCCTTACAGCTGGGTGCAGAGCCAGGACAGCCTCAACACTGCCGTGGAAGAGCAGCACTGTTTGGGGGGTACAACACCCCAGGTAACACTGGCTGGAGCCCCTGAGGTGCTCCCTTCATGGGGAGGGGGTGCAGTACAGCCCCTCAAACCAGCTCCATCCGCCTGGGCGCAGGGAATGGATTGGCAAAGCTCCAAACTGCACATTTGGGAGTGCAGGAGCTGGGAAAGGGACAAAGGTGGGAGGTGGCAGCAGCAGTGGCTGCCGTGGTTGTGATGGCAGCGATGGCAGCAGTGATTGCAGTGACAGCAGTGACTCCAGTGGTAGTGGTGGCAGTAGTGGCTGCAGTGGTGGTGGCTGTTGCAGCAGTGGCTGCAGCGGTGACAACAGAGGCTGTCACAGCTGCACTGGTTGCGGTGGTGCCTACAGTGATGGCGGTGGCAGTAGCGGCTGTGGTGCCTGCAGGGCTGTGGTGGCAGCGGTGGCTGCAGCTGTTGCGGCGGTGGCTGCGGCGGTGGCGGTGGCTGCGGCTCCGCTCGACGCCCGCCGCTCCTCTGCAAAGGTTAAGCAAACAGCAGCTCCCGCAGAATCGATGCCGGCCGAGCCCTCGGCTGTTTGCTTTGGCAACGCGGCGTGGGGGCGGGTGGGCCATGCTGGGGACGCCGGCAGCGGGGAGGGGGACAATCGATGCTCCAGGGGCGCAGCTTTGGCCAGGCGTGGCTGTGTCCACCACCTCCCGCTTGCTGGGGAGCTCATGGAGGAGGATTTGGGGAACGGTAAGAGCGGCCGGGCCAGGCCGGGGGGCTCGTGGGGCCGGCACTGTGCCATGCCTCAGCTTCCCCTCCTGGCATCGTGGCAGACACTGCCCATAGGACCACGCTTGGCCAGGGGGACAGCGACAGGGACCTCCCACCTGGCCCTGCCACCGTGGCTCAGCCCAGGCGTGGCTCAGCTGGAATTAAGACAGAGCTGGACACAACCAATGAGCCCAATGTCGGCCTGTGATGACGAGCCTGGGGAGGCAGTGGCCGTTTGCAGGCCCCGATGAGTTTGGATGCTGACCCCAAATTCCAACTGTGTCCTCAGGATGGGCTCTGAAGGGGCCATGGGAGGGGGACATTCAGCTCTGGGCAGGGAGGACCAACTGTCTGCTGACAGGAGAAGTGGAGGGCTGGTTGGTGAGCTGGGTGGTTGGTGGCCAGCTGGCTTACTGGCAGTGAGCGGGCTCTTGGGACACCCAGCCGGTCGGCTGGATGGGTAGATGGCTGGGGGGTGGGCTGGCTGGCGGGTTGCTTGCCTGGCTGGCCGGCTGGTTGCCTGGCTGGGTCTTTGGCTAGATGGCTCATTGGCTGGCCGGCCAGTAGACCACCAGTCAGGTTGCCTGTCCAGATGCCTGTCTGCGTGTCTGGCTAGCTGAGCCGTCGGCTGGTGGCCAGCCAGCTGACCCAGGGGCTGGCTAGCTGGCCAGGTTAGCCCTGGCCCCGGGGCCAGCAACATCCCAGCATGTCCCAGCCCAACACCAGGCACCGTCCCTTGCCCAGCGGGCGGAGCCCGGCCGCAGCAGGGGGAGGGCACGGTGTGGGTGGCACATCCCCCGTCCCTGTCCCCGTCACGCTGCCTCTCATTACGGACGCGGCGGGGCCCGTCACCCTCCCACCGCGCGGCAATTAAGGGCTGCCAGCACCGGCAGTTAATTAGCGCTGGCGGTGAGTGCTGGGAGGCGACGGCCGCATGGCTGGCGGAGGGGACGGGCTCGGGGACGTGTCCCCCAGGGGGACATGGGGTGGGAGTGGCCGGGATTTGCGCTGCTGGGACCAGCTGTGCTGTCGCGGGGCTGCCCCACGGCCGCTGGGGACGGGGTGTGACAGGGAGGCGGTGCGCAGTGACAAGTGGGTGCCAGCGATGGGGTGTGCAGGGGCTGGCACCGGGGAGTGTCCTGCACGGTGACGGTATGTGGCACCCCAGGCGTGCAGTGACGGTGACAGCGGGTGACACCCCGTGGGCCATGCAGTGACAGTGACACTGGGTGATACACTGTGGGCCGGCAGTGACGGTGACAGTGGGTGACACCCCGTGGGCCATGCACTGACATTGTGTGACAGCCCCAGCACCAGGCACTGACGGTGACTCTGTGTGACAATCCACGGGAGCTGCAGTGACACTGCGTGGCACCCGGCGGCCCCACAGTGACAGTGACACTCTGTGCACTGCGCGGTGACAGTGACACCATGTGACACTCCAGGGAGCAACAGTGAAGCTGTGCAACACCGCAGGGCTGCGCAGCAGCTCCGTGAGACACGAGTGGGGCTGTGCAGCCATGGTGACAGTATGCGACACCCCAGGGAGGCGTGCAGTGACACTGACACTGTGCCACACCCCGGGGGCCGTGCAGTGACAGTGACACCTGTGACAACAGATGCCGTGCAGTGACACCGCTGACACCAGTGCCATATAGTGACACCGCACTCAGGCCCCCCGGCTTGTTCTCCCTTGTGGGTATGGAGGCGCCCACCCAGTTCCCACCTGGGGACATGCCCCGTGGGGAGACATCACACTGTACCTGCAGCTTCGTGAGGGGACATCTGACCCCACCCTCTGCCCAGCGAGTGTGCCACGGTGGGCGCGCCAGGGGAGGGGGGTCCAGGAATGGGGTACACCGGGGCAGGGGTGCTCTGAGGAAGGCGTTACCCCAGGGAGGGGAGCTCTGTGAAGGGGGTGCACCAGGGATGGAGCTCCAGGAAAGGGAGGTTTCAGGAGTGGGGAGGGGGATGCTCCGAGGAGAGGGGGTGCCCTGTGAAGGGGTGCACTGGGGAGGAAGTGCTCCAGGTAGGGCTGCTCCTGTTCGGAAGGGAGTGCAGGAGCAGGGGTGCAGCAGGAGGAGGGTCTGACTGTCACGAGCCCCCGCCAGCCGCAGCACAATCGATCCGGCCGCCAATTTGCACAGTCAAATATTTGGCTTCGCGGCGCGGGGCCGGCTCTGCTCGAGCCGCCCCGGTGGGCGCGGGCCCGCGGTGACGGTGGCGGCTGCTCCGCGATCGATAGCGGAGCGCGCTGCGAGCTGGGGCGGCCTCAGCACGGGGCCGTGCCCGGGCTGGGCTGGGGTGCAGCACCCGCGATCCTCCATCAGCACCCGCGGGCCTTGGGAGCCCATGTGGAGCCCGCTCAGGGGGCAGAAGCTGTGCCACAAGCACAGGGACTTAGCCAGGGTGTCCTCCAGGCACCCTCCATGGCCACTGATCGCCAATACCACCCGGACCAGGGAGCTGAGCCATCTGCCACACACAGGGAATGGCTGAGGCTTGGTCACTGCCATGGCCACGGGCTTGTCCCCGAGGGGGTTTGGCTGGGGTGTGGGATGGGCAGGAGTGGGACTGGTGGTGCTGAGGCAATCCTGAGGCCGCTCCCACTGATGGACACCACACAGCTCCCATGGTCACAACTCCGTATCCAAGCTCCAGAGCCCTTCTCCTGTGGGTGGCAGCGCCTGGGCCCGCAGCCCACGCCGGGGCTCAGCCCCTAGGTCAGCCCAGGACCCCCTCAGCAGGCTCCCCCGGCAGTTCCAGCGCCGTGGGCAGCCTTGTGCCTCACCGTGCCCCAGATCCGCTCGCTCCCTCGGCCCCGCTAAACTCGTTAGAGGCGGGCGAACGTCAGCCGGGCGGGAGCGAAGCGCCAAATGCGATTATGCCCCGTCTCGCTCCATCCTTCCACCCCGGCCCCATTTATCGCGGAGGCGGGCGGGAGGGAGGCGGGACTGGCTCTTATCTCGGCTGAGAAATCCCGCTCCGGCCCTGATTTATGGCTGGCTGTGAGGGACTCCAGCGGCACTGCACAATTACAGAGCATTTAAAGCACGGAGGGGTCAGCGCTCGAGTACAGCTGTCAGAGTCGGGGTAGCCAGGTGGGCAGTCCAGCTCAGGGAGGCTCCCTGGGGCTGCACAGGGACCACCAGGTCTCTCCAGGTGGGTGAGACGTGGGACCTGTGGGTCCACACTGGGCTTCAGGGGAGAATGGAGGTGGAAGAGTGCCTGGCCCAAAAAAGGGGCACGCGCTGGCTGGGGACCCCTGGGAAGGTGTCTGTGCCTAAAGAATGCCACAGGGGACAGGCAGGACATTGCCTCACAGGCCCAAGGCAAGGCAGGAAGGTGGGAACATCCTAGAGGATCTCAGGGATCACCATGTGCAGGGAGGTGGCCAGGGGCTGGCAGCACCCACCTTTCTCAAAGTGTGGGGAGAAGGGTACCCCAGAGGGAATGTGCTGGCCACAGAGAGAGCCAGAGCAGGTCCAGGATCACATCCCTGCAAGCCAGATCCATCCCAAGGGGTGCCCAGAGCCAACACTGAGCCACGGCCCCCCCAAGAAGGCCTGGCAGGGCTGATGCTCCAAGCACCTCCTGGAGCAGCTCAGGGATGTTTACTGGGAAAAGCAGGAGCAGCCAGCAGCTCTTCCTGTGTGTGCTGAACTTTACAGAGTGCAGCCGTGCCCCGGCATAGGAACAGCCTGGGAGCAGGCTGGGAAGAGCCGCAGGAGCAGCGCGGGATGCGGAGCAGCTGCTGTTCAGTGTTTTATTAAAACAAAAGGGAAGAGGCAGCACCCGCCTCGCCCAGGCTCGGCTCTCCCACCGGGAAACTGCTGCCGAAGGAAGCTCAAACAGCAGGAAATGAGTTTGAATGAGGCAGAGCCCAGGTCTCAGCCTGCTCCAGGGTGGATCAGAGCCTTGGATCCAAAGCCAAGGGCGACCCACGAGTGATGGACACAGAAGCAGAAGGCAGGGGGAGGAGCAGCCAGCTGAACACCCGATCCATATGAACGAGGTGCTGTCCTCCCCCTAACTGATTTAACAAATTTCCATTAAATCAACATGAAAGAGGGAAAATCCCATCTAAATTTGGATTAGGAGCTATGAGGAATCACCCAAGAGACACTGGAGGCAATAACAGGGCCTGAGAAGGCACCCAGCTGTATTGAGAAGATTGTCCTGGAAGACATTAAAGTGAGATCGTCCCAGATTAAATTGAGATTGTCCCAGATTAAAGTGCCTCAGCTCACCGAAGTCCCACAATAGAGACCCACATGGGGACATGGGTGTCATCCCACAGGCACTGCTGGTGGGTGAGAACCTGAGCAGGGAGAATGTGCCTGAAAAAACCTCTGGCTGTGTTCACCTTGGGAAGTGTGCAAGGAGAGCCTCATGCCGCTGTCTGCATTCAGCTGGCGAAGCTCATTAACAGAGGTGGCCTTTTGCTGCCCTTTTCAAACGGGGAAATTCAGGCCCTTCCCTGACTAAGAGAAAAGGTGAATTAAGAGATGAAATGGCGGATGAGGAGGAACACCAGCCCCCCGAGCCCGGCAGCGGCCGTGCCCAGCGCCAGCCGTGCCCAGAGGAAATCCAGGGAGTCCTCGAGGCGGGTGTGCAGCTGCAGGACCTGCCGGCGCGTGCTCTCCCAGTCCCCGGAGTTGTCGATGACGTGGGTCGCCCACCTGCGCTTCTCCTCCAGGGGCAGCTGGGAGCTGATCCGAGCTTCGGCCTCGGCCACGCCCAACCCGCTCCTCTTCATCAGCCGCGCCAGCTGTGTCGGGGGGTCACTGCCGGGCAGAGCACGGGGCTGAGCTGGGCTGCGAGAGAACGGGGCTCTGCCTTCCTCGGGCAATCACTGGGATAAAGTGGGAATGAGAGAGCAGCCCCCTTGGCATTTCTGACACGGGCTGCACTTGGCTCAGCAGAGCCACCACTGCCTGGGCCATTCTCAGCATTCACACAGTGCCCCAGGCCCTGCCCTGATAGAGCATGGTGGAGGGCCCAAAGGCAGTGAATTCCCCTCTATGATGGTTCCAGGGAAAGCTCAGGAAGGCCCTCCTGCACTATAAAGGCAGGTATTGCTTCTCTCAACAGGCTTTGCACCAGGGCTGAGGCTGAACCTTCACCAAGTGTGGAGGCACATGATGGTCCCCTCTGAGAGAGGTGGCTTTGTCCCTATCCTCGTGGTTCCCAGAGCACTTACCAATAAACCAGCACTGTGTATTTCATAAACCTGGTCAATCCACGGGTCTCGAAGAGCAGAGGGATGTCGAGGATCACGTAGCGGTAGCCTGTGGAAATGGCAAGATTCCCCAAAAAAGGAAACAGTGTTAACCCCCATTCCCAAATCCCTCGTGCTGCACACACACCATGGCCAGGAGAAGCAAAGCAAGCAAGAGCTCTACAGCTCCATGATCACAGGCAAGTAGAGCCTGCTAGCCCTCCTCCCTCTCATAGGGAGGAAACGGTTTCATTCCAAGTTTCCAGAGGAAAAAAAAATCAACCCTAACCTGGCTGCTTCAGACCAAAGGTGAAACTGCAGAAATATAATGAGGAGCTGAAAAGAGGAGCTGAAATGAGAGCAGCAGTGCCTGGCTGGCAAGAGCAGCAGCTGTGCACTGTGCTGGCCTCTCCCGGGAAGCAGTGCCCACAGCAGGATCTGCTCTCCACTCCTTCTCTTGTCCAAGACTTTACTAGGCTGCAGCCATCTGAGCCAACATTTCCCAGCTCAGCTTTCCTCCCTTTATGAAAAGCTTTGGCTAAACAGCTCCATTTTAACAAGGGGAGCAAGGAAATCCCTGCAGACCTCCTGCAGCTGTGACAGTGAAATGAGGGGGGAACCTCCAGGCACAGCCCAAGGGCTGAACTCTCACCAAAACTGGCTGAGTTTAAAACCTCTGACACCACAGGGAACAGAGCTTCTCACAGTCAATCATCGTCCCCCTGGTTCTCTTCCCATGCCTCTGCCCTTGGCCAGTGTCTGGGGAGGTGAGAAATGCCCTGCTGAGTTTGGGGGAGAGGGTGAGGGGAGGGCAAAGCTCTAACTCAAGACTTCACTCTCCTGTGTGTCTCCCAGTCATGGGGACATCTCAGGTTTTGTTGATGTCCCCTCTTTATAAGCCCCCTAAAACAGAGTTGCCCACAGCAAGTGAAGTCTTGACAAAGACATCATCATCCAAGGAGCCACCATTCCACCAGCATCCACAATCCGCCCTGAGAGGCTTCTGGCTGCCCTCTGATTTGATCGATCCGAGCTTTCCTTACACAGCGATCCTCAGAGACAACATCCAGCTATCCCAAATCATTAAATCCTGACTAATGAGGACAAAGCAGCCTGCTGAAGCCACACAGCGCTCTCGCCGAGGGCCAGGACGGCACCCGCCTCCTCAGCCTGCAGCCCCGGGTTCAAGACTCCATCTCTGGCTCCTGGCATTCCTGCCTGTTGCTTCCTTTGTGCTTCCTCCTCCTCACCCCGCAGCAGAGCTTGGCCCCGTGGTGCCCCGGCCTGTTCAGCTCTCACAGGGCTCAGCTCTGATAAGCACCACGAATCCAGACTGACTCTATTAAGGCATCTGTCTGTCTGTACGGAGAACAGCTGGTGATCTTATCTGGCATTTCTCCAGCCCAGCCTGACAGCTGCATTTGTTCCATTTATCGGGGGAACGCGGGACTTTGGAAGCCACAGCTGTCAGCCCATTCCTCACCTTATCGACACTCAAAGGACTCCACAGCTTGCAGTGAAGCTGGAGCAGGCTGGGGGCAGGGAGGGATATTTGGCAGTTTCAGGAGTGTGGCATTATCTGGTAGGTAATCTCGGCAAAGCTGCTCCCAGGCCCTACAGATACACTTTAAACCACAGAGGAAAGCGCTGAAGGGCAGCAGTGAAAGGCAGCAGTGATTCAGGAATGAATCCTCCAAACACTGACACCAAAGGCCACTGCAGGCAGAGCACAAAGGCTGTCACTCAGTGTCCCTTCCCTGTCTCTGTCATCCCCGTCCCTCTCCCCACATCCAAACCAAAGGCAGAGGGAGCAGGCATGGCTCCTGCCCAAGCAGGAGTCCTGGCAGGCTGGACAAGGCCTCTTACCGAGTACAAAGTACTTCAGGACCTGCTTCAGCATCTCCTTCAGGATCTCAGGGTGGGTGATGGAGTTCAGCAGCCGCCGTTTCTCTGGCTGGGAGAAGATAATGCTTCCGAGAGCCTCGCGATTTATCTCGCCGTTCTCCAGGAGGATCTCGGGGCCAAAGTGCTGCAGGATCTGCTGATGGGCCTTGGAGTGGGGCTGCACCACTGAGAACATCAAACAGCCGGGGGTGAGAGCCACTTTTACAGCACACTCAGTGTTTGCATCAGCCATCGCCCCCAGATGGGGTTTGCTCATTCACTAACGGAGCTGATGCTCCCCGTGGCAGCACATCTGCCTCCAGCACATCTGTCCTGGCACCACATCTGCACAGCGCAGCAGCTCCTGCCAGAACAGCCCTGCCAGCCCAGGGTCCCTTGGAGGGCTGACACCTGGAAGATGGAAGTCCTGCAGACATTAATCCAGCACCACAACCCTTCTGGCACGTGCTGCTGCTCAGGGTGACCAGTCAGCAGGGCGGGCAGGAGGACACGGTGATGGCCACACGCCAAGGCTGGGGGAGCAGCTGGCCTGAGCCAATTCCCACCAGGGATCGAGCAAGGAGATCCTAAAGGAACCAGGAGCAGCAGGAAACTTCAGCACCATGTGGATACTCACTGCTGTAACTTGGCTCTGGATGCTGCTGAGGTGTTTTTTTTTTACTGTCTTTCACATCAGTCACTAAATCCTTCAGGAAAATGAACAGAAAAATCTTCTAAAAGCTCAATCCCCAGTCAGCCCTTGCAGGGGCTCTGACGTTACAGGAGTGTATAACTTTAAAGCCACCAACAAAAGGGATGAAGCAATAAAACCATAATTAAGCTCCAGCTGAGGGTAACCACAGCGAAGGACAGACCGCAGATAATCATCTCTCCCAAATCCAGGAACATTGCCACAGGTTGTAACCTCAGGCCAACCTCATAAAAGTCTTTAAGACCAATTTTTTTCTGCCATGGAATATCACATGGAGGCAGTTTCAGGATGGGTGAAATCTATATAGTAAACAAACACATATAAAAAAGGAATTGGTGTAAAATAAAGTGATTGGCAGAAAACTTTCACAGAGTATCTGTAGTGTTTTCCTACTGTCTCTGAGGGCTTTTAGCACCTCCAGCAAATTTCCTGCACCTCCAGGGGAATTACAGTGCAATAAAATGTTAAAGCATCACAGCTTTGAGTGGCTACACAGTAAGTTCTTCACCAAACAGAAAAGCTCAGGCGCTTCTAAATGACACCATTGCACCATTGCTCAGCAGCAGACCCTACACCTGCTGCATGCAGGATCTACAGCCCTCAGAAACCCAGACTAGTTTGGGGGGAAAGCTCACCTAGTCCTACCCCCTGCCCTGGGCAGGGACACCTTCCACTATCCCAGGTTGCTCCAAGCCCCATCCAGCCTGACCTTGGACACTTCCAGGGATGGGGCAGCCACAGCTGCTCTGGGCAATCTCTGCTCTTCTGGTTATCCTGGTGGAGTAAGGGATTAATACCTCACAGGTAATCAGGGAAAACAAGGGCTGCTCTGTTCCTACTGAGTCAACAGATCGGGGATTCTGAGGTTTTTCTCCAGCTCAAGCCTTTTTTTTTTTTTTAGCACAATGATTTTGAGGTCTGATCCCTCAGTATCACCAGGAAAACAACATCCAGCACAAAGGGACATTCTCTTTCAGCCACCAACATAACTGAGTGACAGGAAGGGTGTCCTGGGGCTCAGGGGGCATGCTGGACTAGCCAAGGGATCCCACTTTTATTTTTGCCCAGAGCTGGCTTTCAAAGCTGGGAAGCATCACACGCCAGGGGATGGAAACTCAGAGTACAATTTCCCCACGGTGTTTATTAGGTCATGATCTTCTTTTTTTTTCTTTATTAAAAATATATCCCGGCTCCAATTCCCCCCAGGGCAGCGCAGCCCCGCGGACCGGGAAGCAGAAGGGAAACCTTCTCCGATGTAGCCAGAGCACCCTCTGCCGTCAGCGCCTCCCGGCAGCGATCCCGGTTGTCAGGGGAACCTCGGGGAGCTCTGGAAAACTCACCCTGCCTGGCAATAACATCGGCATCGATCACGGCACAGCCCAGCTCCCGCAGCACGGCCACCACCGTGCTCTTCCCAGATGCGATCCCACCCGAGAGTCCCACCAGGAACATCGTGCTCTGCAAGGGAAAGAGGAGAGCTGGAAAACATGGCAGGACAGGACGTTCTCTCCATGCTGAGCACATCAAATATTTAGTCCCAAACAGGCAACTTCATTCAAAGCTAATTTTCCTACTTTCTCAGGGTGTCACTGAGACATCAGCAGGATTTTGGCACTCTCTGAGCTGGATTAAACAGTGCTTCCCTGGACCTCCCCCTCTAAGTCTGGCTGTGCCACTTGAGGCAGCCCTAAGCTCCTCCAGCTGGTTTATCTGCAGCTCCAAACTCCTTCCCCTTTAGCATCTCCACTCATCAAACCAGAGTCCCATCGACAGCACCTGAGCCATGGAATCATGGAATTGTTTGGATTGGAAGAAACCTTAAAGCCCATCCAACTCCACCTCCTGGTATGGGCAGGAACATCTTCCACGATCCCAGGGTGCTCCAAGCCCTGTCCAACCTGGCCTGGAGCACCTTCAGGGATGGGGCAGCCACACCTTCTCTGGGCAACCTGTGCCAGGGCCTCCCCACCACCACAGGGACAAATTCCTTCCCAATATTCCATCTGGCAGTGGGAAGCCATTTCCCCCTGTCTTGTCAATCCAGGCCCTTGTCCAAAGTCCCTCCTGGAGCCCCTTTAAGGCCCTGCAAGGGGCTCTGAGGTCTCCTTGGGTCCTTCTCTTCTCCAGGTGAACACCCCCAGCTCTCTCAGCCTGGCTCCAGAGCAGAGGGGCTCCAGCCCTTGATGCATCTCCATGGCCTCCTCTGGACCTGCTCAGAGAAATCAGGAAATTTCTGGCAGGTTTGTTGAGGGTGATCCAGGAGCAGTGAAAAAGGGCAGAATTCAGACAATGTCTGAGCCAGGACTGCGACACAGGAGGCCAGAGAGGGAGAGCCCTGCTCAATCCCTGCAGCCAGGTATTGGAGTTCAGCCACCTCTGACACCACCAGAGCCCACGAGGCACTCAGTGAATCCCATCTCCACACCACTGGCAGCCCTAAGGACAGTGACCTCACAGCTCTGAGCAGCAAACTGCTGTCTGGGAGCTGCCAAACACGGCCCTGAGCACAGATCTCTGCCTGCCCTTGGCCTCCAGGCCAGGAGGGGGTTGGTAACACGGCTCCCACAGCTCCTGCACAGAACCTCCCTGCTCAATCCAGACCCTGCAATCCTCTAAATCCTGCTTATGTGCTCTCAAAACCAAAGGATTCAGCCTCATGGAGGCAGCTCTGGAGAGCTGAGGGGACTATGAGTATCTGCATCCCAAAAATCCAACAGCCCCAGCAGGCTGGATGCAACCCCAGTGTCCCTCGTGCAGCCCAGCCCGGAGCAGCTGAGTCCTGCAAACCCCCAGGCACAGCAGCTCTGACTTTGCTACCACCTCATCCAGAGTGACACCATGGGTGAGGGGCTGAGCCTCCCACAGCCCAGCCTGTGGCTGTCACAGCTGAGAAGGAACTGGCCCCACCACCTTTGGCCAGGAGCCACAGGCTGCTGGTAGTCACCCTCTGGCTTTGCCTTGCCCAGATCCTGCTCCCTCCTGGTCATCCAACCCCAACAATCTCTGTCACCATCACTCTGCCTAACCTGGCTCTGGTCTCCACCCCCGCTCCAGACATCCCCAGCCCCCCAAAACCTCTGCACAGAAAGGAATCAGGTACCTGCTGCCCACAGAGTCCCCGTGAGTGGCACCCCAGGACAGCAGGTGGCACACGGGGCTGCAGGAGGGCTGAGGGTGGCTGAAAGCTCAGCACTGTGACCCTTTGGCTAGAAAACAACAACAAAAAAACACACTTCAGTCACAATTCAGTCCTACAAACAGGACCCAAACCCACAGCTGGGGGGAGCAGGGGGTGGGCAAGTCCTGGGGCAGCTGGAGGCAGCTCAGCACAGGGAAGGGGCAGAGCTGGAGCAGAAGCAGCAGCAGCAGTGCTCCTTCCCTTTTCCAGACACCAGGATAGCTCCAGCAGCAACAAGGGGGGATCCAAAGGAATCAGAAAGGGCCAAAATGTTAATAGCAACCAGCAGTGACTGGGGAGGCTGCTGTACAACCCAACAGGATCTGGCCCCCATGGGGAGCCTCTCTGATGTCACAGGGCGCTTGGAGTGACAGAGGAGCTGTTTATTTACCCCAGCAGGTTAAAATCCTGCCCTCCCACCACGACTTTATACTCCCACTGCTGCAGCCTGTGAGGGGCAACACTGCACCAGGAGGAGCTGGATCATGGCAGCGGAGGCTTTGTAAAAATACACTGAAACCTCTCCCGCCCTTGTAGACACGGGGCTTTAACCGCAGTAAGCCCAGCATTCTGGCCTGCAGCCTCAGCTGGGACTTGCTCCCAAAACCCTGCTATTTCTGTCCCTCCTTTGCATGCCTCCACCACAGGAATTACTGCAGGGGGAAAGCAGCCCTTGGAAAGGTTATCCTGGAAACCAGGGCCAGCCAGGGATCTGAACATTTGTGCTGTCCAAGGGCCTGAACAGATCTCAGGCATCAATATTTAACAAGCTCTGGCTTGAACTGCACACGAGGGGAGAGGGCAGCCCGCTCCTGCAGATGTTACTGGCAGGAGCCAAAAACAGTTTTCCCCAAAATAGGTAATTTTTTGGGGGATATATTTGGCCTGTTCCAACTAAACCAGACATGGGGGAAAAAACAGAACACGAGCCACAGAGGCTGGTCAGGCTGTTCCTGCAGTGAGGAACGGGGAGATGCACCCAAGACACTGAGGAAATGTTTTTCAAAGAATTAAATGCCCAAAAATTCCCGTGCCCCAATTCCTGGGGGTTTTGAGCACAGCAGAAGCTGCCAGCCTCCATCCATCCATCCGGCAAGCACAGGGACTGGGGATGAAGCCGGACCGTGTCCTCCAGCACCATCCTCACCCAGCCTCCTCGTCAGTGCTGGGGCTGCGAGCGCCGGTGTTTGGCTGGGGGAGGCTGCAGCCCAAGGGAAGAATCACGGATACATCGTTAACCGGCGGGGAAGGAGCCGCCACGAACACCTCGCCCGACCCCGCGGGGCGCCGGGGTCGCCATGGCCGCCGCCCTCACCACTCACCCTCCGCCCGGCTTCGCACGCGCCGCAGTGTCCCGCGCGCCTATTGGCTGGCGGGAAGCGGGGGAGTTTCCCCCAGCCAATCGGCGTCGCCCTCATTAGACTCGACCCATCCCTCAAGCAGGAAACGGGCGGAGACACGAGCAGCGCGGTCTCGACGAGGAACGGGCGAGCGGGGGGACGGGCCGCGGCTCTCCGTCCGCCGCGGCATCCACGCGGCCTCCCGGTGTGAGGGAGCCCTCCCGCAACCGGCACCCCGCCCCTGGACAGCCCCCAAGGACCGACGGGAATTGTAGTCCCTGCCCCGGCGCAGCCCGGGCCGCGCAAGCCCACGCAGACTACTACTCCCGGCATGCCTCGCGGCCCGCCGGCCAATCGCGGCGCGCTTTGTTGCGGGGGTGCGGCACGCGCGGGGGCCCCGTTCAAGATGGCGGACGACAGTGAGACAGCAGTGAGGCGGCCACCGGCGAGGCCTTCGCGGCCGGCGGCGGAGGAGAACGACCACGAGCATTGCAGCGACTGCGAGAACGAGGCGGAGCATGGCTCTAACCGGGGGTGAGCGGCGACCGGGACCGCGTGCCACGGCGGCGGCCGGGCCCATTGAGGCGAGGAACGGCCGGGAAGTGAGAGGCGCCCCGCCCCTTGCGTGCGCTGATTGGTCGGTGGGCAGCATCCCGGGCAGCGATTGGCCGAGGCGCCGGTCAGTCTGGCGGGGGCGGTACCGCTGCCCATTCACGCCGCTGCGGGAGCGCGGCCGGAGCTCGGCGGGGTCGGGCGCGGCCGCGGCGTGGATGGGTGACGGCCGCGAGTGCCTTTTTCGGGCAGAAATGAGCCCATTTAGCAGCTCTTCCTGGCCTTGCCTTAGGGCGTGTCTCCCCACATTCCCTCTGCCCTCCCGCAGACGCCTCAGCCCGCTCGTGTCACCATCCCCGCGGTGACACCCAGGGTGGTGGCACGGCTGCGTGCGTGATCCTGCTCTCCGGAGCGTGTGGCATCCCCGTGCCCTGGAATTACCCGGGGTTTCTGCACACTCATCCCGTCGTTAGCCTAAACACAGCCCAGGGTTTTGCGAAGCTCTGCCTACATTGTCTCCCTGGAGCAGCGCAGCCTCCCGGGGTATGGAATGGTGGAATGACAACAACAAGGCAGGGAGCGAGCACAGGCAGCGAGGCAGGTCCTTATCTCAGCAGGGAAGAGCTAGAATGCTTAACGTAGCACCCTCATTACTCATTGCCTTAATTAATACGGTGCAGAGCTGCCTCACCGTGCCTATGATTTGCAGGAGAGGCTCGGTCCTCGTTCCTGCTGGGAATGGGAACATCAGCCTGTGGCTTTCCAGAGGCTTCTGACTGTTTTGCACTTTGTTTTTCCTGCGCCTGAGCCTCGCTGGGCTCCTCCTGCTCTCCTGGTGCTGCTTCCCCAGCCCGGCGGAGCAGAGACCATGGGCTGGGAGAGCCCTTCTCCCTCCACCAGCAGCTTTCCATTTGCAATCCTGCCTGCCCAGGAACTGAAGCGAATAAAAGGTCACACAAGAAATATCACAGAGGCTTTTTTTTATGACAGCACAGCTGCCCATTTATATTTCATTTGCCTCCCGGGTGTGGCACGGTGTCTCAGTTTAATCGGTTTAGCCGAGCTTGGGGAGATTTTTATTTTCTTTCCCTCTGACATGATTAGGTTTGTGGAAGCCAGAGCCGAGCAGAGGAGACGCGGTGCTCAATCACTGCTGCTCCCCAGCCCAGCGGTTCCTCCTGCCCTTTGCCAGGAAAAGGTGTGTTCTGGAGGCCTCCTGGCCATCACTCTGGCCACCTCGAGGAGCTGGAATACCACAAGCAGCCTGGGGAATATCCAGGAGGAAATCGTTTGGAAATAACACCAAAAGCGTGGCTGGTGGGCACAGCCATAAGGAGCATGAGGCAGGGAGGCTTTGGAGCTCTCTGGGGAGTCCCCAAAAGCCACCAGGGAGAGACCGAGTGGTGGGAATGAGGATGGTTTTCTCTCTGGATGCACAGCCATTAATTCTGTTGATTCCATACCATGCATCCCATTACAGTGGGGTGTGGGAGTGTTTCCTGTCACGCCGCTGACACCGTCCCCAAAAACAGGGCAAGGGAAGGGCTTTGAGCTGCCAGGGTTTGTAGAGCCACACTCAGAGCCCTGCCCGTGCCAGTTGGTGCTGCTGGGAGTCACTGGATCTTGGCACTGAGGTTTAAAACATAAAAGTATTCCTTAGTGAAAGCAATACTTCCTTTCCTTTTAAGGACAGGAAAGAGGAATTGAGTTTCCTCAGCCTCAGTCCTCTGTCAGCACAGAGAAGTGACTGCACTGCTCTCTGCTGTGGCTATCCAAGCTGATTTTCCAAACAAAATAATCCCACTTAGTTATTTTTCAAATTTCCTTTTGTGTGGAGGGAGCTTCTGCTGTGTCCCTGGTGGCTGTGAAGGATTTATTCCCTGATTCTGGAAAGGCAGGAGCATTGCATCGGCTCAGCCTGGTGGGGTTTGTCACCTCACAGGCAGCGAGAGCAGTGGTGACAGCAAGGATGGGAGTGTCCCAGTCCCGTGAAACGGCTCCATTGTTGTCAGAACCGCCTGGGGAAGGTGTTCCAGGCAGGAAGAGTTGGGGAGTGCCCTGTGGCACAGCTGGGTTGTTGCTGGATGGGGTGTGAGGGGGCAGAGGGGCCTTTCCAGAGGGGATCTGTGGGTTTGGCAATCCCTGCCATGGGAAGGGGTTCCTGGGACAGGCACTGAGCTCCGGCAGCTGGGATGCAGTTGTGGGCGTAGGGAGCACACTGGTGGCACGCTGGGCTCTGGGAGTGAGCTCTGCCATCTGGAGATCCTCCCTTCCTCCCTGCCACAGCCCCTAACGAGATCACAGAGATTACAGCCTAAGCACCGTGCCTGATTAGCCCCTGGCATGGCAGAAGGATTTCCCAGCACCTAAATACGGAGCAGGGATCTACTCCTCATCTGACACTTCCAGCTCCCTCCAGGCTGGGGGAGCTGCCCACAGCTGGAGTTGTTCCCCTTGTGCTTCCTCCCTCAGGTTTGGGAACACCCTTGGATCCAGGGATAGATAAGTGGGTGCTGAGCAGCAGTTTGTCACTGCATGAGTCTGGTGTTTTCCAGCCTCTGGAGGGGCTGAGCTGGTGGAGCAGAGCCAGTCTGAGCAGGTCTCACCCTGAACAAGCCTGGTTGCTGTCTTTAAGTGCTTCCAAAAATCTATTTTCAAGATCACTCAGGTTACAGGGGCTGTTCTCTGGGCAGTGGCTGGGGCTGGAGCCTTTGCCTTCTACTCAAAGAGGCACCTGGGTATGGGGAAGGAGGGATTGGAGTGCTGAGTAATGGCCATGGTGGTGGGGATGCCTTTCTCAGGAGAAGGGAAAAGTGTTTTCCTTAGCCAGAAAAGAGACCACAGTGATCTCACAGGGAACTGGGAGATGTTTGCACAGTGCAGCCAAGGTGCCTTTGTCCAGCTACTTCATCCCTCAATGCACCTCAGAATGCAAAGGGATATGGGAGGGGAAAGGCCTTAAGTGCAGCTGGGAAGGCTGTGGGCTGTTGGATGTGAGCTGGGCTGGCAGCTCCCCCTTCCTGGGGATGAAACTGCTCCGGCCCTCTTGGCTTCGTGGGTCAGGCCAGATGCAGTAGCTGAGATTTTGGAGGGTGGTGGCTTGTCCCAGGATGCTGGTGGGGCATTGTCATTAATTTGGGGAGTATCTGGGGGGTGCAGCTACCCTGTGGAAAGAAGATATTTGCTTTCCTAAACAGATTTAAAAGAGAAAATGCCTGTAATTGTTGCTTCTCTGGGTGTAGTGAGTGGGACCTTCCAGTTTTCCAGCATTTTCCTACATGCTGGTGACTCCTCTGCCCGGCTGGTTTTCATCTCCTGGCTGGAGCAGGGCCCTTCCCCAGGCCATGCCACCTGGAATGCAAAACCTCATCCCACCTTCTGCCACCCTGATTTCTTCCAGGTCACGACAGCTTTGCTCATAAATCAGAGAGGAATTTTCTCAGTGCTTTCACCTGCGAGCCCAGTGTGGTTGGGCTGAGCTCATTAGCACCAAGCTGGGAGTTGGCAGCTCTGATTTATGAAGCAAAGCAATGCTGACAGAGAATGAGGGGAGCGTTTTGTCTGTCACAACTGACACCTGCAGCATCCCAGTGTGCAGGTGAGCTGGGAACATGTGTCCCTCCCCTTTGGAAGGGGCAACTTCCAGTGTCAGTCCTTGGGGTGTGCTCAAGAATTCTCCTGCTGCTGTCAGTTTGTGCTGTTAAAATTGATAGGAAACGGTTTGGATGTGTTTATTGCAGCTCCAAGGTGGCTTTGCTCATCCCAGGACTTCAGTGTGGCCAGGATTTGCCTGTGCTCCTCCCCAGAGAGTTAAAAAAGCCATCACACATTTGTCACTAAAATCAATAGTGGTGTCAGCAGCGCTGTGCTGGCGTTGCTGCTGCTGTCATGTCCAAGCAGCATCTCCCAGGTGGAGGCAAAGCCTTTTCCTGGCAGTGGGAGGGAAGGTGAGACTCCCCCCTGGGATGGTGCAGCAGCACCACGGGATGCTGGTCCTTGGAGCTGCTGGTCCTTGCAGTTGCTGGTCCTCAGAGCTGTGGCTTTGCTCCTCTTCTCTCCCTTCATGTTCTCCTGGAGAAGAGAGGGGTTCTCTTCACCCCCTTTTGTGGAGCCCCTTGCCCTGAACCACTGCTTGTTCCCATGCCAGGAATGTTTCCCATCTCCTGGTGTCCCACACAGGCCCTGCTGATAGGTGGGGATCCTTTTCCTCAGCATGTGCTGCCTGCAGAGTCTCTGCTGCTGTTCAGGGTTTGGGCAGAGGAAAAGCTTCCCCAGCCCAGCAGCTCCATGTCCTGCAAAGCATCCTTCTCTGCTCCCATCCTGCTGGCTTTCTATTCTACATCCACAGGCATCTCCCAGCTTCTTCCTCCAAAATCATTTCCCCATCCACTTTTCCCGAGTTTCATAACTCAGCCCAGGAATTTCATAGAGTGGTTGAGTTGGAAGTTGAAGATCATCCAGTTCCACCCCTCTGCCTTGGGCAGGAGCACCTTCCACCTTCCAAGCTCTGTTTTCTCCCAGCTCCTTGTTCTGGCCTTGCTGAAATAAGTAGTTGGATGCTGGTGCAACATATTTACCAACACATTTCTTTTTTTTTCCTTCTCCTCTCTCTTCACCACTATCTTGTGTTTGGTAACCAAAGATTAAACTGCTCCAGAAGTGAGCAGTGCTTTTGTGGGGGGATTCCAGGCTGATGCAGGTGAGATCTGAGGGATTGTCCCTGCTGTGAGAGTTGTTTTGGGGTGCAAGGAAGGGGACCCCTGTGCTGTGGAGCACAAATGCACTGGGACAGGACAGAGCTGAGCCGTGTGCTGGCAGCTGGCAGAGCTCTCCTGGCTGTCTCCCTCCCTTTTCTCTCTCATCCCTCTGCTCAGACCTGCTCCAGCCTCCCAGGACTGGATTTCCCCCTGAACCCTGCCTGTGTCAGAGGCTGTAGCCAGCTCCCAGCTCCCCCATAACATGGCTGTGTTGTGTCAGGACATCCCATGTAGGATCATGGGATCAACATCACAAGTTGCCATCTGCCATGCTGGGAGCAGGCACCTCTCCTGTCTTTGGCATCAGGATGCTGCTGGAACACAGGCCAGGCTCAGGGAGGGGTTTCACACCAGCAGCTCTTCAGGGATGATCATGATCTGGATGTCCAGGGCTGCCCTGCAGCTGTGGAAGGAGGAGCTGTGCCCTGGTCTAGGCACTTCCAGAGATTTGCTCCTCACTCTCAGTTTTCCAGCTCCAGCATAACAATATAATAATTTTCCAGTAAACAGCCTCATCTCCCTAGTGCATCACCTCTGCAGGTGAGGTGGCACTTGGTGCAGTGTCCTTGGCCAGTGACCTCTCTGTGGTGCCTGAACCCGCTGCGGGGCCTTATCCCTGGGGCTGGACCTGTGTTTTGTGCTTCCACATCTATCCTGGGGCTTGGAAAAGAGGAAAAAGCCAAAGCTGAGCATCCCACCACTCCACAGGGTGGATTTGGGCAGGGGTGGCAGCGCAGGGATGTGGTCACCAGCAGCACAGGGCACAGTCCCCACTGCCCAGCACACCTGTGGGGTGGGAGGTGTTAGTGCTGGTCCCTCTTTGGGAGCTCCCAGGGAGTTCTGTGCTGTGGGGTGGGTGCTTGGCTGCACCCTCTGTGCATGGAGTATTCCCCTTCCTGGAGACTTGGACTCAGCAGGAGCCAGCAGGAGCCTGCATTTTCTTCAGAGTGCCTCAGAAGCCAAACAAATGTTCTCTCAAAAGAAAACCCCAAGGCTCCAATGATGTTTCTTTCATTCCCCAGGGGCCTGAGTCCAGCAAATGACAGCGGAGCCAAAAAGAAGAAAAAGAAACCCAAACGGAAGAAAGAGAAAGGGGGAGGAGACCAGCCTGACCAGGCTCAGGACCAGCCAGTGAAGGTGACCAACCCCCTCCCGGAATCCTGCCCCCGCAACAGCCAGCCCCATCCCAAAGCTCTCCACCTTTACTTAGGCCACAGAAAGAGTTCCCAGCCCTGGTTTTAGGCACTTGGTTGCTCAGAAAACTTCAGCTTTAGAGTGATTGCCCAGCCTGGCTCTGTGTGTGGGAGTTCCTGTTGGTGCAGAAGGTGCTTGCAGAGCACTCCAGGGATAATGCAGTCCTTGGCTGGATATCCCAGCCAGTTCAGGGTCAGACTAGCACCTCCAGGTCCCTCTTCCCAGACACCAGCTGCCTGTCACAGGCAGGAGCTGCCACCTGCCAACTCCAAGTCCTGCCTGCAGCAGCACGGGGGTGACATCTGCTGGTGTTGATTTTTTGCTTGATGATCCCAAGAACAGCAGCTGGGGAGAGCAGGGTTTATCTTATCCCTCTGGGCTTTGCCTGATCCTGTCCAGCAGCCAGTGATTCAGGAAACAGCATGGGACACACAGGGTTTGACCCTCCTGGACCTCTTGTCCCCTCTGGTCCTGTGGCAGAGGACACACTTCAGCAGAGGCTGTTTTCTGTCTGATGCCCAGATCCTGTCCAAATATTTTGAATATTCTGTCTATCTTTCACTGCAGAGCTTTAAACTGGGGCTTTGTGTTTTTCAAACTAAATTCCTCAGGGATCAGAGAGGAGCTGGGGTTGGGAATTCAGTGCAGAGCCATCCACCCTGAGGAAGAGGAGGATGAGAGTATTTTTCATCTTGACTCAACCTCTCTGCCTTGCCCAGTCCGTGGTGTCCAGAGACTCCTCTGGAAGCTGCAGTTTGTGGATGCAGGTCCAGCTTAGAGGGAGGAGGCTGAATAGTGAGAGAAAAGCCACTGAAGGAATCTCGAGTGCTGGGTGTGGGTTGATCCATCTGTCTGTGCAGGATGTCAGGTGGGGAGGTTTGCTCCTGGGGTTCACAGCACCCACTTAACTAAAGCTTAAAGCATTTTCAGAAAATTCTTCCATCCCCTTTGTCCTAGGAGTGCCTAGAAACCGGATCTGGGTGAGGTGGCTGGTGAAAGGGTTCATGCATCCTGTCAAGGATTGAGGATGGGGAGGGAGGTTCCTGCCTGCTCTCCCTTTCCTGGTAGCATCCCATGACAGGATCAGCTCCAGATTCCCCTGCTGAGGAGCCCATATACAGACCTGGTGGCTCACCTTACTCATTTTGTCTTTCCACCCTCCTTCTGTGCCCTCAGGTGAACTCTTTACCTGCTGAGAGGATCCAGGAGATTCAAAAAGCCATTGAGCTTTTCTCTGTAGGTCAAGGCCCTGCCAAAACCATGGAGGAAGCCAGCAAGAGGAGCTACCAGTTCTGGGACACACAGCCAGTGCCCAAGCTAGGTATGTGTAGCCCCTTGGTGACCTGTGGGCCCTGGGGGAGGCCTTGGTGACCTGTGGGCCTCTGAGGAAGCCCTCAGAGAATCCTGGGGATGCTGATCTGTGGCCCTCAAGTGAGTCCCTGCCTGGCCTGGGCTTCAAAGGCACCAAAACCAATTCTCCACCATTCAGCAACGTGGGCTAGGTGGATGGGGAGGGTCTGAAGAGCTGTGCAAGCACTTCAGGGGGTACACAGGGACAAGGAACCCCTTCAGACATCTGACCCAATGCCTCCTGCATTTGTGCATCCCTTAATCCCCATCCTTGGCCCTGGAGTTGGGTCTCCCCAGCCCTCTGTACCCAAGTTTTGTGTGTGGTGTTGCCACATCCTGGGCTGGACTCAGAGCTGTCCAGCTCTCCCCTTCTGGAGGCTGGAGCTTCCCAGACAGGGATCCTTGGTGGGGAAGGTAACTCAGGGTGAGCTGGGGCAGGGAGCAGCTCTGGGAAGCAGGTCCAGTGCTGAGCTGCCACATCCTTGTTCTGCTGGGCTCACACTCCTCTGTGGCACAGGCAGAGAGGGGGAGCACAAACATCAAAGTGGCTCCACCCCGAGCTGCCATGAGCATCTAAGGATGGGGAGCCCCCTCTCTTGGTCCTTTCTGCCCCCTATGGACATCCCAGTGGTGCTTCCCAGCTCTGGGCCTTGCTCCAGCCCTTCCTCTTGCTCCTGACAGCCTGTGGCAGCGATCTGCCCCTGACACCATGGCAGAAGCTCTCAGAGCAGATGTGCCAGGAGAGCTGTCTGTCTGGAAGGCACTCATTCCCAGGCTCATTGGGGTGCCTGGGATAACTTTACTTTAGTCTCTCCTCATCTGCACCCCCCAGAGCTCAGGGGAACTAGAGTCCAAGCCCACAGTCTCTAGATTTATCCAAAACTTGTCATGGCTTCAGATTTGCTGCTCTTCAGTATTTCCCTTCATGGGTTTGTGTCCCTTTTGCTGCAGATGCAGTGTTTGATTCTCATTCCAGGTTGTCCACACCACTATGAGGCCTTTTTGGGTCTCAAAAACTTTCCTGGAAGCAACAATCTCAGCTTTAAGTTGGGAAAATCACAGTGAGATGGCACGTGGTCATGTGAGACAACAGAGTCTTGCTTTTACCCTTTTTTCCAAGGATACTAGGCATGGGAAACATAATTTCTGCTTGAGAAAACCCTGGGGAAGGGGTGGAAGGTGTCTCCTGGGGAGTGGGAAGCACAAAGCAGCTCGTTCCTCCCTGGTGGCTGTGCCCTGACTGTGTCCCAGTGCTCCTCGTGGTCCTGGCATGCTCTGGCACATGGCACTATGGGCATGGGGCTATTTAGGGCTGGATAACAGAAGTGCTGTGGGATTTTTGGGGCCAGATCTCAAAACAGTTCAGCACCTGCTCAAAACAGAGAGGGCAGCCAGGGGTGAGTGTTTCTGGAAGCTGCCTGGGGTGGGTGTGATGGGAGAAGTTCTTGCTCCGGGCTTTCATCACCTCCCCATTGCTTGGAAACCTTTTCAGTGTCTTTTTAAGGGGATTCCTAATTAGCACAACTCGCTTTTCTTGGCAGCACTGAAGTGATGCTGCTGGACTGATGTCCCTGAGACAGCCAGAGCTCGAGCTGACATCTCCTGGCTGAATCAGGGCCTTTAGGAGTCAGTGGTTTTACAACAAAAGTTGTGTTGTTCACTGGAGCTCTTCTTTAGGCACAGTGGGCAGGAAACCCTGACTCTTGCCAAGTGGCAGTGGCCAGAGCTGGCAGGAGATGAGTGTCCCATGGAGGGGCTCCCGGGAAAGTGCTGGCCCAGGCTGGGATTGTGGGGATGGGGAAGGATCAGGCATCACGTGTGGAGCTGGAGGATGCAGCTGTGGCTGAGTCTGGTCACCCGATGGGCTCCACCCTTGCCCTGAAAGTTTTGATTCCCTGCCCATTGTCACATCCCAAAATAGGTGGGTGAAAGGACAATCCCTGTCTGCCACTGCAGGGTAGGAGACATGAGGTATGTTGGACACCAGATTGAGGTGTTGTGGAGGCTTGGCCTCACACAGCAGAGAACTTCTTCATGCTCCCTGCTCTGTCTTTCAGGAGAAGTGGTGAACACCCACGGTCCTGTGGAGCCGGACAAGGACAATATCCGCCAGGAGCCCTACACCCTGCCCCAGGGCTTCACCTGGGACGCCCTGGACCTGGGGGATAGAGGTGTGGTGAGTACAGGCAGCTGAGCACACTCCTGTTGGAGTGTCTTGGTTGGCAGTTCAGTGCTGGGCTGTTGGAGGTGGTTTTGGGGATGGAAACGTGTCCTTCACCACAGCAAGTGACACTGTGGCTCTGTCACACCTTGGGCTTGGATGGGCCTGACCCCACTGCAGTTCCTTTTACTCATCCCACACTGGGCAGCTTGGCCTGGTTTTTTCAAGGGGATGTAAGGAAGCCTGTAGCCTGGAGTTCTCCTGTGGGAACCCCCTTTAGAGCATGACCCACCTCCCTGGGAGACGGCACAGGGCTTCCCTGTGTCCTGCTGCTGCCCCTGCTCTGTGTGGCACTGGTCCCGGAGCAGGGGCATGTGCCAGGAGCAGGGGGATGGCTGCACATGGTGCCCCGGTGCTGTGGCCACACATTGAGTGCTCAGGGTCCTGGCTGGGGGCAGTGGATGGCTGAGTAACCTCCTTAACCTACGTGCTCTGTGCTGCTGCAGCTGAAGGAGCTCTACACACTGCTCAACGAGAATTACGTGGAGGACGATGACAACATGTTCCGGTTCGATTACTCGCCCGAGTTCCTGCTGTGGTGAGTGGCACCAGGAGTGCAGAGCAGGGGCTGTGGGATGCTGACTAGCCTGATCCCCGTGACAGGGCTGCAGCTGCCTTTGCTTATCACATCCCTCTTCTTCCTGAATTGTCCCTTCCCCATCTGTCACTGTGTACGGTGTCCCAGCGACACGGTGAGAGGGGCTGTCACCCAGCCCTGCCTGCCTCTGGCTCCTTTGAGATATGGGAGCTTAGAAGTCGGCTTTTCTCCTCTTTGGTTTGATCCCTGAAGTGTCTGTGAAAATCCCAGTAGCTGAGGGACTCCTCAATGCCCTGGAGCTGTGGGATGAAGGCAGCTGCCAGCAATTGCCCTTGGAGTCCTGTTGCAGCAGAGCTGCTGTTTCCTCAGGGTGTTCCTGAATCGATGAACTGAGATTTCCTCCTGTGTCCCTAGTGAGGGCTGGCCATGGGGTGCAGGAATTGCCCTGGATCCCAACAGTCCTTGTCACGTCACTGTCACTCTCTCATCCTCTCGCTGGACACCCCAGGACTCGGGGTGTCCCAGGGCAGGGTGGGAGGCAGGAGCAGGTACACCAGGGACCTTGGGTGGGAGGTGACTGCTGAGGTGTGTCCCCTCCCCAGGGCACTGCGTCCTCCAGGCTGGCTGCCCCAGTGGCACTGTGGGGTCCGAGTGGTCTCCAGCAAGAAGCTGGTGGGATTTATCAGCGCGATTCCAGCCACCATCCACATCTATGACACGTGAGTGCTGCTGCATTTCTCATCCTGCCCCTTGCTGACACCTGGAGCTTTGGGAGTGCTCAAGGAGTCTGTCTCCATTGTCTTCCCCAGCACACAGCCAAACCTGCACCCTTCAGCTTTGGAGATGTTTTGCTGCTTGGAGGGGAGGGTGGGGGATATTTAAGGATTGGCAGGGACATCTTGTAGTTAAGCACTGTGGAGGTTGTTTTCCTCAACGAGGTGGGTTAACTTACAGAAGTTAAGGGCTTATAGAAATCGTCCAGGGCTAGATGGAGGTGTAGAATTACAGAATATCCTGAGCTGGAAGGGATCTCCAGGGATCATCCAGTCCAGATCCTAGCCCTGCACAGGGCGGCCCTGTGCTTGAGAGCATTGTCCAAACTCTCCTGGAGCTCTGGCAGCCTTGGGGCTGTGACCATTCCCTGGGCAGGAGATTCCCTGGGCAGTGCCCAGCCACCGTCTGGGGCAAGAACCTTTCCCTGATGGGCAACCTGACCCTCCCCTGACACAGATTCAGATTTTTCTTGGGAATCCCTGGGTAACAGCTTAAGGGAGGGCTCTCCAAAACCAGCCCCTGCCCCTTTCCTGAGGCGTTGACCCCTCATTCCCTTGAAGGGGCTTGGAGGTAGATTGCCCAGGGCGTTGGTCTGATCCTCCCAGGTCAGGACAGTCAAACCTCATGCTCTGCATTGTTTCTCCCCCAAGAGAGAAGAAGATGGTGGAGATAAACTTCCTGTGTGTCCACAAAAAGCTGCGCTCCAAACGGGTGGCTCCGGTTCTGATCCGTGAGATCACACGGAGGGTGCATCTAGAGGGAATCTTCCAGGCTGTTTACACTGCGGGAGTGGTGCTGCCAAAGCCTGTGGGGACTTGCAGGTGAGTGTCTGTGGCTCTCCCAAGATTTCTGTCTGCAGACCTTCCCTTCCCTTCCCCTCTGTGGCCAGAAGTGTGGCCAGAGTGGGATTCCCCAGGACAGGGGAGAGTGATCCCACTCGAGGTTTCTCCTCCCACGCCGTCCTTCCAGGATTAAGTGCAGTAGCTTTGCTAAAGCTGCTCCTGTAACACAGGAGAGGAGGCTTTGGCAGCACAAGCACTTCAGAACCATGTTTCTCTCTGTGGGGAGCTGCTGGCCTGATGTTCTCACCTGCCCCTGCAGCCACCCCGCTGCCCCAGAGCGAGTCTCCCACTGCCAGTGTGTTTCCGCAGGTATTGGCACCGCTCCCTGAATCCTCGGAAACTCATCGAGGTCAAATTTTCCCACCTGAGCAGGAACATGACTATGCAACGGACCACGAAGCTTTACCGGCTGCCCGAGGTGGGTGCCAGCCGGGAGCAGAGCTCAGGGCTCGCTGCTCGCTGGGCAAGGGGAGAGACACAAACGAGGTCGAGGTCAAGTCCTCTGCCTGGAGACCCAGGGTTTGATCCGTGTAGTAAATGACTCTGTCAAGCAGTTGTGCTTTATTTAATCTTTATGTATTTATGCCTGCATTTTATGGGCAAATTCTTGCAGGCAGAGGACCCTGTGAGCTTTTGTTTGCTGGTGAGTCATAGCCTGTCGTCCTGGTAAAACGAGCAGGCAGGTGTGACAGGCTTCATCTGTCCAAACACAGCCTCGGTGTGACCTTGGATCGAGTTAGTCCCTCATTCTTCAGTCACACTGATCAGTTCTGGCACTGCAGTTGTCCTGCTGGGGAAGTTCCCCAGCTGGAGATGGAAGAGAAAGAAGCAAACTGCATTAAAATTGCCACCACCTTCCCTGACCTTGTTGGCTCCTTTCTGTCAGCCAGAACTTCCCCTTTGGGGTGGAAAGTGCTGCTTTCGTGCTGGGCAGCTCCCAGCTCCTGCCTCCCACAGCCACACAAACAGCAGCTGCTGGGCTGGAGCTACTGGTTTTTGCACAGAAACTCAGCCCCAGAGCAGATCTGGGCTTGCTGAGCCATCCCAACCCTGAATTAGTAATTGAGTTCCCAACTGGGAATAACACCTTGTGGAGCCTGGGACATGTCTCCCAGCCTGTGCCTGCTGTGAGTGGGAGCAGGAACCTGGAGGGAAGCAGAGTTTGTGTTGTTAGTGGGTAGGAGCACTTCCAGTGGGAGCTGACCTGGCACTTGGGGGTTTGGGACATGCTGTGCTCTCTGTGATCTCTGCCATCGGTGTCACAGCCGATCACATCCATCCTTTGCTGGGCACGCAGGGCAGGGAGCTGAAAATGGGCTGATCTAAGCAGAGAGAGTCTCTGTGCTGCTCGTTGGAGAGCCCTTGAGTGATGAAAACTTCTGTGCAAGCAATGAAACAACTTGTGCCACTTTCTGCAGACTCCCAAGACTCCCGGCTTGCGGCCCATGCAGCACAAGGACATCCCTGCTGTGCACAAGCTCTTGACTGAGTACCTGAAGCAGTTCCACCTGACACCCGTGATGAGCAGAGAGGAGGTGGAGCACTGGTTTGTACCTCAGGAGAACATCATCGACACCTTCGTGGTAGAGGTGAGGGGCAGGAGCAGGATGGGAGAGGTGTTTTCCTGGGCTTTTGCCTCTACTGGAGCTGTGGGAATGATCAGAGGGAGGAGCTCCATGCCCCTCCAGGATGGGAAGGTGCTGGAGGCCCTGAGTCTCCCCGCAGCCATCACTCCAACTGGGAGAGCCCCTCTAAGGCTCTGGCCAGGCTTTGTCCCAGCCTGACATGTCGTGATGTCACTTCTGCCTTCCAGAGTGCCCCGGGAGAGGTGACAGACTTCCTGAGCTTTTACACCCTGCCCTCCACCATCATGAACCACCCGACTCACAAGAGCCTGAAAGCTGCTTATTCCTTCTACAACGTTCACACCAAGACGCCTCTCATCGACCTCATGAGTGACGCGCTCATCCTCGCCAAGTCGGTGAGTGCTGGACAAAGCCCTTTTCTGACCCAGAGAAGGGGCAACTGAGAGGTGTTTTAAAAGCTTTTATTCCATTTTCTCTCTCATGTGAAGGGTGAGATGTTATAATTCACACCATCACAATAAGAAGCCAGCTATTCCCTAATTACAATACACTATGAGTGTTCCTTGGTGTATCAGCTTTTGCCACCCCATGCTGTAAATGCCTTAAAGCCAATCATCTAAAATTACCCCCATGGGTTCTACTATGTGAGCCTTTTGTCAGGCTTTGAGAATTGTTTACAAATCCATTTCCCACAGGTGAGGGATGCAGGGATGGGCCGGCACTGTGGGACCCTGGGCAGCTCACAGGAGCTCGCCAGGAAATTCACTGGGCAGCTCACTGCAGGCTGGCAACCCTTGGGTTTGTGGGAAGGACTTGTTCCCAGGACCTACAGAAATCCAAATCTAAAAGAATCTGCCAGCCAGGAGAGGGATGCTGGAGTACCTTGACCCTTCCAGCTTGTGGTAGTTCCTCATGTCCTACAGCAAACAGTCCTGTAGTAGTTGGATTGAGGATGAGGACACCAAAGGCGAGCTCTTGCCTCTTGCTGGGATTCAAAGCCAGGCAGGAAAGGGGGCCAGGCTGCTCACAGGTGGGAGGAACTCCCCAGCACAAAAGCAGGAACTGATGGCTTTGTGTCTCCCTGTGCAGAAAGGATTTGACGTCTTCAATGCACTGGATCTCATGGAAAACAAAACCTTCCTGGAGAAGCTGAAGTTTGGGATCGGGGATGGGAACCTGCAGTATTACCTGTACAATTGGAAGTGTCCCAGCATGGCACCAGAGAAGGTCAGTGCTGTGACGAGGAGCCTTGTCCCCACAGCCCTGGGGACAGGGGTTTGCTGTCACCCGCACGTCAGCATTCCAGCCCAGCTGGTGTCCTTGCAGTGACACACGGTGATGGGTGAATCCCTCTGCCATCTCCCGTGCCTGCAGAGCGTGTCTCTGGGGAAAACCCCTCCACGCTCGTCTTCCAAAGCTAATTTTATTCCTGGACTAGTGCAGGTCCAGTCCTTCTCCTCACACCAACTTCTTCCCTCTAAGGAAGGAGGCTGAGCACAGAGGAGACAGCAGAGGGCTGCAGGGTGACAGATGTGACACCGGGGGTTGTGACAGTCACCTGTGATCCTGCATGGGACCTGGGTGTCACTGCACAGCCCTGGGTGCCAGGGTGTCCTGGTGGGGTAGGAGGAGCAGCCACCCCTCTGCAGAGAGCAGACAGGCTGGAGCAGGACCTGTGACAAAGGAGCTCTGCCACCACGCGCAGGGGGCTGAGCCATGGGGTCCCAGGATGTCATTTGTCCCCAGGGCCAGCAGCCTGTTCCCCACTGGCTGTGCTGCAGCCCCATCTGCCTGCCTGGGCCATTCTGAGGCAGCACCTGGTTGCTGCTGTCCCTCCACACCAGAGGTGTGATTCAGCACCTGTCCAGTCCACAGCCAGATTGCAGAGGATGGTGCTTGAGAGCCAGAATCTGCCCAGCTACATCAGAGCTAATTAATGCCCTAACAGCTAATTAATGCCTTGATGGCAGTCACTGGGCTTTGGTTCCCTGGTGTGAAGCCAGGTCTGTCTCTGGGCACGAGCCCTGTGCCCTAAACCAGCCTCACTTGCCTGCTGAGCCTCCTAGGAAGCCCCAGGAGATTCCCAGGAGGTGTCAGCAGTCCCTTCTTTTGCTAGGAGAGCTGGGGGAGGGGAGAGCCTGATGCTGGGAATGTTTCCTGTGGAGGGGCTGCCTCTGGGTCCACGGGGTCAGAGTACAGGACAGGCCACCAGCACATCCTGGAGGGTCCCCAGCAGTGCCAGCTGCCTGCAGAGAAACATGTCCAGGGACCAGGCTCTTGGGAAGCAGCTTCTCCCATGTCACAGAATCATGAAATGGTTTGGGTTGGAAGGGACCTTAAGAGTACCTTGTTCCACCTCTGTCATGGCAGGGACACCTTCCACTATCCCAGGCTACTCCAAACCCCCTCCATCCTGGCCTTGGGCACTGCCAGGGATCCAGGGGCACCACAGCTGCTCTGGCACCATGTGTCAGAGCCCCATCCTCACAAGAAGGAATTTCTTCCCAATATCCCATCTATCCCTGCCCTCTGGCAGCAGGAAGCCATTCCCCCTTGTCCTGTCACTCCAGGCCCTTGTCCAAAGTCCCTCTTGGTGGCCCTTTTGGCACTGGAAGGGGCTCTGAGGCCTCCCTGCAGCCATCTCCAGGCTAAACAAGCCCAGCTTGTAGCAGAGGTGTTCCATCCCTCTCTACTCATCATGAGCTGGGAAACATCCTTGGCTCATGAGTCAAGGCTGTCTCATAACCTGGTGGGGCTTGTCACACCCCAGACATTGGTCACCTCCCCAGATCAGAGCTTGGCAGGGCCTTTTTTCCCCTTCAGCCCCAAACCCAGGGCTTGCTGCTCCCAAATACCCCAGAACCAGTGGGGAGACCGACACAGACAGCACCGAGCCCTCCCAGCTGCGTTCTCACGTGGCTGGCAGCGGAGCAGAGGACCCCTTCTGACCCCAATTTCCACTGCTCCCAGGTTGGACTGGTGCTGCAGTAAGGGAGCCCTTGCCAGGAGAGCGTGGAGGAGCCGGGTCTGTGGAGGTGCTGCCCTCATCCTTTCTGCCAAAGCCGGACCCACGCCGGGAGAGGGGCACCGGAGCCGCCCCCGCTGCTGTCAGCCGCCTCCGTGTTCGATTTAACTGCATCCTCCTAAAGACATGATCCAGGGAATGTAACTGCTGAAACTAGATCATGATTGGCATATAATGGATTTAACGGGTGAATAATAAAAGTATATATTATATATATTTTAAATCTTTCCTGTTCCCAACTGCCATGAGTTACATTCAGCTGCTGAAGGTCACCACTGGGCTGCTGGACTGAGACTTTTCTCCATGGGGACAACTGTGGCAACATGGTGGCTGCTGGCCAAACCCTCCTGCCCACCCCGAGAGCGCTTCAGGCTCTCCCCTGCTTGGCTCTTTGCTCCCAGTTTGCTCCCGACTCCGTTAAAGAGGGTCCCTCCCCTCGGGCTCAGAGCACGTCAAGATTCCTTTCCAAGGGCTATTTGTGCAAGAGATGCCTTGTCCCGCCTCCTGCCCAGCCACGGAGACTCCAACCCTTCCTGCTGGATGCTGAACCGAGGGCCAGCAGTGCCCAAAGATCCGGGGGGCTCAGCTCCGGAGAGTGTCCGGCACACCCAGCTCTGCTCGGGCTCCTGGGGCTCCTTCCCCTCAGCCTCCCCCGTGGGGCTGCTGGCACCAGGGGATGCTCCACTGCCACTGCCACACCTCCGGCCTCTCTGCTCAGCTGCTTTTCTCTGGAAGCATGGAAATACAGATCACCCCGGGGGCCTCAGCCTCCCCGGTGCCTCCACCACCAGCCCCCAGTGTCACCTCGTGCTGTGGGATCCGCCGAGAGAAAGGAAATGTTTTCATGGAAAACTTTCATCCCATCGAGGAGTGCCCGGACAGCCTCCTGCCATGTCCTGAACCCAGAGCTCCGAGATGCTCCTGCCCGCCCAGCCAAAGGTTTCCAAAGCTGCACACCAAGGCCAAGACCCCGTCTATGCACTCTGACACCTCCCTGCCCTCGCGTGTCCCTGTCACACCCCGTGGCAGCACGGACGCTGAGAGCCTGTGCCCGCCCCAGCCTGGACCTGTGGGGCCTCAGTGGGGACCAGGAGCCCATCACATCCCCCCTGCCCGGGGTCCTGTGTCACCTATGCAAGTACCTCTGTGTCCCCTCCTGTGTCCCTGTTGTCCTGAGCTAGGGGAGGCTGGATGTGGGTGGGGGACACCCCATGGGACCCTCCCCCTGTCCCCATGGCAGGTTTGAGGGCTGCTCCAATTAATCCCCCCAGCTTCCATGGGTGCCTGGCAGCTCCCCAGGGCACTGCTGATTTGGGAGTGGGCACAGCCCTGATCCACCCATGATGGGCCCCAGAGGGTGACAGGGACACTGGGACAGGCTCTGTTAAAATAAAACCTTTATTTGACTGGCTTGATCCCAGGGTGTAAATCTGTGACTGTCACTGATGCCAAAGCAGAGGTTGGCAATGTGTCCCCACCTGAGCACAATGGAGTGTGTGGTGGCAGGGTCCCCTCAGGGACTCCAGCGTGATGGTGGCACCATCCTTGCATCCCAAGAGAGGGACTGGGATCAAGCGTGGCCAAGACTGATGAGATTTGGTGGTTGCTGTCACCCTTGTCACCCCTGTGGGGCTGTGCTGGGCTGTTGTTGGCCCAATCAACCCATCCCAGTTGTCACAGCAGCTCTGTCCCCTCAAGGAGAGGAGGAGTGGGGCACCAGCAGACTGGGTGGCACTGGGTAACAGCGAGGGGAGCCCCAGCCCCTCTGGGTCCTCCCAGCCCTGCTGTCAGCACAGACAGGCGAGCGGTGTCCTCGGGCTGTCCCCACGCCGGGTGCCCACCCATGGAGGAGCCTGTTGTCCCCCACATGGAGATGCAGCGTCCCCCCATGGGCACCTCGGGGTTGTCCCTCCTGCGGACCCTCACAGGCTCTTGGATCGAACATGCACGAAGAGCGTGGCGGGGGACAGGGACGCCCCGTCCCTGGAGAGCAGGTGGATGTGGCGGTACCCTGGGGACACAGGGGGCTCAGCGGGTGGCAGGGGCTGTCCCCGTCCCCGGAGGGCAGCGGGCTGGCACCCGCACCCACCTTGGCGCATGCTGGGCAGGGGCAGCGTGAACTGCCCCACGAAGTCGTTGCAGGAGGTGCTGTCGTAGTCCTCCACCACGAAGCGCACCAGGGCCAGCTCGGGCACCCGCACCTGGAACCGCAGCGTCTCCTCCCAGCGCGGGTTGAAACCTGCGGCAGCGGCGTGGGGCTGGGTGTGGCCACCGGGGCCACCCAGGGACCAGCAGGACCCCCGGGCTCTGCCCCTCCCCCGGCTGAGCCGCCGTGCTGCACGGGGGTGATGCTGGGGCCACAGTGGGGTGTACTGGGGAAAAGGGGGTCATACTGGGGCTGTGGTGCAGTGTACTGAGGAAAAGGGGTTCTGCTGTGGCTGCAGTGGGGTGTAGTGGGGGAACAGGGGCCATACTGGGGGAACAGGGGCCATACTGGAGCCATGATGGGGTATACTGGGGAAAAGGGGCCATACTGGTACTGGACTGGGCTATACTGGGACAATGGGGGTTGTACGGTGACTGTGGTGGAGTATACTGGAGGGATGGGATCATACTGGGACTCTGATGGGGTATACTGGGGGAATGGAGGTTATACTGGAGCTGGGCTGGACCGTACTGGGAGAATGGGGGTAACACTGGGGGAATGGGGATCATACTGGGGAGAATGGGCATCCCACTGGGCTTGGGCTGGGTGTACTGGAGCAGCACTGGGAGAACTGGAACATGATGGATTCTGCCACTGGTGGGGGTCTGGCTGTGCTGGGGAGGGGACATTGTGGTGTGTGGAGGGCAGTGGGATGTCCTGGGTGCTGGTTCACCTGGCAGTGAGTGCTGGGCTGTGGGTACCCAAGGCACTGTCCCTCACGGGCATTAGGGTGCCCCTGGCATCAAGGTGTCCCTGGATCAGGGTGCCCTGGGGTGTTCCCGGGGACCAGGTGTCCTGAGGGACCCTGGGTGTCCTGGAGCACCCCTGGAGATCAGGTTCCCTGGGGTGTCTGCAGGGATCAGGGTGCTCCAAGGACCCTGGGGACCCAGCTGTCCTTGGGCATTCCTGGGGTTCAGGCAGTAACAGGGCTGTGAGAGGTAATAGGTAATGGGATGTCCCTGGGGGTCGGGGTGCCCTGGATTGTCCCCACGGTGCCCAGGGGTGTCCCCGGGGTGCCCAGGTGCCAGCACTGACCGTTGTTGAGCTTGTGGTGGGTTTGTTGCTTGGCACAGTCGGCCGGGATCCCGTGGATCTCCACGCGCACGAAGGGATCCACGATGGAGCTGCCCTTGTCCCTGTTCAGCTTGGGCAGCTGCTGTGCTGTGATCACCTGTGGCACAGGGACCACGAGGGGCCCGGCCGATGTGGGTGTGGGGAAAGGACTGGTGTCCCCAGGAGAAGGGACGTGGGTGGCATTGGCTGGGGCTGGGACACGGTGAAAGCAGGGACGTGGTTGATGCCACTCAGTGGCTGACACAAGCTGGATTTGGGGACAGGGTTGGTGTCACCCAGGAGAAGTGGCACAGTGAGGAGTGTGGATGGGATGAGGAGGAGGGAGGTGGCTGGTGCCATCCAGGAGAAGGGACATAGGTGGCACATGGCTGGGGACAAGGTGGTGTCCCCAGAAGGGAGCAGATGGCAGCCAGCCAGGAGTGGGGATGGGGTGAAGAGAAGGGAGGGGGTTGGTACCACACAGGAGAAGGAACATGAGGAACATGTGGCTGGGATGTGGGTGGCACTTGGCTGGGACTGGGGATGGAGTGGGGAGGAGGGAGGTGGCTGATGCCATCTCAGAGAAGGGACATGGCTGATACCGGCTGGATTTGGGGACAGGGTTGGTGTCACCTGGTAAAAGACACAGGTGGCACCTGGCCAGGCATTGGAATGTCATGGGTGTGACCCAGCAGGGACGTGGGTGGCACCCAGCCGGGCCTGGGGACAGCTCGTGGGGTGTCCTCACCCTGATGTGCAGTGCCAGGCGCCGGGACCCCTCCCCGGGGGGGCTGCGCAGGCAGAGGGGCTTCAGGACGTAACCACAGCGGCCATTGGGCAGGAAGCGCCCGGCGTTCAGGTCCATCTCGTAGCCCGGCGTCTGGAAGTTGAGGGCCACTGTGGGGACAGCGGGACGGGCTGTCAGGGAGGTGACGCCTCCAGGGGTGGCTGCCATGGCAGGGGGGCCCGGAGGTCTCACCCAGCTGGCAGCCAGCGTTCCACATCTCCTGGGGGTTGTAGTTGGCAGAGTTCATCTTGAGCCCCAGCGGGTACACGCGGCTGAGCTGGCGGGCGTTGTACCGGACCAGCGCCGGGCCTGCGGGGGGACACGGCTCAGCGGGGCCGCTGCACCCTCCAGTGCTGCTGGGGGGCCCAACAGAGGGTGACTGTGACCTTGAACCCAGGCCCTGGGGTTCAGACCCCAAACCCGGACCTGGACCTTGAATCCCAGACCCCGACCTCTGACCCTTGATCCTGATCTTGACCCCACACTTTGACTTTAGACCCTTGACCCCAGACCTTGACCATGGAACTCAGACCCTGACCCCAGATCTTGACCCTGATCCCTGGGCCTCAGACTCCAAACCAAGACCCCCAAGCCTATGCCCTGACCCAGATCCTAATCCTTGACTCCAGACACTGACTCTGGCCCCACACACTGAGCCTGGACCCCAGACCCTGAACACTGACTCAGATCTTAATCTCAGGCCCTGACCTCACATTCCGACCCTGACCCCCTCAGCCCTTGACCCCAGACCTCAGTGCCTGGACTCTGACCCAGACCTCATTCCCAGGGCCTGGATCCAGATGCCACATCCTAAATCCTGATCCCAGCCCTTGATCCTGCTCATGTGAGCCCAACCCCGGCCTCTGGCCCCAGGCAGGCCCTGCCAGCAGACCCCAGTGTCACCCATCCTGGGAAGGCTGGGTGAGGCCAGCGTGAGCCTGACCACTCATGGGGCCACCCTAGAGACAGAGCCCATCACTCTCAGCCCATCGTGCATCCCAGTGACTCTGGAGTACGGACCCACCCTGTCCCCATCCCTGTCCCTGTCTGATGGCCCTCACCTGCCTCCTTGATGAGCTTCCGTGCCTTCCTCTCGCTGAAGGAGGACATCTGGCAGGGCTGGGGGTGGCGCAGGGCCTGTGCCAGCCCGGGGAAGGGGACAGCCTGGCAGTACACCACCAGTGCCGACAGCTCTGGGGACACCTGCGACGCGTCCTTGGCCTGCGGGAGCCACCATGGCATCAGGGACAACCTGGTCCTGGTGGCCACCTGCCAGTCTGAGGGTCTGCAGACCCCCCACCCACTAGTGCAGAGTGCTGAGACCCCCAAGGCCATGGAGACCCTGATGCACAGGAGACCCCAAGGTGGTGCAGAACCTGAGGCGATGGAATGATGGACCAGGGGCTGATGGGGAACCCAAGCAGGTTGAGAACTGGAAGTCATGGAGACCCCAAGGGAATGGACAGCCTGGGATGTTATGGACCCCAAGATGAGGGAGACCTCAAAGTGCTGGAGAACCTGAGGTGATGGGCACCATGAGATGATAGAATACTTGAGGTGACAGAGCCCAAAGTGATGCCGACCCCAACGGGTCACTCTGGATGTCATGAAAGCCCAACAGAATCAAGAACTCGAGGTGACAGAGAAATGAAAGTGTTGGAAACCCCAGACACAGGCAACCCAGCCCAACAGGAAGAGGGAGGCACAGCTGAGGGGTCCCCAAGCTCTGTCCCCTCTTCCAGGCAGTGACAGCCACTCACTGCTCCCACAGCCCCTGCCCTGCCAGCCCCCCCAGCTCCAGCCCATCACCCACCTGCAGAGGTTTGATCTCCTGCAGCGACTGCAGCGACTGAAAGAGGAGAGAGCAGGGCTGCAGAGGCCGTGGCAGAGCTGGCAGTGTTCAGCTGGAACAGTGCCAGGATGCCATGGTCCCCTGGCACCACCAGGATGCTCTGATCCATCAGGACCACAGGGATGCCGTGGTCCCCCAAAACCACATCCCTGGGGAAGTCTCTTACCCGCCGGGGGCTTCTCTCCTGCATCTTCTCCTCCTCTTCTTCCTCCTCCTCCTCTTCCTCCTCCTCGGGGTCCAGAAGGGAGGTGACACCCTGTGACTCCTGCCACAGCTCTGGCAGCTTCTTGCCCTTCACCAGGATCTTTTCCTTCAGCTGCTACAGAAGGCAGGTTCGAGCTCAGGGTTTGGAGGGGACATGGGGACACTGCGGTGGGCACACAGGTGGCCTTACCTCTGGTGAGGGGAGATTGTGGGGGTCCTGCCCCTGCAGGGGCTGTGTCAGCAGCCTGTCCCCCAGGATGGCCTTCATGTGCCGGGCCATGGTGGCCTGCTGCTCCAGCCCGCAGTGGTTCTCCAGGGACAGGATGACGGGGTAGGGGGATTTCTGGGCATGGGGACGGGCAGCCCTCAGCACCCCACACGCGGCACCGGGCACCCCCAGGGCTGCCAGCCGCTCTCACCTCGAAGGCGGAGTCGCGGATGCTCTCGATGACGTCGCGGAAGAGGATTTTGGAGGTGAGCGTGTGGCCGTGGTAGACGACAGGCTCCCCGTCCGAGCCCTCCCAGCAGTCCAGCTCCACACAGCGGCACCCTGCCCTCAGAGCCCTGCCACCACGGTGGCACCAGGTCAGTCCCCGTCACCCTGGGGCCACGGGACCCTCTGGGGCTCCACGGCACCGGGGACACGCACCTGACATAGGCCTCGGTGCTGCTGGTGCCGCCGATCTGGTTGCGGGTCAGGTAGGTGTTGTGGGAGGAGGAGATGAAGTAGTGGCTCAGGGGCTGGCTCATGTCCTGGTGCACCTTGGTGTGCTCCTGGTTGAGGATGTCACCGGCGGCCGAGAGCAGGTACATCATGAAGCCGTCCAGCATCATCAGGTCCTGCCGCTTGGCTGTGGGACACGGTGCCAGAGAGGTGTCACAGAGGGTGGCATGGTGCTAGCAGGGTGGCACCCTGAGAACTTTCCCCATTTGGATATCCCAGCAGTGCCATGTTCATCCCTGACCTGGCACTGTGGCACCCAGGGGATGTGTAAGTTCCCTCGAGTGTCGCATCTCCATCCTGATGTCACTCATCCTGCTGGTGCCACATTCACTCTGGATGTGGCATGGTGACACCCATGAAGTGTGGAGGTTCCCTGTCCCCACCCTGATGCCCTCTGTCCTCCCACTGCCATGTCACCCCAGACCTGGCACTGTGGCACTCAGGGGAGGTCCCCTTTGTCTGCCATCTGATGTCCTCCATCCTCCTAGTGCCTTAAGGGTACTATTGTGACATGGAGGTCCTTCATCCCCACCATGGTGTCCCCTGTCCTCCTAGTGCTGTGCTCACCCTGGACCTGCCATGGTGGGACCTGAGGAAGGCAGAAGTCCCTCAGCAGTGTCACATTCATACCAGAGCTGGCATCACACCACCCATGAGATGTGGAAGTCCACCTGCTGCCTATCCCCACCTTCACATCCCTGTCACATCCACCAGGTGCCAGCCAGGCCATGTTTGGATGGCAGACACTGGGAATGGGCATCAGGACAGTAAAGAAGCCTTGGAGGACCCCATTCTGGTTTGGTGGGGGCGATGCCACCGATCAGAGCCCTGTCCCTACACCCATGAGCTCCCGTGCCCACCCCATTACGCCACACCCTCAGCCTACCCTTCTCGTTGAGCTCATAGGTGCGGATGATGGAGCGGGCCTGGCGCAGGCTGGACTCCTCGCCCTGATCCCTCAGGAAGTCCTGCAGCTCCTCGGCCGACAGGACCCGGTCCTCGCCCGAGTAACGCCCGAAAAGCTCCTCCAGCTCCGGCCGCCGCAGCAGCCGCCGGCAGAACTCCTCCAGCTCCCGGCCCTCCAGCCGCTCGTTGCCCGAGTGGTCACACTCCTGCTGGGACAGCCCAGCCTCAGGGACTGTCCCCTCCCGGTGTGGGGGGGTACAGCCACCCCCTGCCTCGTTCTGCCTGTCCCCTGGAGCTGGCAGTGTGCGTGGGATGAGTCTGGGGGCTCAGCTACTGTCCCCTCTGTTCTCCCAGCCAGAGCCCTCTGACCCCCCGCTCAGGAATGGAACAGAGCAGAGCTCCGTGTCTCAGTTTCCCTAGGTGGAAAGGGATGCCCAGAGGAACAGCTGTCCACGGAGGAGCAATGTCCCACCTTGGGGACACACGGAACAGTGGCTGGGACAGCTCAGCCCACCTCACCCCTCTCCACCAGGTGCTCCTGGTGGGACCCAGCCATTGGTGGCTTTGGTGTGAGGAGTCTGGCAGTTCTCTGTGCTGGGGAGGGCAGAGAAGGAGCTGGCAATCCCCTCCCGGAGCCAGCAGCGGGCACGGCGGGCCGTGCAGCGCAGGATGGGTACCTTGAAGAGCTTGGAGGCGTAGACATCGTCCATGTCGATGTTGAGCATCCTCAGCATGCTCTTCACCTCCCGGAAGGACATCTTGTTGTCCTTGTTCCTGTCTGCTCGCTGCAGGACCCCATGGATCCAGCTGCAGCGGGCTAAGGAAACCTCCCGGCGTCACCCTGTCCACAAGCCCCCAGAGCTCCCTCAAAGGATACTGGTCGAGCTTCTCCATCTGGCTCATGGCCTGCAGCCGCCCCATCAGCTTGGTGAGCCCCTGCACCCAGTGCCGGGCGTCCTCCTCGCCGCGGGCGGCCAGGTCGAGGTTCTTGCGGCGGCCCTTGAAGGCGAGGGTGAAGCAGTGGCGCTCGGGGAAGGCGGCTCCGTGCTTGCGCAGCCCCTCCGACTGGCGACCCTGGCGCAGCCCCTCGATGTGCGCCACCGAGACTGCAGGGACACGCGCGGTGGGGGGACCATGGGCGGTCACCCGCCCGCAGCACCCTGCAGGCACCCTGGCTGCCGACGGACACCCCGCGGCGCCCCGGGACGGGGCTCGGCCCCGCAGCCGGGCTCAGCCCGCTGCTCCCCGGCGACACGGGAGCCGTGGCCGCTGTCCCTGCGGGGAGGGCGACGCGGACGCTGCCAGGGGATGGAGCCGCCGTGCAGCGCTGCCAGCTCAGGCACCCATCCCAGATGGGGGTGGAAAGAGCCGGGTGACGCCGGGGAGGGGGACAGAGTCTGGCCGGGATGGAGACGGGACCTTGTGCTGACCCGGGGAGATGGGGAAGGGCGAGGGGGCTCTTACAGCTCCACACGGGGTGTACTGGGAGGCGCTGGGAAAGGCTGGAAGGCTCTGGGAGCCACTGCGTGAAGGGGGTTGGAGGTCAGATATTGGGTGGGGGTCCTTGTTCTGGACTGGATTCATAGCTCAGGTGAGGGTCCGGACCCCAGGCTTGGGATGCAGGATTGGGGTCTGGGTCCTGGCTGGGGATCAGGGTCCAGTCAGAGGTGGGGATCCAGCAGGGATCTGGGTCCCAGGGGGCATCTGGGTCACAAGTAAGGGTCTGAGTAGGGTCAGGATTGTGGAGTTCCATGTCCCAGGATTGAGTCTGGCTCTCACTGGAGGATCTGGGTCCTGGGTTGGGGTCTGGAACTCAGGTGGGGTCTGGAGTCTGAGTGGGGATCCAGGTCTTGGGTGGGGGTCTGGGAACTGGGCTGTGGTCAGGATTCAGGTGGGCTTCTGGATGCTGGGAATGGATCTGGGTCCTGGGTGGTGGTCCAGATCCTGGGACAGGGTCTGGATTCCAGGTGGGAGTCCAGGGTTGGGGTCTGGGCCTCACATGGACGTGTCCATGTCTGGATTCTGTGTAGGAATCCAGACTCAAGGTTATGGACGAGGTCCTGAATTGGGACTGGGGTTCCAGGTGGGGGGTCTGGGTAAGGGTCCGGGTCCTTTGTGGGGACCTAGGGGTGGGTCTGGGGCACTGGCCAGCTCGTGGCCCTCCCTGCAGCTCCTGGCAGTGCAGGATGTGTCTCGGTGAGCCCCATGGGACAGTGCCAGCACTCACAGCTCTGGGGGGAGCGGGCGCGCCGGAAGCGTCCCTCGAAGCAGACGGTGACCCCGTCCTCCTGCAGGCGGAACAGCCGCGCCCTGGAGCCCCCCCGGGCCTTCACCTTCCAGAGCAGGGACCCCTGGAGCATCCGCTGGACATCCTCATCCTCCGTCAGCCCTGCGGGGACAGCCCTGGGCTACCGGGGGGTCTGGGGGCACTGGGGGCACTGCGGGCTCTAAGGGTGTATTGGGGCCACGGGCTGGGGGGGATCAGTGCACATCTGGGTGCACATCTGTATCCAATGGGATGGCATGGGACAAATGGGACAGGACAGACGGGATGGGATGGGATGGGATGGGATGGGATGGGATGGGATGGGATGGGATGGGATGGGATGGGATGGGATGGGATGGGATGGGATGGGATGGGAATGGGACAGGAATGTGTTGCAATGGGACAGGACAGGCAGGAGAGGACAGGCAGGAGAGGACAGACAGGACAAGCCACTGCCCTGGGCCCCTTTGGAGCACAGTGTGGCTGTTCAGGGGAGACAGGGCACAGCAGCAACACAGCCCAGCTGCTAAATCCCAGCAAAGCTGCCCAGATCCTGCATGGAGAGTGCCAGGACGGTGCCAGCAGCAGAGCTCAGGCTGCAGCAATGACAGGCTGGACTCAGGGGACTCGCAGGCCCACGCCTCAGCCAGAATTTTTCCATCTGTTCACAGAATGGTTATTTCCTCCCTTTATTGTTTTGGCAGCCATTCCTCAGATCTCCAGTGGCCACATCCTGCTCTGCATGGAGATTCCACTCCTGGGCTGGGAAAGGGTGGTTTGGGAGCTCTGGGACATCCTGAGCCACCATGACTTCAGGGCTGCAGCTACCAGCACCTCCTGCATGGTCTCATCCTGCCCAGGGTGCAGGACAGAGGGCAGGCATGGGGACATGGCTGCACAAGCATGGGGCTGCAGGGATGTAGGAACATGTGGATGCAGGTCCATGGGCACAGGGATGGACATGTGGAATGTCAGATCCATGAGCACAGGGATGTATGGGCACATGGAATGTCAGACCCATGGGCACAGGGATGGGCACATGGAATGTCAGATCTGTGGGCACAGGTGCATGGATGCACAGACACGGGGTGCAGTGTGTATGTGGATGTACAGACACAAGGATGTGGGTGCAGGGATGTATGGATGCATGGATCTGCTGATATCCACGGATATTCAGGTAGGTGCATGCACAGGTGCACAGATACATGGATGCATGGATGCATGGATGCATGGATGCAGGCACATATGGGTGCATGGACACAGCTGCTCGGTCACACAGGGCCACAGGGGCACGTGGACACAGGGATGCACTGACAGAGATGGATGCAGGGATGCATGGATGCACTGCTGCCAGGACACACGGACATGTGGGCACATGGGCGCACAGGCATTGGGATGCATGGGCAGTCAGACAGATGGACACGCATGGACATAGGGGTGGGTGCTCCCAGACACAGCCAAGGGGGTGCATGGACATACAGGAGGTGGGAGGTAGGGACAGATGGACACATGGATGTGTGGATATAGAGGTGCAGGGACAGATGGGTGCAAGGACACACAGCCACAGGGACACACGGACACACGGAGCTGCAGCAGCTCCAGGCACACGGCCCCGTGTCCAAAGCTGGGGGCACAAGGCCAGCTGTGCCCTTCCTGCCGCTCCCACTCGGGACCAGCCGCTCCCAGGGACACACCCTGACCTTGCCAGACACCCACTGCCCCTGCCTGGACTGGTGAGCCCCGTGTGCCCACTGTGCCATGGGCAGCACCCCTGCGTGGGGAAACTGAGGCAGGGTGTTGGGAAGGGTCCCAGCGAGTGGGACCTGAGCCTTGGGGACAGTAAACGCCCTGAGCAAGGGAGCTCCTGTCACCTGTGATGTGGCCAAACCCCGACCCCGCTGTCCCCCATCGGCTGGGGCATGCACGGCTATTTTGGGGTGGCCTTGGGGACCCCTCCCACCGCGGGGGAGCCCTCCCTGCTGGGGGGGAACCCATCCACCTCGGGGACCCTCCCTAGCAGGCGGACCCTGCCGTCCCTAGGGACCCATCTCAGCCATGGGGGCCCTGACCCTGCCCTGGGGACCTATTCCCGTCACAAGGGTCCCCACCCGCTCCGGGGACCCTCCCGGGCACGGAGATCCCTCCCGGACCCCTCTGGTCCAGCCCGGACGGAGTTTCTGCCCGATTCCGCCGAACTCACCCATTTTCTTCAGGGCTCTCCCGGGCCGGCGGGAGCCACCGGCACCTTCAGACGGGGCGCGGAGCTGCTCGGCGGCGGGACGCGCCTTCCTGCCGCAGATCATGACGGGGACCCCGGCACCGCCGGCACCGCCGCTGCTCCCGGAGCTCCCGGGACTGCGGTGCTCGTGGTGCTGCAGGTGCTGCAGGTGCCCCCGGCGCTCCCGGTGGTTCCGTTGTTCCCGGTACGCCCGGTGCCCCCGGCCGGTGTAACCGGGCTGGGCGGTGGCGGAGGTCGGGCTGGGGCTGGACGGCCGGGCCGTGACCGGGGCCGGCCGCGGGGAGGGACCGGGAGGAGCCACACCGCAGCCCGGGCGCTGTTAACCGTTTGTGCCGGCCCGGGGCGAGCGAGCGGGGCTCCGGTGCTCCCCGGGGCCGCTCGGGATGGGAGCGAGCTGCGCGGGACCCGTTCTGCACCGCGGTACCGCGGCACCGGGAACGGGCCGGGTGTTCGGTCTGCGCAGCGGGTGCCGCTGCGCCCGAAGGGCCGGCCCCACCCGGGACACACCGGGGGTCCCGCTGCCCCCCGCGGGTCCGCCTGCACCGGGCACCGGCCCAGGACCGCCCGGGCACCGCCAGGGAGCCCCGCTGTGCCCGGGGGCCGGCACCGCCCCGGCAGCGCCGATGGGGAGCCGGGACACCCCCTGTGCCATCGCGGCACCCCCTGTGCCATCGCGGCACCCCCTGTGCCATCGCGGCTGGGCGCCCCGTCCCGCCGTGCCAGCCTGCCCTCGGCCCACGGGGACCTCCGGGAGACCTCCGGGGGACCTCCGGGGGACCTCCGGGTGACCGTCCCCGCTGGGGGGACACCGGGAGGGGCGGCAGCGTGAGCTGGGAGGTGCCAGTCCCCGAGCAATACGTGAGTGTGGGTGTGAGTGTGTGAGAGTGTGAGTGTGGGTGTGAGTGTGTGAGTGTGTGAGTGTGAGTGTGCAGCCACGCACACACAGGCCCCAGAAGGGTTTAGGGTGGGAAAGACCCCCAGGATCACCGAGTCCAGGCTGTGCCTGATCCCCCCTTGTCACCAGCCCAGAGCCCTGAGTGCCACATCCAATTGTCCTTGGGCACCTGCAGGGATGGGGACTCCACCTCATCCCTGGGCAGGCTCTTCCAAGGCCTGAGCACCCATTCCATGGGGAAATTCCTGCTGATGTCCACCTGAGCCTGCCCTGGCCCAGCTTGGGGCCGTTCCCTCTTGCCCTGGCCCTGGCTGCCGTTCTCCCCCAGCCACCACTGAGGGTGCTGGGGCAGGAAGGGTGGGTGACTGCTTCTTCCAAAAATCCACAGTGTCCAGGGCAGCGGGGAGCCCATCCCAGGCCTGGCTGGGCTGTGGGGACCAGGAGCTACAGGAAGAGGAGGTGACTTTCCCCAGTGCCAGGGGCACAGGGGTGCTGCCAGCCCCTGGGTGGGACAGTTGGGCATCCAGGGGTGAGAGCAGGGCAGACTGGAGCAACATCTGGGCAACGTCTGGGCACCATGAGTGATACCTGAGTATCCTGGGGTGACATCTGGGCACTTAGGGCAGCATCTGGGCACCCTGGGGGATGCTGGAATCTACTGAGGGAACATTGGGGCACCCATGGCAACATCTGGGCATCGTGGGTGATGTCTGTGTGTCCTAAGCAACATCTGGGCACCCAGAGCAACCAATGGGACTCCTGGGACAATCTCTGCTTATCCCAGAGCAACACCTGTACCTGCAGGGAGACAATGGGCAGCACCTGAGCAGCCTGGGACAGTATTTTAGTGCTGTGTCTCAAGACCTGGGCAACTCCTGCAACATCTGGACTGCTGGGGACACATCTGTGCAGTCCCTGGGCTGTGCTTGGGGGGATAAAACTCTTCCTGAGTACTCTGGGGACAGGGGAACACCAGAGTCACCCCAAAAATGCACTTGCAACTCACATAACCGGGCTCTGCTCCAAGTTCTCTTCCTCCCATTGAAGCTGCATTCCCAGGAATTCAGCAGCAGATGCCTCGACCCGCCGGAATGACCAGGATAAACACCTCTGGCTGCAAAACCCGCAGCACAACAAATCCCTGCGCCGTTCCTCCCTCCCCTCCCGCGGCGTTGCTATTTTCTCCCGCCCGCCAGCGGGTTGGAAGGGATCCCGCGGAAAGCTGCAGCTCGCATTCCCGGCCGCTTATAGCACAGCACGTGTGCCGTGAATCAGCGCTCGGGATTCGCCAGCCGGAGCCAGAGAGGCCCTGTCGCTGTTCCGAGCAGGAATCCTGAGTCAGAGCTCGGAAATGGCCGGAGGTTTAAAAGGTTTTACTGCTTTTATTGAACAATATTATTATTATTTGTTTTGTTCTATTTATTTGTCTTCAATTGGCAAAGGAAATGTTTCCCCAGGTGATGTGGATGTGATTTAGAAGGGTCAGGGGGGGTGTTGACCCACTTGGATTTGGGGTTAAGGTTGGAAAAACAGAGTGTGAGGCAAAGATGAAGCCAGCACAGGGATGCTGAAACCTGCTCTGCATCCCAATCCCAGCAGCCAGCCCTGGGCCAGGCTGGATCCAGATGGTCCCCACAGCACCCCAGAGCCTCCCACAGCACCCCAAAACTTCCCACCTCCCCAGGGCACCTTGTTCTGCCAGGTCACACATGTCCCCATGTCCCCACAGCTCTCTGCCTTCAAAGGAAGCGCTTGGAGCAGATGTGCTTCACTTGGGGGGCTCAGAGACCCCAAATTCTGCCCCTTCCTTACTACCATAATTAATTGTTGGATAATAATTAACAGTGGTTAAAAATATACAGTGAATAAAAGAACAGTGGATAAAATTGGATAATAATTAATAATTGCTGTGCCTGACCCAACTGTCCCCTCCCACGCAATGGGACCCTGCTCCTGCCCGGTGGCCCGGTGGCACTGTTCCAGTGCCATGTTCCAGATCCCCAGTGCAGCATCCAACCCCCCCAGTGCAGAGTCCCAGTCTCCTGCTCCCTTCCCCTGGCACCTTTGGTACCTGGCTCCACTGTCCCCATGCCTGGTGCATTGTCCTGGTGTCACAGTGCATGGCCCCAGTGTCTCCATGCATGGCCCCAGAATCCTGGATGATTATCACAGAATCCCAGAATGGATTGGGTTGGAAAGGACCTTAAATCCCACCCAGTGCCACCCCTGCCATGGCAGGGACACCTTCCACTGTCCCAGGTGGCCCCAAGCCCCATTCAGCCTGGCCTCGGGCACTGCCAGGGCTCCAGGGGCAGCCACCCTGTGCCAGTGTCCCAGAGCTTCCCTGTGCTCCGACACTTCCTGCCAGCCTTGTCCTGCTGCACAGCCCAGGTGGCACCCTGAGCTCTGCCACTGCCCCGTGGCACTGTCCCCTTGCACAGGGTCCCTGTCCTGGGGCCGCAGTGTCCCTGCACTGCCCCGGTGCATCACAGAACTGTCCCAAAGCACTGTCCCAGGGCTGTGTCCACACCTGGGCTCTGGCCTGGGGCACAGCTGTGCAGTTCCATGGTGCTGGAGCACAGTCCTGGGACCCTTTCCTGTGGCACCATCTCACTGCCCCTGTGCCTGTCCCAGTGCAGTGTCCCCGTGCCCTGTCTGGGTGCTCCTATCCTGGTGCACTTTCCCCGTCCCTGTGTCCTGTTTCACTGTCCTGCTGTGCTGTCCTTGTCCTGTCTCTCATTGTCCCACTGTCCCTGTGCACTCTCATTGTCCCGCCTCACTATCCCTGTGCACTGTCCCACTGTCCCTGTCCCACTGTCCCAGTCTCTGTCCCTGTCCCTCTGTCCCAGTCGCTGTCCCTGTCCCTGTCCCTCTCCCTCTGTCCCTGTCCCTGTCCCTCTGTCCCTGTCGCTGTCGCTGTCCCTGTCCCTGTCCCTGTCCCTATCCCTCTGTCCCTGTCCCTGTCCCTGTCCCTATCCCTGTCCCTGTTGCTGTCGCTGTCGCTGTCCCTGTTCCTGTCCCCCAGGCGGCGCTCTGCACGGTCGGGCCGGCAGGGGGCGCGCGCCGCGCTCGGCGCCGGGAGCGCGGGGGCGGGCGGGACCCGCTCCGGGAGCCGCGCGCTGATTGGGCGCGGCGCGGAGGGGCCGATGGAAGGCGCGCGCTGATTGGCCCCGCGCGGTCCCGCACGGAGAGGGACCGCGCCGGGCCGGGCCGGTGGCGGTGCCGCCATGGAGGAGCCGGGCTGCGGGGCGCAGTTCCGCGCCGCCGTGCGGGTGATCCAGGGGCTGCCGCGCAGCGGTGAGTACGGGCCGGCACCGGGGCCCGGCGGCCGCGCTGCCGGCGGCCCCGCTGAGCGTGTCCCGCAGGTGCGTACCGGCCCTCGTACGAGGAGATGCTGCGCTTCTACAGCTACTACAAGCAGGCGACGGCGGGGCGCTGCCAGGGCCCCCGCCCCGGCTTCTGGGACCCCATCGGCCGCTACAAGTGGTAAGAGCGGGGGTCCCGGTTCCGCTCCGCTGCGGGCCCGGGTCCGGTTGGCCGGCCCCGCTGACGGCCGCGGCCCCGCAGGGACGCCTGGCACAGCCTGGGCGCGATGTCCAAGGAGGAGGCGATGGCCGCGTACGTGGCGGAGATGAAGAAGGTGGCCCAGAAGGTAACGGGGCGGGCGGCGGGGCCGCGCCGGGCGCGGCGCGGTGCCCGTGTCCAGCCGCGGCCCTCCGCAGGTCATCGACACCGTGCCCGTGGACGAGAGCACGGAGGAGATGTTCCGCTACTTCGAGCCGCTCTACGAGGTGATCCACGACATGCCCCGGCCCCCCGAGTCCTTCTTCAAGAGGAAAGGGGGTGAGTGGGGCCCCGGCTGTGCCCGGCGCGTCCCTGCCCTCGGTGCCGCCCTCCCGGCACGGCGCTCCCGCTGTCCCCGGCACCGGCACCGGCTCCGCTTCGGTCCCTGAGCGGGCACGGGCTGCACGCACCACATCCCAGCGACCCTGCCGGCACTGCTGCTGCCGAGGGGCTCTCGGCCAGACCGGTGTCCCTGTGTGTGACACCGGTGTGTCCCTGTGTGTGACACCGGTGTGTCCCTGTGTGTGACACTGCTATCCCTGTGTGTGACACCGGTGTGTCCCTGTGTGTGACACTGCTATCCCTGTGTGTGACACCGGTGTGTCCCTGTGTGTGACACCGGTGTGCCCCTGTGTGTGACACCAGTGTGTCTCTGTGTGTGACACTGCTATTCCTGTGTGTGACACTGGTGTGCCCCTGTGTGTGACACCGGTGTGTCCCTGTGTGTGACACTGCTATCCCTGTGTGTGACACCGGTGTGCCCCTGTGTGTGACACCGGTGTGTCCCTGTGTGTGACACTGCTATCCCTGTGTGTGACACTGGTGTGCCCCTGTGTGTGTTACACTGCTGTCCCTGTGTGTGACACCGGTGTCACACACAGGGACACACCGGTG
>QUSF01000114.1:458165-471804 GCA_003676055.1 Chloebia gouldiae
TGTGCCCCTGTGTGTGACACCGGTGTGTCCCTGTGTGTGACACTGCTATCCCTGTGTGTGACACCGGTGTGCCCCTGTGTGTGACACCGGTGTGTCCCTGTGTGTGACACTGCTGTCCCTGTGTGTGACACCGGTGTGTCCCTGTGTGTGACACCGGTGTGTCCCTGTGTGTGACACTGCTGTCCCTGTGTGTGACACCGGTGTGCCCCTGTGTGTGACACGGCTGTCCCTGTGTGTGACACCGGTGTGTCCCTGTGTGTGACACTGCTATCCCTGTGTGTGACACCGGTGTGTCCCTGTGTGTGACACCGGTGTGCCCCTGTGTGTGACACTGCTATCCCTGTGTGTGACACTGGTGTGTCCCTGTGTGTGACACCACTGTCTCTGTGTGTGATACTGCTGTCCCTGTGTGTGACACATTCTGGGCTTTCTCTCTACAAAGCTCTGAGTGAGAATTTGAGCTCTGAGCTCCCGGTGGCCCTTGGCCGTGTGCAGGGGGCAGGGATCAGCTCCTGGCCGGGCTGTGCTTCCCTTGGCACCGGCCCGCTCCAGGCAGGGCTCCGGCCTGGCTGCCGTGAACATCTGGACAGGCCGGGCGGCTCCTGCATGGAGGGGATGTGGAGAAACAGGGCTTGAGAAATGGGGTTGTTTGAACGGGTTTGTGCTAGAGGAGAAGCCTTTCGAGCCCTTTCCGTGCCTGTGCTGCTGCCTGGAGCCGGGAGTGCAGGGCCGGCCTGGCTGTGTGACTGCTGAGGAGGGAGGGGTGGGGAAGCATCAGCTCCGCAGCACGGGGGTTTAGGGCGAGTTCACAGCCGGGTGTGTGAGCTGTCAGTGGTTTGGGAGAGCCCTGGCAGACTCACTCCCCGACATCTGCCCTGTGCCTGTCACCCCCTGCTTCCAACCAAAACCGAATGGGATTTTTTGGGATGCCAAAACCAGTTGTCTGTAAGGCTTGGCCCCAGGGCAGCCGCTCCTTCCTGTGATACCCAGGTGCTTTGTTCTCCATTTTGATGCCGAATCCCTTTAAAAGACAGCTTTAGTTTTCTCTGAAATTTAAAAGCTGTGTCTAAACTGGTCGCTATCCACTTGAGAGTGTCACTTACAGGTGACATTGTCACTTAAATCTAAACCTGGTGGAACAAGGAACAACGAGCCGAGGTGGCTGGAACTGAGGTGCAAAGCACTGAGCTCCTCAAGGTGTTGAGTAATTTGTGTTAAAGGCTCCCAAACCCACCTTCAGACACTGCAATCACAGCTTGGGTTCCTCTTAACTGGAGCAGAAAGGGGATTTCAGAGTGTGGAGCGTGGCAAGTGCCTCCAGCAGCTTTTGGGCACAGAGCTGGGGGTCTGGGCAGCTTTGGTTTTGTTTATTTATGAAGACAACACATTATAAAGTGGCACTTGGAACCCAAATCATGGATGGATCCAGGTCCCAACAGGTCTCCAGTGAGTGGGGCATTCACCAGAGTCTTGTGAAGGTGGTGGATGGAGCCAGCTCTGTCCAGGTGCTGTGTGAGGTGATAGGAGCTACACTCTGTCCACACTCTGCAGCATGCCCTGAGGAGGATTTGGGAATGGGGAGGAGGATTTTGGGAGGATCCCAGAGCAGGGCAGCCCTGGCACTACCCCTCTGTGGGGTGCAGCTGCCTTGTCCCCCTCCGTGGGTCCCCTGTGATGCTGAGGGCAGTCTGGGGACAGCAGAGAGGTGAGGGAAGGAGCAGCAGGGCAGCATTGCCACACACCTGCCTGCCCAGGAGCGGGGAGCAAAGTCCTGGGGGCTGCTGGAAATCTGGCTGGGATTAACCCCGTGGGCTCCACGGGGTGCTGGGAAGGGCTGGGCCTTCTCAGGGTGCTACTGGCCACACAAGGCTCTTCCAGCCAACACCTCTTGCACTGGGCTCTGTTACCGTGGGTGGGCCGTGGGCACTGCCAGGGGACAGCACTGTCACTGCCACTCACCAGCACTGATCCCTCTGCCTGCTGCCCCAGGGCCTCGGGGACAGGGACACTGCAGCCACCCCTGGTGAGCAAGGTGGTCTGCACAGGGTGACCCCTCCTGAGTTCCCATGGCTTCCTGGGCTGTCAGCAAACACACCTGGCTCCTCTCCCTCCCTTCCAGCTGCTGGCACCTGCAGAGGCTGCTGCTCCATGCCATTTTTGTATTCCCCAGCTGTGCTGGCAGGCCAGCCCAGCCACAGGGAGCCAGCACAGTGAGGACAGCAGGACTGAGCCCCAACGTGACCCTGCTCTGCCTTTCCCTCCGTGCAGAGAGCCGGGGGCAGCGGGATGGGCCCAGCCAGGACGACCCCGCGAGCAGCCCGGCCCCGGAGAGCCCCAGGGACACCGTGCCTGGCGAGCAGCAGCACGGGCAGCACGGGCCAGGTTGGTGTCCCTGGTGTGGCCAGCACCCGGCAGAGACCCCGTGGAGCAGCACTGGGGCTGGGGCTCCATCACCCACAGAGCTGTTGGCTTCAGGCACCTCTGCCCCAGCCCTGCTGGTGCTGTGGGCGCTGCCCAGGCCACGGGGTCCAGCCCTCACTGGGGTAACCCTGGACATGTGGGGTTGGCTCTGCCTCGCTCCTGCCTGGGCAGAGGGGCCAGAATCTGCTAAGCTGCGGGGAGAACAGGACACTGTTGCCCCATGGACTGGGAAAATATCACCCTGGAAGGTCCTTGATCCAGGAGGGGATGTTCTCCCGTGGCTCAAGCCATGTTTACTGCTTCCTTGGCACTGGGATTCACAGTGCCAAGCCCTGGTGACGCCTCAGCCCTGGCTTTTCTCTCCCAGCCCCTCGTGCAGTCACCCCCTCCCTCCCTGTGCCCCCTCGAGGGGCCCCTAGCTGTGCCCCCGGGTGGGCAGGGTGCTGCAGGGAGGTTCCTCCTCCCGCTGCCACTCCAGCCTTCCCCCAGGAGCAAATATGGTCACAGAGCAAGTGCCAGTGTGCCAGCCGTGCCAGCCTCCAGTGCTGGGGCTGGCAGTGCCCAGGGAGCTGGGCAGTGTCACTGCCTGTGTCCCTGCTGCCCCAGGGGTCGTGGGTGTTGTGCAGGCAGCAGAAGGGGGAATTCAGTCCTTGGATTCATGGCCATGTTAACAGAGCTGCCTTTGCCCCCACAGTGCCTCAGTTTCCCTCCCACCTCGCCCTGGGCATGCACATCCCTTGTTCCAGCTGTGCCCCCTGCCCCAGCCCTGTGCTTCCCTTGCAGGGGCTGGGCTGGCTCCTGCCCCCGAGGCGCTCGAGGGGAGCCAGGTGACGAGTGACTCTGAGGGGGACACGTTCTGTGACACCCTGGAGCAGATGGAGCCTGAGAAGGTAATGGAGGAAGCGCTGGAGGCTTTGCCACCCCTGCCCTGCCCGTGCTGTACAGCACCACCAGCCTGGGAGCCTCATAGGACCTCCTGCACCCTCCTGCACCCCACTGTGCTTCGTGCCGCTCCTGGAGCCTGGTCCCTGTCACTGAGGGGATGCTGAGGAGCCTCCCCAGCCCCCCCATCCCTGTGCTGAGGCGCTGCTGGGGCACGGGGGGCTGGTGGGGCTGGGCAAGACCAGCAGCTCCACAAGGGTGCCACCACCCGGATTGTTCCCCTGCCACTTCTCCCTGCTGCCACGGGCCACGTTTGGCACTTGAGGTGCCATGGTGAGGCTTGGTGGATCTGAAGGAAGCCCTCCTTCTTTTGCTACCTCAAGTCTGAGCACCTCACTCCCCTCAGGTGTCACCTCCCAAGCCAGATGCTGCCTGGTGTCACCACTGGGATTCATCTTCACTCAGTCCCACGCACCCTCCACCCCCAAGAATGCACCACAAGGGAAGGACCCACTGCTGCCCTGGCATGCCCCTCCCTGCCCTGCGGAGGGGAGTGGGGGTCTCAGGGCCCTTCTCTCCCATCTCATAGGCCGGGCAGGTGCGGGGGCTCACCCCAAAGGGGGTCCAGGCTGGGGCTGAGCCCCCTGAGCCCCACAGTGCTGGGCAGGGCGAGCGGGGCGAAGGCAGAAGAGCCGAGGGGAGCGGCAGCACAGACCCCGCCCTGGGCTCCGAGAGAGGTGGGTGCAGAGCTTGTCCCTGCGCCCCTTCCTGCTGCTGCCCACCTCCCATGGGCTGGGCTGAGAAGTGGGGTGGGGGGGCTGCCACCGCCCCCAGGGGACTGAGTTTGGCTCCAGCACCTGTGGTTGGGCCATCAGTAGCTGAAGGAAGCCACAAGTGTCCTGTCTCTGCATCCCTGGTCCCCAGCAGTTCAGCAGCTTTAGTCCCCCAGCACACGGCCCTTCCTTTGCCCATTTGCTGCAGTGGTACCAAACTGCCTGAATTTGGAGGATGCTGTGCTGGCCCTTCAGCAGCCAGGCAGGCAGTGCAGGTCCCCTGGCTCCCCTGCCCAGCTCCTGCCCCTGGTCCAACTACATCAGCCATACCTTCGAGTGTGGGTGGTGCCAAGGGTGAGCTCTGCCCAGCAGGGCAGGGGTGAAGCTGGGCCCTGTGCCCTGGAGGCCTTGGGGACAGCAGTGCCACTCACCTGATGTGAGCTGGCACTGCTGCTGGTGTCTGGGGACCACCAGGCCTTGAGCTGTGCCGCTGCAGGGAGGAGCCTCCTGCCACCCTCTGTGCTCTCCCCAGACACGCTGGGCTGCCCTGGGGTGATATTGCCACCCTCACCCGTGGGACTGGTGCCATTGCCTCACCTGGGCACAGCCCACGTGTCTCACCCTTTCCCCTGTTACTGTTCCCTTCCGTGCTGCTTGACCTTGGCAGTGAACTTGTCCCCAGGCCGAGCTGGGCTGTCCCCAGGGGTGGCAGCGAGTCCCTGCCTGTGTCCTGCTCACTGCCTGGAGTATCCAGGTGTCTGCCAGGCTGCTCTGGGGCCTTTGCTGGGCCCAGGGGTGGTCGGGGAGGAGCTGGCCTGGCCCTGGGTGTCCTGCCCGGTGGTGGCACCTTCACCAGGTGTCACAAGGTGACCCACACACAATCACAGCACCCACCCTGTTGGTGGGCTGGCCACCCACTGCTGCCTCCACGGCACTGGAGTGTCACAGTGGCGCATGGCCCTGGGGACAACCTGGGTGCTGCTGGGGCTGCCGGGCTGGGCTGGCATCGGCTGCGGGGTGGGCGGCCCACGGCCGGTGCTGATCGGTGGGTGACAGCACGGGGTGGGCAGTGCCAGCCCCGGGGCTCCTCGGGCGGTGCTCTGCCCGCCCTGCCACCCGTGTGCCCGTCGCTGTGCCCGCAGATGTCCGGCCGGCCGGGGGGGACCCCGGGAGCACCCCCGAGCTGGCCCCGGGGCTGGCGGCGGAGCTGGAGGCGCAGGTGGCCAGCACGGTGCGGGCGCTGCAGGAGGAGCTGCGGCGGGCGCGGGAGCGGCTGAGCCGGCTGGAGACGCTCGGCGCTGCCCAGGTACGGCCCGGGGGCAGCGCTGGGGCACCGCGGGGCTCAGCTCCGAGCCTGCGACGCGGCCGCCCACGAGCGGGGACCCGCGGGGGCTGGTGGTGCCCTGATCCGGCCCACGGTGGAGCTGCTGCCCCTCGCTGCCGTGGCCTCCCTCATTCCCACTGCCCCCTCCCCCCACACCCCCCCCCGCCCCCCGGCCCCCCCCCCCCCCCCCATTCCCGCTGTCCCTGGGGTCCTGGCCCAGCTGCACCATTCTGATCCCTCCCAGGAGCCCTGCGCGGACTCTCCAGGCCATCCCCTCCCTCTCACAAGGCACAGGGGCTGCAAGGGGGGTGCCAGCCCCGCCTGCACCCCAAACCCTCTCCTGTCTTGCAGGGGGAGGCAGCTGGGACGGACCCCGGCCCGGCACTTGCTCCACAGGTGAGCTGGGGGTGAAGGAAGTGCTGCGGGGTGGCCCCGCTATCCCCCTGCCCACCCGACAGCCCACGGGGGCGTGGGGACACAGCTGGGGGAGGTCAGGGAAGGGACCCCCAGCTGGGGAGCAGGCGACATCTATGGGGACACGGCCCCGGGGGCGGCGGTGTGATCTCCAGAGGAGGAGGGGTGTGCCCAGGACACCGAGCATGGCGGTGGTTCCTTTCAGCAGAGGGCGGACGGGCTGTTTGCTGACATCGGTGACACCTCTGTCCCCTCGCCAGGCCATGTCCCCGTGGCGCCTGACCGTGTCCCCACGCACGCTGCTCTTCCTGGCCACCTGGCCCTTCGTCACGCAGTGGCTGCTGCGCCGCTGGCAGGGCAGGAAGAGGTGACCACCGCGTCCCCGCCGCCTCCGCCACCCTCCTTGCCCATCCCGCTTCGCACGAGCCGGGGAAGCGCCACGCAGCCACGCGGGAATCGCCTCAGCAGCCACGGGCCCGGCGGGCCGGGGCTCCCGGGCACCGGCACTCGGGGCCAGCACGGGCCCCGCGGGGCACGGACAGCCCCGGGCCCGGCCGCGGGGCCGGGACACCACCGAAGCCGCCTCAATTAAAGCTGCCTTTTCGGTTCAGCCCCGCTGCCTGTGCCCTACCGGGGGAAGGCCCCGCGGCCAAACGCCCCGGCCCGGCCGCTGTCCCCGCCCGTCACCTCCCGGCTGCGTGTCCCCGGCCGGGGTCCCCGTGCCCCCGCTCGGGGCGGCGCTGGGCACGTTGCCCCGCCGGGGACTCGGAGCTGCTCCGCGGGCCGGGGCCCGCCCGGCCACGAGGCTCCCCGGCCCCGCTGTGCTGCTGCCCCCGGGGCCGGCCATGGCTCCCCCAGCGCTGTGTCCCTCAGCGGGGCCCCAGACCCCTCCGGCCCCCGCCCCCGACCGTGGGGCTCGAGGGGACATCGCCACCGTGGCTGGGGGTGGCAGGACCGGGAATGGGACCTGGACCCCCCCGCTCCTGCCCCTTGCCCCTCCCCCCGCTCCCTCCCCGGCGCCGGCAGCGCCGCTCCGCACCGCCCCGGAGAAAAGGGACGCGGCGCCTTTAAGAAAGGACTTCTTTCCGCTTCGGTTTGTTTACATCTCCCTCCGCCAACTGCAGCACTGCCGCACTTCACACAACGCCGGGATCCTTCCGCTCGCCTCCTTTCCCCCGGATCCGCGCACCCCCGGAACCCCTCCCGGCCCTCCCCCAGCCAGGCCCGGCCCGGCCCTGCCCGGTACAACCCTCCCGGCCCCGGATCTGCGGTACCGCCGGCGCCGCCTCCGCCGCGCGGGGATTCTTTTCGGACCGTGCCATAGCCCCGCCGTGAGGGGGGCGCGCGCGCTGCCCTCGGCGCGGGCCTGAAGGTCGCGGGGCGCACGCGGGCCCGCGCACGGGGACTCCCCCGCCGCGTGGTACGGCCCGGTCCCGCCCTCGCCCCCTCGCGATTGGTGGAGCCGCGCATGAGTGACGTCCATTCTGGCCAGTGGCGGCCAGTTTCCGCAACGGCCAGGGGCGTGTCCCAGCGGGCGGGCCCGCCTCCCGCGCCCGCCGATTGGCCGCGAGGCGGCACCGCCCGCGCGCTCGGGGCCGTGGCAGCGGCGCGGGGCGCGCGGCGGGGGCGGGTCCCGGCGCGCGGAGGGGCGGGGCGCGCAGGGCGCCTGCGCGGGGCGGGGCGGGGCGCGCGCGGCTATAAAGCGGGCGGCCGCGGCCGAGGAGAGGCAGTCGGGAGCGGGCGGCGGCGGGCGCGGGTCGGTTTGTGGGGTGGGATCGCGTCGGGAGCGGCGGCGGCGCGTGCTGTGCGCGCGGGGAGGCGGGCCCGGCGGCGTTAAACCTCCCCCGGGCCATGTCCCGGGCGGCCTGAGCGGGGCCGGCCCCATGCGGCGCCGGTAGCGCCCGTCAGCGAGCCTAGTCAAGAGCAGCGCTATGGCCGACGCGGCGCCCGCTGAACCGGGGCCGGAGCCCCAGTGCGAACCGGAGCTTCGCTCCGAGCCCGAGGCGCGGCCGGAGCCGCAGTCCGAGCCCGAGCCGCAGCCCGAGAATGGAGAGGCGCCGACGGAGGACGGCGATGCCGGGCGGCTGCCGCCCCCCGGGGCGGAGGCGGCGGCGGGCGGCGCCGAGGGGCGGCCACCGGCGGGTGGAGCGGGGCGTCCCGGTCTGGGCCCGCGGTACCGGGCCGTGGGACGCACCGAGGAGTGGCCGGTGAAGAAGAAGCACCGTCGGCGGCCGTCGAAGAAGAAGCGGCGCTGGAAGCCGTACTCGAAGCTGAGCTGGGAGGAGAAGCAGCAGTTCGACGAGCGGCAGAGCCTCCGCGCCTCCCGGCTGCGAGCGGAGATGTTCGCCAAGGGGCAGCCGGTGGCTCCCTACAACACCACGCAGTTCCTCATGGAGGACCATGACCAGGAGGAGCCCGACCTGAAAACCGGGCTGTACCCGCGGCGAGCAGCCGCCAAGTCGGACGACACGAGCGAGGAGGATTTCCTGGACGACGCGGCCGACGAGGACGGGGGCAGCGACGGGATGGGGGGGGACGGCAGCGAGTTTCTGCAGAGGGACTTCTCGGAGACGTACGAGCGGTACCATGTGGAGAGCCTGCAGAACATGAGCAAGCAGGAGCTGGTGAAGGAGTACCTGGAGCTGGAGAAGTGCCTGTCGCGCATGGAGGAGGAGAACAACCGGCTGAGGATGGAGAGCAAAAAAGCCGGGGAGGAGGCGGCGGACCCGGCGCGGGTGCAGGCACTGGAGCGGGAGGTGGACAGGCTGCGAGCCGAGAACCTGCGGCTGCTGCGGGAGCAGGAGCTGCCCCGGCAGGAAAAGGGCCCCTGCAAGCCGGGGGAGTGACACTGGGCAGAGGGGCGCGGGGGGGTTTTTACAGTGCTGGGTGGAACATTCGGTCCTTGTACAGAGTCGCCGCGGACCCTTTTTATGGGCTAAACTGCAGCTGGGTGGGCCGAGGGCTCCCCCTTTTTTAGGTGGCTGTGACGGGGCGAGGTGGTGGGGGGGGGGGGGGTTGATGTATTGGTGATATCTGGTTTATTTTTTTTTTGTGTCTAAACCAAAAAATTAAAAAAAATCCCCAGAAAAGCTGTAAATTGGCCAAAACTGACTATAAAAAAAATACAGAGGTCTAATAAATTTAATTACTTGTAACTGTAATAGTTTTGGTGTGATTTCTTGAAAATAATCAGAATGGCATTCCACCAGGGAATACATCCTGGATTATTTTCGTCATGTTATAACAGTTGTTTGATTAAATTTATTTGCAATTCCCCGCTCAACCCTTTTTGTTATTATTTATCCCCATTTGTTTTAAATTTTAATTCAGCTTAATGAGGTGAAATACATAAAAGTACCTGGAAGGGGGGTAAAATGGTGTGTGATGGACACAGAGGGCACCTCACTGAGGGAGGAGAAGCCTCAAGTCTGTCTGTTTACCTAAGGCTCACTTGAACTTGACTGTTTCCCCACAGCTCTGCAGGAATCCGGGTCATTAACTGAAATCTGGACAAAAACTGCCCCCAGAAAAATCTACTTCAAGCTACAAGTGAGAGGAAAAACCTTAAAGTTTTGGAGCAGCCCAAGGAAAAGTTTTGGTAGTCAGCAGTTGGCCTCTGAAATGGCTGACAAGGGAGCAGGGAAAGGCGATGGCTCAAGCTGCCTCCTGCTGCACCTGAGAGGAGGAGGAGGGAGGAGAAGCTTTTTTGGGGGACAGAGAGGGCCATGAAGGGGTGAAGCAGGGGAGGGCTGAGGCTGATCTGCTGGGGCCGAGGTGTAGCCAGAATTCGGGATCGGAGTGGGAGGGGATGAAAGCTGTACCTGGTGAGGCCGGAGCCGGGATGGGCCTGGGCAGCTGCCCGCAGAACGGGGGAATCGGGCATTTGCACAAAACCCGAGGGCACGGGGAGACGAGGGGGACGGGGCTGTCCCGGCGCTGCCAGGGCAGGTGCGGTGGGACCGGACCGGGGGTGAAGCGGCAGCGCCGAGGGGCTGGAAAGGTCCCCGCAGCTTTAACCCCAGCCTGGCCAAACCCCTGCGGCTCCACGGGGGAAACAGCCTTCATCAGGGAACAGAGTTCGGGGAGCGGGGGCAGAGGACAGGCACGTCCCCAGCGCTACCAGCGCAGGTGGGGCGCTGTGAAATGGGGGGTTAAAGCGGCCGAGGGAGCCCCGGGAAGGGCAATCACAGCGGTTTTACCCCCCCCCCGCCCCCAGCTCTGGGGCACCGGCGGGGGGAAGGAAACGAGCCAGGGCCACTTGCTCAAGAGCCCGGGAGCCAGCGGCTCCTTCCCTGTGCCATTACACCACCGCAGCGCCGGGGAGGGGGGAATGATCCTGCGGGATCCTGCGGGCCGGGATGGGGCCGGGCCCCGTCCTCCTCCAGCCCGGGCGATGCTTCCCCGCCGTTTCTTTCCCCGCAGAGCGATTCCCTCTCCGCCATTCCCACAACAGGCGTTTTCTCTCGGGGCAGGACGCGTGTCCGATGGCACCGACGGGGTTCCCTCACGGTCCTGGCTCTGTGAAACGCAGCTCCCGGCACCTGCTTCGTGCGAAAACCCCGATCCAAGGGGATATTCTCACTCAGGTTTTGCCCTTATCCACTTACCCCACACCTGTCAGGTTCAAGTCCCTGGAATAAATGTTTTCTCTGCAAATGCTTTAAAAAATACAACTTAGAAAATCCCAGCCCAAACAAACCAACTGAAAGGATCATAATGATCAACTTCCCAACCTCCTCTGCCCCCACCACCTTTTCTTGCTTTGTTCCGTGCTGTTGTAGCGACTCTCCCTAGGAACCAGTTATCCTGGCTCGGTGCAGCTTCTTTGCCCAAGGCTCCTGCAGACACACCAGGGACATTTGGGGACCTTTCAAACCTCCGAGCAGATCAGGAATGGACTGGGAGCTCGTCTGTGCTCCTCACTGGCCGGGGGGAGAGCTCCCCATCCCAAGGCTTCCCACAGCTCTGGAGCCAAGGAGCTGACACAGAGCCCCAGCAGCAGGGATCAGCCCGGCCCAGCTTGGCTTGGGACCCAGAGGCTGCAGTCATGGAATGGTTTGGGTTGGACGTGACCTTAAAGACCATCCAGTGCCAACCTCTGCCATGGTGGGGAGGCCCTGGCACAGGTGCCCAGAGCAGCCTCTGGATCCCTGGAAGTGTCCAAGGCCAGGCTGGACAGGATTTGGAGCTCCCTGGAGCACCTGATGTCGCTGCCATGGCAGGGGGTGGAATGAGATGGGCTCCAGGGTCTCTTCCCACCCAAACCATTCTGTGACTCTCTGGACTCTCCTGCCACTAGGCCAGGCAGGAATCACTTGCCCAGGGCTCCATGGCTGTGGGAGGGCAACACTGGATTTGGGGCACCTGGAAACACAGAGCACTGGGGGACCCTCTGGCAAAGGGCTTTCCCAGCTTCTCCCTCCTCAAGGCTTTTGTTTTCAGAAGAAAGGGCTGAAATTCTGTCCTGGGGAGAGGCAGAAATTACAGCACCAACAAAAAATGGAGACTGCTCCATGCCATGTGTGGGAATGGCCTTTCCCCTTGGACAGAAGCAGTGCAGGGACAGAGCAGACCCCTGGAAACACTGCAAATCCAAGAAGGAAGAGTCTGAGTGCCACAGCCTTGGGGTGAGGTGGGCCCCAGATCCTCCCCAGGACACAGCAGCCCTTGGAGTTGCTCCTGGTGCTCCTTCCGTAAATCCGGCGGCTCCCTGGTCCCATGGCAGGGTTGCACCCAGGGACACGGCTGTGGCAGCCCCCGTGCCCTGCCACCACTTCACCACACTGACTGCACTTCCCTTCACTGGCTCCACCTTCCCAGGACACGTTGGTGACTGCTGACTCCGGGTCGCACAAGTGGCATTTTGGTGAAACAAGAGGAGAATCTGCAGCTGGTGGGGCCATCACAAAAACCCTGCAGCTCTTTGTGCAGCTGCAATAGAGCAAGCCCTGGCTGGCAGCTCCAGCCCCTTGGGATTGCTCCCATTCTGCTCCCCACAAACCCTGACACACCTGGGCAGGTGCAAAGCTCACGGCTCAGACCAAGTGTGATCCTCATGAGTTTGACAAAATCAGCTTGAAATTCCATTTTCAGCTAGCCACAAGCATTTGAAGACACACACAATAAGCCTCCCAGCCCTGGAAATGCAGCTGGGATATAAAATATCATGGAATCACAGAATGGATTGGGTTGGAGGAACCTTAAAGCCCAATTCCACCCCACTGCCATGGGCAGGGACACCTTCCATTGTCCCAGGTTGCTCCAAGCCCTGTGCAGCCTGGCCTTGGACACTTCCAGGGCTGGGGCAGCCATCACCTTTCCCTATGATGCTTTGGAATTCAGGACCTGCTAAAGCGACATCTGCAGAGTCACAACAACAAACATAATTAAAAAAAAAAAAATACCCCACCCACTAAGTGCCTAAATGTAAAATAATCTGGTTTTATCTGGCTGACCCACGGCTGACAGCACAATCCGCACTTAAGAGCAGAAGACTCCCAAATCTCCCTGTTTTAAACCTAAACCCAGCCCCACAAATACCAGGGGATGAGCGGATGTTATCGGCCTTTGCCGAGGCAAGAACGGGGCTGGCAACTGGAGTTCCACCGAGGAGCTGTGGGGAGGCTGCGCCGGCTCAATCCCTCCCCAGCGCTGAGCACTCCCAAAAAAAAAGCCATTTTTAGTTTTTAAAGAGCTGGGGTTTGACTTTGTATGGGGAAAACAAGGCAGCAGGTGCTTCCCCAGCCCCGGAGGGGCATCGCTCCCTCCGAGCTCGGGGTCGCTCGCGTTTGTTACCGACCGAGAAGTTCCCCGGGCCCTGGCAACAGCCAAACGCTTTTGTTTTTGAGTCTCGGAGCTCCCCGGCGGGGAGGCCATGTTAGCTGAGATCCACTGGATCCGGCCGGGATCGCTGCGGGAACCCCGCGGGCTGCGGCTGCGATGTGTGAAACAAAGGATTAAATGCCAGGGGTTATTCCCCCACCCAAAACGCGGTGTGTGAGGGACGGGACCGCGGCACATCCAGCCTTCCCAGCCCCAATCTCCATAAAAACTGCGCGGTTCCTGCCTCCCTGCTCTTCACGGGGGTCAGGCAGGGCCAGCCTCGCGCGAGACCGGGCTGCGGCTGTCAAGAAACGTTAAAATACCGTTTAACGCTAATTTTGATCGAAAAACAGCCCCAGCCCCCACCCAGTAACGAAGGTGCAGCCGGAGCCCTCCGGGCCGGACCGGGCTCCTCCACCCCAGCGGCTCAGAGCCCGGGGAGGCCGCGCGGCTCCGTGAGGCGCCGGGCAGCGCTGAGCTCCGGTCCCGGGGCGCTGGCGGCGAAACGGCCGCTGCCGCCGCGGCACCGCCCCCCATTAGGGCCGGCGAGGGACCCCACGCTCCGCTCGCGGGACACAGCCCCGGCCGGGCCACCCCGCGCTGCCGGCTCGGGGCCGCGGGCGGGACCCCGGCCCGCGACGGGAGCGGGCCCGGCCCGGCCCCTCACACACAAAATGGCGGCGGCGGCACCGCTCCCGCTCCCGCTCCGCCCGCCCGGCCGCCATAGCCGCCGTCCCGGCTCCGCCGCCCTCCCGCCAATCAGAACCCGCCGTGCCTCTACGTGACGGCCCGGCGGAGCCAATGGAAACGCGACTAGCAGAGGAAAAGGCGGTGCGCGTGTCCGCCGCGAGGCATGGCGGGGGCTGTAGTCCAGCCGCGCGTGGCGGTGGAGGGGCCGCGGCGGTGGCGGACTCGCCGCCCCAGGACGCCCCGCGGCCCCACGTGGCGGGCGCTGTGTCAGGGCGGTGGGCGGAGGAAGCGGTCGGGCCCGGTGACCGAGCGC
>QUSF01000114.1:471904-531322 GCA_003676055.1 Chloebia gouldiae
GGCAGGGCCCGGAGCCCTCGGCGGGGCGGGCCGGGCTTGTGCGGCTCCGGGAGGAGGGTTTGGATGGGATGGCGACACCGAAAGCCGGCCCTGAGGGCTGCTCGGTCTTTCTCGGGCGGCCTGTGCGGGCGCGGGGAGGATCCAGGTCGGGGCCGGGCTCGGGGGTGTGACCCCAGCGCCGCAGGGGCTGTTCGGCTTCGGAGTGGGGTCTGCAGCCCCAAAATGGGGGTGCCTGGCTCTAGGCCTGGCTCTCTCTTTAGCCGTCTGACGTTTAACTCGCTAACGCCTCTGTCCTTCTCCAGAACCAGTCCCGGGCAGCAGCAGGCACAGATCGGGATCACAACGGGCACACAGGGATCGCAATTAGATAGATCGCAGTTAGCACACACAGAGCACAATCAGCAGTGTCCCCTCAGCAGAGTGGGAGTTCTCTCCCCAAATCACCTGTCTGCCCAACTCCGGCTCTGCAGAGGGCTCCTCCCAGGGTTATCTGGCCTTCATGTCAGATCTCAAGAGAGAAGTGACCCAAAGGGCAAAGTCCATGAGCTTTCCCAAGGGTTTCAAGGGGATTTTCCCCCACTGGTTGTGCCCCTTGCTGGCTGAGCCCTGTGGGGTGTGCACAGGGGGTTCAGTCAGCAGGAATTTTAAGGAAATATGTCCTTGGGAATTCAGAGCATGTAAAAAGCAAAAATAAAAAAGAAATCTTGCAAATAAAAGGAGAGAAAACCCCACAAAAAGTCCCTCACTACAAACCTAGAAAGTCTCTCTCTGTTTACAGTTGGTCATCGTGAACTCCCATTTTCTGGAGCAGACTGGGCCCAGGCCCTGTCCCTGTGTGATTTTTGGGAAGAACAGTTCAGGGAATGAGGCTGACCAGCCACTTGAAGCATTTGGAATTAAGTTCTGATGTTATGAAAAACAAAGAGGTTTCAGAGGCTTGCTTTCTTTTATTTTCCTGGGCTGATGAATCCTCAATCATAAATTCTCCTCCCCATTATGTGATTTTAATGAGTGGGGGCTAATTGTGCCAAACATTTTCTGACCAGAGGGTTGGTGTTGGATATGGCCTGGCTGCTCCTAAATGGGAAAGGGGATGGGGAGGTGTAAAATGGGCCAAATCCTGGGAATTGTGTGGGGAGGAAGGGGACAAATCCACTTCCCCCTGGACTGTCCAGTATGACCAGTAGTAAGGGGGACAGAATCCTTTTTGCAGAGCTTGGGGGACTGGTGACATTGGTGCCACATCCCAGGAAGGGGCTTCCAGGCATGGGTCCAGGTGTTCCCAGCCTCTGGGGGCTGTTCCTGTCTCCACAGGCCCAGGATGGGGGCACTGGCCCTGGCACAGCCCCTCCAGAGGGTTTGTCCCTGTCCCTCACCTTGGTCTGCTGGCATCTCCCTGGGAGACAGCAGGGAGGCAGAGCAGGAGCTCTGGGATGCTCCAGGCATCCAGATGTTCTCAGATGTTCTCTCTCTGCTGACCCATCCCTACAAAACAGAAAATACCCAGTTTTGGGGGATTTCAGTATCAGGAGCTGTGACATTAGTCACAGGTGGCGTTTGGCTCCGAGTGTCCCATCTCCTGGGATTTTGTGCTTTCAGAGAGACGGAGCCTGATGACAGCCTCAGCCACGGAATCCTCTGCCTGCTCTGCCCTTCCCTGCCTGCTCCTGCCCGAAGCAGAGCACCAGGGGAGCACGCAGGGCTTTGGAGGAGCCAGGAGCAGCCTGGGTGCTGATAACCCCCACACCTCCAGGCGTTGGGCTTATCTCTGAGCCCAGCTCCGGCCCCTCCGTCACTCCCCGCGGTGCCTTTAGCCGTGGTGAGGCTGAGGTCCCACGGGCCATTATTTCTTGCCCCGTGGGGTTGGTGTCAGGGTGCAGAGGCAGTCCCCCTCCCCAGGGTGCTCCCTGGCCGTGGCAGCACCGCCAATCCCGTCCCTGACTCACTGCACCTCCCCAGGGCTGGAGGAGCAGGTCCAAGGTCCCGAGGCTGCCTGGAGGAGCTGGATCAGCCAACCCCACACAGGGACAGGCTGATTCCCGAGCTGCTGCCAGAGATACTGTGGTTTATAGATCCAGATTGATTTATTTTCCATGTATTTGGGTCTTTTCCAGTCATATCTTAACTCCTCCACACCTTGGAGTGTCTGGCTGAGCACAACCAGCCCAGACTGCCACCCCTGGTCCTCCCACCCTTTGTGGAATCCCAAAGCCAGGGTACCACGACCCTTTCCACACTGTCAGGAATAATTTTGGGGCTATGGATGTTTGCACAACACCGATCCTGCAGAATGGGGCTTGACCCCAGCACTCAGCAACCAGGACCCAGCAGCATTTTATGTCCCAGCATTCCAGCTCCTGGATCCCAGTGATCCCAGCACTCTCATCATGCATCAGCCACAGCTCCCAGCTCTCCACCCAGCTCCCAGCGCTCCCAGCACTCTCATCATGCATCAGCCATGACTTCCAGCGCCCAACTTCCCACACTCATCTCCCAGTGCTCCCATTTCCACCAGCAGCCTGCACCCACCCAGCTCCAGTGCTTCCAGTGCTCCCAGCAGGCATCAGCCATCACTCCCAGCACTCGCACCCAGTTCCCAGGAATTCCAGCATTCCCAGGACCTACCTCCCAGTGTTTCCAATGCTCCCAGCACCAAGTTCCCAGTGCACCCAGCTCTCCACACCCATCTCCCAGTGTTCCCAGGACCTATCTCCCAGTGCTTCTGGCACCTATCCTCCAGCGCTCCCAGTACCCATCTCCCAGCACTCCCGGTATCCAACTCCCAGAGCTCCCAGTGCTCCCATCTCCCAGCACTCCCCGTATCCATCTCCCACTGGTCCCATCTCCCAGTGCTCCCATCTCCCAGCACTCCCCGTATCCATCTCCCACTGGTCCCATCTCCCAGTGCTCCCAGTATCCAGCTCCCAGTGTTCCCAGCACTCCCATCTCCCAGCGCTCCCAGTATCCAGCTCCCGGCGCTCCCGGCACTCGCCGTCCCCGCCCGCGGGCGCTGCGGGGCGCCAAAGCCGCGCACGTGCGCCGGCCTGGCCCCGCCCACCGATCCCAATTAGGGCGTGGCCACGCCCACAGCCCCGCGCGACTCTCCGGCCCCGCCCAACTCGGAAGCTCCGCCCCGAACGTCCCCGCCCCCCCGTAGCCCCGCCCCCAGCGCGTGCGCGGCCGGCCCCGCCCATCAGCGGCGCCCCCGGGTGTTGGCCCCGCCCCCCGAGTGTGCCCCCCGTGTGTGCCGTGTCACCCCATGTCCCCCCATATCCCCCCGAGTGTGCCCGTGTCCCCCCGTGTGTGCCCTGTCACCCCATGTCCCCCCATGTCCCCCCGAGTGTGCCCGTGTCCCCCCGTCTCCCCCCGAGTGTGGCCGTGTCCCCCCGTGTGTGCCCTGTCACCCCATGTCCCCCCGTGTGTGCCCGTGTCCCCCAGAATGTGGCCGTGTCCCCCCGTGTGTGCCCGTGTCCCCTCCCGCCCCTCCCGTGTCCCCCAGGTGGCCCCAGACCTTCCCAGGTCCCTGTGCTTCCATGTCCTTCCATCCGTGCTGTCCCTGCTGCCTCACCGCCGGTGTCCCTCTGTCCCTGGAGTGCCCCCATGTGTCCCCATGTCCTCTGTGTCCCCCGTGTTCCTTCGACCTGTCCCCCACAGGTCTTCTGCATCGCTCCATCTGTTCCATGTCCCCCTATCCCCAGTGTCCACTGCTTTCCCCGTGTCCCTTTCATGTTACCCTGGTCCCCCCAAGTCCCCTGAGTACCCTCCTGTGTCCCCATGCCCATGGTGTCCCCTGTGCTCCTGTCCTCCGTGTGCCCCTGTGTTCCCCGCAAGGCCACAGTGCCCTCCAGGTCCCCATGTCCCCACACACATCTGGCACATGTGCTGAGTTTTCACTCCCAGGGAAATGGGGAGCAGGGACCGTGTCCCCCCTGGGGGATGGGAACAGAGGCCGTGTCCCCCTGAGGTCATCGAGCCCTTCCCTCAGGCACAAGGGGATCAAGGACAGACGGACACCCAGCTGTGACCGCGTCCCCCCGTGCTGTCACTCAGCACCAAGGTGCCCAGCTGAGCCCTGCGGTGACACCGTTTATTGTAGGACCTACAGAAAACCAGAGGCAGCTGAATCTGCACACAGGGTCCTGAGTCAGCCCAAAGGGGAAGGGGGGCTGCACGGGCAGTCAAGGGTGAACTGGGGAGGTCTGGGGGGCACCCCATGGGTAGCACGAGTGGGTTTGGGGGTGGGGGAGTCACCTGGGAATCCCATCCCGGCCGTGCCAGAGGATCCCTGGCGCAGATGGGGACACCTTGATTCCCAAAGCTGGAATGGCTGCCTGGGTGTGCCTACTAATGATTAATTAAGTAGACTAATTAATTTTATAAGGCACAAGGAGATGGTGTCCGTAGTGAGTAAGGCACCACTGGACATTTCAGACGGGCCACCTTCCCAAATCCGAAGTCAAAGGTGTGGGACAGCGCCGGGCCAGTGGCCGGTGAATGGAGCGCTGTCGGTAACGAGACAGTCCCAAAGGCTGGATTGATCTGCAGTCGATCCCTGCCCCAGAGCCAGCTTTCCCTGCTGCTGATGTCTCATGGAAGCGATGCTCCGTCCACAGGGAATGCGGCTCCCAGAGGATTCACCCTCCAGGTGCTCCATCCTGGCACATCCCGGAGGGACGTGGGTGCTGCCAGCCCTCCACAGCTCCCCCAGACCCCAAATCTTTCTTCTTTCCTTTCTCCGCTGCCATCGGGACCAGCGTCAGGCCAACACTGACATCAAGCGGCTGCCGGGATCCCTCGCGGTTCGGGGCTGTCCCGGTCCCCGAGCGCCCAGCGCCGCCCGCCCGGCCCCATCCTGTCCCGAGGGCGGCGGGGCGCTCACGGCCGCAGCTGCAGCGTGTCCACCGGGATGCACCCAGCCGTGCTCCAGCTGCCTGTCCCCACCCGGCCACCCCCGTGTCCTGTCGTGTCCCCGCAGTCGATATCCCAGCGGGGTCGAGCCGAGCGCTGGCGGCACCGCCGAGCCCGGAGCATCCACACATCCCTCGGCCCCGGGAGCGGGGGGGACCCCCGGGCCCGGCTCTGCCCCGCCGCTGCCGAGGCCGCGGTGACAAAGGCACAGCGAGGTCGTGGTGACCCCGCCATTGCCCTGGGGACGTTTGTCCCCTGCTCCCTGCCGGAGACCGTGGACTTTGAGCCCAGCCTGGGAGCGGCACTGGGACCCGTCCGGAGGCGCTGGCATCGCCCCAAAGCTCCCCGAGACCTGGCTGCGGACAGCAGGTAACCCCAAGTGACACCCCCTCTGTCCCGGCTGCTGTGCCACCGGGCTCCCCTGGGATTTCGTGTCCCTCTGCGGTGCCACTGCCTGATCCCCGGGTCTGGAGCCTTCTCCGGGAGGAAATCACGGTGTTCTTCCCACTTTAAATCTGGGCAAATGGCAGCACCGGGCGCCAGAGCTGCTGCACGCTCCTGCTTTTGGGGGATAAAAGCTGGGAAACACATTTTTCCTTCAAACTCCCTGCTTTGGAGGCCCGGAGTAGATTTGCAGCTCCCCACTCACCTTTAGCCCCACTTCCCTGAGGCCAGGGCTGAGCTCTCCCGGGAAGCCGAAGCCCTGGGCTTGTGCTGGGGAGAGCGATGGCTCCGCTGGGATATCGGCTGCAGGTGGAGCCGGGATGGGGGGGGCAGGTGTGGATGCTCAACCCCTCTGCACGAACCCACCCATGGGTGGGACGGAGGCGGGGGTTGGCCGGGGCTGGGTCAGCTGCGGATTTAACCTGTGAGAGGCCCGAGATTCTGTACGGGGGCTGGGAGGGCACGGCAGGGCTGGGTGACCTCTGCTGTGTAACGAGGTATGTTGGGTCTCTGCGGGCCCCTACTCTGGGGTTCCTCTGCCTGAGCCCCGTGTTGCGGACCTGTAGCCCTGCGCGGGGCCAAAGCGGGCGTTGGGGCACGGGGACAGCTCGTGGGGGTGCGGGTTGTTTGTCCCCAAGTCCGGAAGCGCCCTGCTGGGAAGGAAAGGGAGGGGACAGCCCGGGCTGTTCCCAGCACCGGAGTGGGAGCGATGCTCCCAGCTGTACCCCGAGACATCCCCATCTGTGTGGTTCCAGTTGTCCTCAACTTCCAGCATCACCCCTTCCCTCCCTCCCCAGCTTCCCAGTGGCTCTGCAGTGACAGGGAAAGGCCAGCGACCTGCAGGTGGCCTGGAGCAGGAGGGACTGGACAGTGACAGGTCAGTGCTGTGGCTCCCGGCTTGGGGTGTGGGTGCTGTTGCCTGACACCCTTGGGTGTCATTGTGTCTCCTCCCAACCTTTCTGGGGAGGGAGTGTGGAGGGGACGTGTAAGGAAACAGCTCCTTTGCCCTACAAGTACGGTTTTCCTGGGGATTTCCTGGCTGATGTAAGACAGTGCATGGGAAAAACATCGGCTTGGAGCCTAAGGGGCTCCTGGGAAGGGCTTGTCCCTATCCAACAAGGGGCCTCGCTTTAAAATCTGGCTTGGTCCTTTTGGGTCCATCGGGGGGATGGGGAGTGTGGCTGCTGGTGGAGTGAAGCCAGTGGTCTCCTGTGGCAGGGAGAAGGTGCAGAGTCCCAGGGAGCAGCTGGAGCAGAGACACGGCCATCGCCTGCCCCAGCCTGGGGGACACATCCAGCGCCTGTCCTGACTGTGCCAGCACCCTGTGAGGAGACCGTGGCACCACCATGTCCCAGGCAGGAGGTACAGCAGAGCCCTGGGTCTGTCCCCAGGGAGGCACAGGGGACCCCAGCAATGGTGTGACCCCTGTCCTTCCCCCCCATCACCACCAATCTCCATCCCATCCTGGCCCCATTTCTCTTGGATTTTTGATCCTAAAAGCACCTTTCACCCCATACCTGACTTGCAGGGTGCTGGGCTGCCCCAGGAGCTCCTGTCTCCATGTTCTCCCAGGTGCCATCCACACTGTGTGGTGAGGGTGGCTGGGGGATGGAACAGGGGGGACACAGAAATTAGCATGGAGGGGAAGATAGGCCCCTGGTCCCCAAAGCAGGCGGGATCTCTGCATGGCCCACCTTAATCCATCCCCCAGGAGCTGAGGAGGCTTTTGAGCACCGTGACGTGGTCATCAACAGCCAGGACAAGGTTTCGGATGTGTACACACAGCTGGAGAAGCTGGGGGAGTAAGTGAGGGTCCTGTGTCCCCACCCCTGGGGATGGCCTCTGGCTGTCCATGCACAGCCCTGGTGGGATTGCAGGTGGGTGGTGGTGGCTCCTCCATCCCTCATCCTCCTCCTCTGTCCCAGGGGGAAATTCGGGACTGTGTACAGGCTGCAGGAAAAGGCCACGGGCAAAATCCGGGCTGGGAAATATTTCCGGACCCGCACAGTGAAGGAGAAGCAGGCGGCGCGAGCCGAGGTGGAGCTGATGAACCTCCTGCACCACCCACGCCTCGTGCAGTGCCTCGACGCCTTCCAGGGCCCCGCCGAGCTGGTGATGGTGATGGAGTAGTGAGTGGGGGCAGTCAGGTTCAGAGGTGTGGGGCAGTGCTGGGCTCTGCCAAGGAGAGCACTGAAGGTGGGGAGGGGTCCCTGTGCTGTGGGATGGATGGGGAACCTGGTGACTCTGGTGAGGTCCTCCCAGAGTGCTGAGTCTGGGTTCTCTGCTGGGGCTTCCCCTCCTCAAGGCCGGTAGATCCCAAAGGGGTCCCCAGCAGCTTGTTGTCCCCAGTGGGGAGGGTCCCCAGCAGCTTGTTGTCCCCACAGTGGCAGGTGGGGAGGGGTCCCTGCGCCACGGGGTGCTGGTGTGGGATGGATGGGGTGCCCACAACTCCTGGAGGTAAGGGTGAAGAGATGCTCCCAGAGTGCTCAGTCTGAGTTCTCTGCTGGGGTTTCCCCTCCTCGGGGCTGGTGAGGCCCCTCAGCGTCCCCAGCACGTCGTTGTCCCCAGCGTGGCAGGGGGGGAGCTCTTTGAGCGCATTGTGGACGATGACTTCGAGCACACGGAGCCCAGCAGTGCCCAGTACGTGCGGCAGATCCTGGAGGGGCTGCAGTTCATGCACGGCCAGGCCATCGTCCACCTCGACCTCAAGCCCGAGAACATCGTCTGCGTCAGCCCCAGCAGCCACTGGATCAAGATCATCGACTTCGGCTTGGCGCGGAAGCTGGGTGAGCACGAAGGGTCCTGGGGGTCCGGGGCAGGGACTGGCACTGTCACAGGACAGGATCTGGCCTGGCACAGCAGCGAGGAGCTTGGTGTCCTGCCTGGGCCCTTCCTGGCAGCCACCAGCTCTGGGCAGAGCTGTGTGTCCCCAGTCGTGCTGCTGGGGTGGAGCCCCCCGGGGTCCTTGTTCCTGTGGGTGTTTGGCACACAGAGGTGCTCTGAGAGAGCACCAAGGTCTGCAATCAGCCTTGGAGGGTGGCAGCTCCTCCACCTGGGCTGTGTTGGTGTGTCCTCTGTCCCAGGGCCATCCCAGCTGGCCACTTGCCCCAGGGAGATCCCAACTGGCCTCCTGCATCCTCTCTGCAGCTCCAGACACCCCTGTGAAGGTGTTGCACGGCACCCCTGAATTCATGGCTCCAGAAGTGGTTGCCTTTGAGCCCGTGAGCTTCTCCACAGACATGTGGAGTGTTGGCATCATCTGCTACATCCTGTGAGTGCCCTCCTGGGCTGGGCAGGCTGGGCTGGAGGGGGCTGAGCTCTCACTGATGCCCTGGGTCACCTCTTCAGGCTGAGTGGGGAGTCGCCCTTCCAGGGGGACACCGACATGGAGACCCTGAGCAATGTCACAGCTGCCCAGTGGGACTTTGAGGAGGAGACCTTCTCGGAGATCTCCCAGCAAGCCAAGGACTTCATCAGCCAGCTGCTGCAGAAGGACCCCTGGTAGGGCCTGGGGGTGGCTGTGGGCTGCTCAGCTGGAGCTGGGCTGGGTTTTGGAGTGCTGAGGGGATGGGTGGGGGAAAGCTCTGCCTTGGGGGGAGGGGACACTCTGGGTGAGGGTGGAGGAGCCCCCCATGACCCCCTGTATGTGCTGCAGCCGGCGGCTCCCCAGTGCAGGGGCTCTGCTGCACCCCTGGCTGCAGCAGCCCCAGCCCAGCAGCCCCAAGGTGCTGTCCAAGGAGAGGATCAGGCAGTTCCTGGCGCGGCGCAAGTGGCAGGTACCTGGTGGGATGATGGGGACAGGGGGATGCCTCTGGCTGAAGGGCTCAGTGCCCATTCTCCTCCCTCCAGAAAACAGGGAAAGCCCTGCTGGCTCTCAAGAGGCTGACCCTGCTGTCCCAGAGCTCGGAGGGGAAGGCATCAGAGGCTCAGGATGAGGAAGGTGATGGCCCCTGAGGCACCATTCCCAGTGCCTCCCCCAGCCCATTCTCTCTGCTTTGCCATCTCCACCTTGTGCTCCTGGGCAGCCTCCTCCTCTTTTTGCTCCACCCTGGGTGCCCCTGAACACCCAGGCATGGCCCCACAGTGCCATTTCTGCTCCAGGGCCCAAGGTTCTCTCCAGCCTCATCCCTGTGGGGTGGTCTCTGATGCAGCCCTGGACAGGCTCATCCTGCCCTGTGTGACCCAGAGCTGATCCCCATGGCTGCCTCCAGCACAGGGGAGAGGTTGGATCCAGCCAGCTCCTCACCATTCCCTTTGCCCATCTCCTGCAGGCCTGGGCTGCAGCCTGGAGAAGGAACAGCCCTCCAGATCTCTGCCCCAACGAGCTGCCAACCCGTTGGAGCTGCTGACAGACCGGCAGGAGGAGGAGGATGGTGGTGGGAGCTTTGCAGCCTCAGGGCAGTGACAGCGTGGCCCTGTCACCCCCATCCTGGACCACCTAGAGATGGGGATGGTGCCCCCTCCAGCAGCTCCCACCATGACCTGGCCAGCCTGGGGCAGACCCAGACCCTGCTGTGGGTGAGCTCTGGGGTCCCTGTGCTCCTGTCTCTGGCAGGCACCTGCTACCAATAAAGCACTGACCGTCTCTGCACTCACTGTGCTGGTCCTATTTTCCCCAAACTCACTGGGACAGGTAGGAAAGAGCTGCTCGAGCTGTGCCCACCCTTTGGGAGCTGGCATCAGTCTCTTGCCCACCTGGGCCACCAACCTGGATGTCTCCAGGAGTGATGGGCACAGCAGCCATGGGTATTCCTTGCTCAGAAAATAATTCCTTCCTTAACAGAGGAGGGAATTATTCGTTCCTTATCCTCCCTTGTCATCATGTCCTGAGCTCACATGGGCCAGGAACAGCCTTGAGGCCTCTGCTCTGTCCATTTCTGGGCCAACTCTGGTACTGGTGGTGCTGGAAACTGCTGTGGGACCTCCAGCCTTGGCCTAAGGAGGCAGAACTTGGTGTTTGGGAGACCTGGGGAGGAACAAGCCCAGGCACTTGCTGAGGGACACTCAGCTGGGACAGAGACTGGGCTAGGGATCCTGCTGGGCACTGGGGTGACCACTGACCACCAGTGTGCCCTTGGTAAAAGGTGGTGAGTGGGGCCCTAGGCTGCAGGAGGAGGGAGGGATCATTCCCAAAGTCAGTGAGGGACCTCTGTGGGACCATGCTGTGTCCTGGGGGCCCCACTACCACGGTGGCATGGGCACACAGGGGACAGTTTGATAAAGGATGAGGGAAACACGAGTTCTGCACCCATGAGGAATGTCTGGGATAGATGGGATTTTTAGGGATGAGAAGGCTCAGAGGTATCTCATCAGCTCACATCAATATGGGAGGAAGGATGAAACCAGGCTCTTCTCAGCAGTGCCCAAAGCCTGTGAGCACCACCTGAAACACCATCTGAACCTCAGGAAAACACGTTTTTAATGCTGGTGGAGTACTGGCACAGGTTGCCCAGGGAGGTTGTGTGCTCTTCATCCTTGCAGGTATTAGAAATCTGTCTAGGCACAGTCCTGGGGCCCGTGCTGGAGCAGAGATGGGGCCCAGGTGCCCTCCAGAGGCTCCTTCCAGCATTAACCACGGCGTGATTCCATGAAAACCCTGCTCCTGCTGCATCGGGCTGGGCACTGCTCTCCTCCTGCTCCCGCCAGAGGCCTCCTGGAGGTGCCCTGGGTGAGCAGCCCAGAGCCTGCCCAGTGCCAGGGCCCAGCTGTGCCAAACAGGGCACGGCTTCAACCTTCCTCCTCCTCTCCCTGGAGCAGGGCCAGGAGCAATCTGCTCGTTTTATTAAACAGAGCCCAGTCCTCCCAGGCCGTGGGGGGACACTCGGAGCTCTGCCTGGAGCCACTCGGGGGCCACAGCTGAAAGGGACACCAGGCCTGGGAGCTGCTGCTGGAGCAGTGGTGACAAATCTGCTCGGCACAGTTTGCTGAGCCCTCTGGAAGCTGGTGGCCATCACAGCAGCAGGATCCAGGCAGGATTTGGCATCCTGCAGCTCCAGAGAAGGCAGAGCAGCCCCAGTGCCTGGAGCTGTTGGCTGGGGGCACTGTGACTCTTCTCTTGGGGTAGGGATGTGTCACCTCCCTGTCCCCTCGCTGTGGGACAGACTCTCCAGCTGCCAGGGCTTTATCAGCACCCAGGCCTGACTTGAATTTCTGTGGCAAAAGCCTGTTCCTGTTAATAAGGCCATGGCTGATGGGTCCATCTGACCACAGGAAGCAGGAGGGCACTGCGGGGTGGCAGATTGTCACCTGCCCAGGGCTTGGTGCTCTTATCTCTTGTTGGAAATGGAGGATGACATTTAAGAAGGAATTCTATTTGGAAACTTGTCTATGGATCTGCTGCTGGCAAAGGGGGACCCTTGTGGAAATCCCCAATGTTCCCTGGAGAAAAGGAGGCTCAGGGGGCCCTTCTGGCTCTGCACAGCTCCTGCCAGGAGGGGACAGCCGGGGGGTCGGGCTCTGCTCCAGGGAACAGGGACAGGAGGAGAGGGAACGGCCTCAGGCTGGGCCAGGGCAGGTTTGGGTTGGATATTAGGGAAAGTTTCTTCCCCCAAAGGGTTCTCCAGCCCTGACACAGCTGCCCAGGGCAGTGGTGGGGTTTAAAAGCTGTGTGAATGTGGCACCCAGGGACATGGGTCAGTGGTGGCCTTGGCAGTGCTGGGGAATGGCTGGGCTTGACCTCGGAGGGTTTTTCCAACCTGAATGATTCCATGACTCCTTGCAGGGTCCAGCAGCTGTGAGAGACATCCTGACAGAACTCACCTGCTTCCTCTTCCTCCCCTGTTTTCAGCAGGAGCTGTAGATTCCCTGCTCCTAGTTGAAGAAGAAACTTCTTAGAAACAAATAAACAAAAATATTCCACATTCTGCCCACAGCATTTCCCATGCCAGACTAGCAGAGGGAGGCTGAGGAACCCCTTTCCCACACATCACATCCTGGTTTTTACCCGCTATCTATTCCATGTTTTCCTCGTTACACAGATTCCAAACCCATCCCTGGGGAATGCACTGAATGTGCTCAAGCTGCAGATGATAAGCAAACACCAAGTTGCGTATAATCAATCCCCTTGATGAGCTATTTACCATGTGACATTACCAAAATATTTCTGGTTGGGAACGATGTTTATCTTCCTCTGTTTTCCAAACCCCTCGTAGCCCTGAAAATTCAAGTCCCAGGACTCCAGGATGAACTTTTTCTCTCTTAACCTATATTTATACCTATATTTATACTGTAAAAATCTGATTTACCTACAAATGAAGCTTGTTTATTGACAGAAGACACATGTTCCTTCTGCTGCTTGCCATGGCTTAGCACATCAAAGTCTGTAATTCAGGAAGGAATGGAAAGTGAATTGTACCTGGAACTCATTACAGCCACCAAGAAATTCAGCAGTGCTGAAAATAGAATTCTAATCTCAGATCTCAGAGGCAAAGGAATTAAGATCTTGTCCTTCCATCAAGACAGATTCTTGGGCTGACCTTCACTTCAGCCACACAACCCCAGAGAATGTCCCCAAATCCTCAGGGATCCTCCATGGGGGTAAGAAAGGATGAGTGATGTCATCTGAGGAATCTTGAGAAGTGGTTCCCACCTTATCTCAGGTGTCTTATCTCAGGTATTTCAGGTACCCCCAGGTCTAGCTCTTTGAGGAACATGAGGTGGGGTCAGCTGTCCAAACACCCTCAAGTTTCTGGAGATTCCTTCAGCCAGGGGATCAGATAACCTCAGGCTGCACAATCTAAACCTGAGAATACTTTTTTGGATGAGGGAATGTTGCCTGGGTAGCTCTAACATCAAGAAACAGGGGTTTTTGTGGACATGCAAATTCAGGGGGAAAAAAATCCATCCCTGCCTGTTTTCCAGGGAATTGCAATGAATTAACAAAACAAACTTAAGTGTCTGAAATCACCTTTAATGTAAGAAATGTAACCCTGGGCACATACTGAATATGATATTTGAATGTGTCATTTCTAGATTTTTTTTTAAGGTCTTTTATCACAGGAAGTGACTAGCCCTGGGCTAATTGGAGTTGTCAGGTAAACACCCTCATGTACCAAACATCAGAAAAGCAGTGAAAGGAGAGAAGACACAGAATGAGGATGGGGTGGTGACAAGGATGTGGTGCAAGGGAACTTGTCCACATGGACAGGCCAGAGGTGAGGGTGGCTCGATGGAGGGAGAAGCTGAGTGTGCTGAAGGATCATCAGGAGCACCTGAGCTGGGATGCACTCGCCTCCCAGTGAAGCTCCCTGGGTGAAGAGGACACCCAGGGGAGTGTCCTCGCTTCCCAAAGGACCCAGCCAGGTTCTGAGGGGTCAGGAGGCTCTTTGAGGTCACAGGAGCTCATGAACCATCACCCTGGAGAACAGCAGTGAAGTCCCCCCACCACCCACGGGCAGTCTGGGTGGTTTCCCACCTCCAGAGCCATCCCAGTGCCCAGGGCTGGGATGAGGAGTGGGCAGGAGCTCCCCCAGGCCATCCCCCAGGCTGCCCTGTCCCAGCTGCACCCAACAGCTCCAGCAGCCCAAAACGCAGCCTGGCTCCCTGTTTCCAGCTGGGCTCCGTGCCGTGGGGATCAGCAGGATCCCTGCCGAGGAGGCTGGAGGCCGCCGCTCGGCCGTGTCACTCGCGGCTTCGCAGCCCTCGCCGCGGCCAGGAGATGGTACTGTTGGCCTGGCCCTGCTTCTGCTGGGGCTCAGCGCCTCGGAGCCCTTCCCAGGTCAGGAAGGTGTTGCCTGGATGCTCCCGCAGCTCTCAGAGTTCATCCCGAACCTGCTGCCCAGAGCGGCTGTGGCTGCCCCACCCCGGAGTGTCCAAGGACAGGGCTTGGAGCAGCCTGGTCTGCTGCAAGATGTCCCTGCCCGTGGCAGGGGTGGCACTGGGTGCTGTTTAAGGCCCATTCCAAACCAAACCATTCCATGATTCCGTGATCCTGGTGTGCAGCAAGGTGCTCATGGGGGTACCACACCCTGGAGCCCCCACAGTGCCCCGTCCCACAGCAGAGCCTGTCCCCAGCGTGGGATGGGAGCCCTGGTCCCACACATGGTCCAGGGGACAATATTCTCCCTGGACACACCTCTGGGACCGCATCAGGATGTCCCTGTGCCCACAGAGCACTGCAATGCCTTCCCTTAAAAACCTGCATCCAGAAACGAAACGTAAAATATTTAATGAGAAGCTGAAATATCTAACGGCAGAGATTTTGACTGCAAAATTCAGCCTTCGAATATCAGAACAACCCCAAGTATGGGTGACCCCAATTTTGGTGCTGCTGAGCTGTCCATGAGTCCTCTCCCAGCTCCCAAATCCCCAGGGACGATGGGATGGAAACAAGGGAATGGGTGGGCGCTGTCCTGGAGTGTTCCCTGCCCGGAATTTGGGGTTTGCAGAGGGTGGGGGAGGTTGGCAGAACAGGCCCGGCGCGTTCGCCCGGTCCCTGCGGTGCCGTGGGTGACACCTGGGGACACCTGGGGACACCTGGGGACACCTGGGGACACCTGGCAGGTCCTGCCGGGCTGGAGGTACGGATGTGGCCGTGCTGGCATCTGGGGGGGGGGGTTTGGGCAGGGGTTTGGGACCGCGGCAGCTCCCGGGGCTGCCGGGATCCCTCTGGATCCGTCCCCGTCCCCCGGCACGCCTCGCCTCGCATCTTAGGGTAGAGCAAATTTCACCAGAACTCGCCGAATCCCACCAAGTCTCGGTGGATCTCACTGGATAGCACTAAATCTCACCAAATTTTGGTGAAGCTCATAAAATCTCACCACATTGTGATGAATCTCATCAAATCTCATCAAACCTCACCAAATCTCACCAAATTTTGGTGAATATAATGAAATCTCACCAAATTTTGATGAATCTCACCAAATCTCACCAAACTTTGATGACTCTCACCAAATCCCACCAAATTTTGGTGAATGTCACCAAATCTCACCAAATTTTGGTGAATGTCACCAAATCTCACCAAATACCATTAAATTTTTGTGAATGTCACCACATCTCACCAAATCTCACCAAATTTTGGTGAATATAATGAAATCTCACCAAATTTTGTTGAATCTCACCAAATCTCACCAAATTTTGGTGAATATAATGAAATCTCACCAAATTTTGTTGAATCTCACCAAATGTCACCAAATTTTGGTGAATATAATGAAATCTCACCAAATTTTGATGAATCTCATCAAATCTCACCAAATGTCACCAAATTTTGGTGAATGTCACCACATCTAACCAAATCTCACAAAATTTTGGTGAATATAATGAAATCTCACCAAATATTGGTGAATGTCACCAAATCTCACCAAATTTTGGTGGAAGTCACCACATCTCACCAAATCTCAGTGTCTGGCACTGAACCTCACTGGATCTCAGCAGCCCTGCTCTGTGCCATGCCCTGCTGCCCTGGCAGGGCTCATGAGCCCCAGCCTGTGTCCAGGCAGGAGCATCCCAAACTGTTGGGCTTTGGCCCAAAAATCAAAGAGTAAATAAAATAAGAAAGCAATTAAATATAATAAAAATATAACATTAAATAAAAAATAATTTACGTAAGCCAGTAATAAATTACTGTAAGATAAAAGGAAAGTCAAACAAAAAGCCTAAATAAACATATAAATTGAAATTTTAAAATAAATTAATAATGTAATGAAATAAGACTGAAATAAATTAGTTAACTAAAAGGTAATGAAATAATACAAGCATAGAACATAAAAATAAAAGCAAAAATTGAATAAATAAATAGAATGAAAGTAAATTGAAAAATAAGAATAAAATTAAATTAAATAAAGAAGGCAGGGCAAAATAAAGAGGAAACAGGAATAAAAATGAAGTAAAGTAAAATAAAGTAAAATAACAAAATAAAGAACTTAAGGACAATATTTTTTTAAATAAATAAAATTAAATAAAAATAAAATTTAAAAATAAAATTTTAAAATAAAATAAAATTTATTTAATATAATATAAATTATTATTAATTACTTTTACTTTTAAATTTTATTTAATATAATACAAAAAGTAAGTCTAAAATAATTGGGAAAAAAAAAAAAGAAAATAAATAAAATAAAAGAAAGCAAATGGGCTGCAGCAAGCCCCGGCGGGGCAGCGCCGCTGCGCTCCTCGCTGCGGCCGAGCAGGTGCCGGGGCCGCCTCTGGCTGCGGCCGGGGCGGGGGCCGGGGGCGGGCGGAGCGCTTATAGCGCGATAGCGCCCGCAGAAGTTGCAAACGCCGGCGGAGCGGCGACGGGGACGGGCGAGGACGAAGCGCGGCTCGGAGCCGGGGCCGCCCCGCAGCGCCCGCCATGGGCAACGCGGCCGGGGGGCTGGAGGGGGGCGCGGCCCCGCGGGAGCCCCGCGACCACCGCCCGCAGCCCGCGGCCGGCCCTGCCGCCGGCCCGCCGCCCCCCCGGCAGCCCATGCCCGGCGCCGCCGAGCTGGAGGAGCGCTTCGGCCGCGTCCTGGTGAGCGGGGACGGGCGGCCGGACGGGGGGTCCGGCGGGGAGGGGGCCGGACAGAACGGGGGGACTGGGGGGCTCTCTCAGCATCCCTACCGGCATCAGCATCGTTAGCAGCGTTAGCAACATTATCATCATTGTAATGACCGTATTGTTACTATTCCGTCGTTCTGTTAATTATTTGATTTATTATTTAATTGATATTCTTATTAATAATGGTGACTGCCCCGCTCTCACCTCGTTTCCCCGGGGACGCTCATCTGCCCCGGGATGACCCCCAGCCGCTCCCCTCCCCTCATCGCTCTCACCTTGCGGGGGATCCATCCCCCAAATTCTTGGGGTGACCCCGAGTCCCGGAGCCCGGCCAGGCTCCGCCATGGCGGGATCGGCGGCAGGGCCAGAGCGCGCCGCAAGCAGCCGGTGCTGCGGATGGCGATGCTTCGCTCACCTCCTCTTCCTCCTCTTCCTCCTCCCCGGAGCATGGGGAGCCCCCGGCACCGCTGCCGGCCTCCCGCCGGTGGGCAGCGGGCGGTGCCGGGGCCGCGTCGCCGCGGATGGATGGCAGCTCCCGGAGCCGCTCGGAACTGCGGGAGAGCGGCTCCCGCTCGCTCCCTCCGTCCTTGAGCGGGGCGGGCCGGCCGTGACCTTCGCCGGGAGCGCCGGGTCCCGCCACCCGCTCCAGCCCCTACCCATGCCCTCCCCAGAAATGCTCCGAGAAAAAAATAATTGCTGCTTTAATCCCCCGAGCCCCTGGCGGGAGATGGAGCCGTTTCGCCGATCCCGTGCCGAGCGCAGCTTCCACGATGCCGGCACACCGGGATCCGCTCGGTTGGACCTGCCGGGATCTGCTCGGCAGGGTGCCTCATCCCAGCCCCGAGCGCAAAGTCCTTGGGAGTTTTTTATCTCGTGCAGTTTATGGGATAATTTGGGGATGAGCATCGCAGCCGCAGCTGTAGGGGGATGATGTGAGGGGCGCTGCTCGGCGGGACCCCCGGGACTGCCAGGGAGGGGATTGCGGTGGGACACGGGGGGTGGCAGGTGGCTGGGTGGGGTGGCGGTGCCTCTGATGGCTCCGGCTGTCACAGCAGCGGTGGCAGGAAGAGACTTGGGGTGTTTCCGCTGTGAGGCCCCAGGAAGCTGCACTTTCAGCTGGGCTGGGCCCAGCAGGTTGGAAATACTAAACCAAAAAATGATCAGAAAAGGGGAAAGCGCTGCTGCAGGCACTCAGCACCACCTTCTCTGCCTTCATCCCGAGGGAAAACCCTTTTCCAGGAGAAGGGGCAACCGGGGGGCTAAACATGCCCCGAGGGGAAGCGGGTGTCTTGTGAAAGCGGCTGTCCCAATTCTGCTTCCTCCTTTCACAGTCCCTTCCCCATTCTCGTGGCTGTGGGGGCAGCAGAACCCCGGGGGGATGGAGACAGGGGGTCCCTCTGCCCTCAGCCAGCACAAACACATTCCCTGACTCTGGAGTCAACTTTTCTACCTCCTGAGCTCAGTGATGGAGCAGGTGGTGATGAACTGGGAATCTCCTGGTGGGACACGATCCAGACCTCACATGTTGCCATGGTTGCAGTGATGCCATGAGAGCTCAGTGTAAATCAGTTTTGGGCTGGACATCCCAAACTGGGAGAGCTGCAAAGCCTTGGCAGGAAAGCCCAGGGAGGAGCCATGGGGATCCAAATTGCTGCCAGGAAGGGGATACACCCAATCCATGCCAAGAAATGGGAATTTAGTTTCCCAAAACTTTGTTCTCAAAAATTGGCTTCTTCCCAGCTGGGGCACTGTGGCAGATGCTGCTTTGGCAGAGCAATGGAAGGGTTGTCCTGTGCCAAGTAGTTTGGGATATTACAAGGTGGATTTTTGGGATGGAGCAGAGGAAGAACATCTTTGCTGCTGGAAGAGGGATGCTCAGATACCCTGCTTGAAGCAGTCAGGATTCTCCCCCCTTTGCATGGCAAGGGGCATTAATTGGGAACATATAAATGGAATTGTGAGTTGAGGTGTGGTGGAGTCAAAATCAAGCAGTGGCTGGCTGGGATGGGGGCTGCTCCAGCCAGGAGCTTTCCCTTGTGGGGGCTTTGCTGCCTCTTCTCAGAGGAGCTGGGGGAGTGCAAGGCCAACGTCACCATTGCAGATGTTTGCAGATGTGCTGTTGGCCCCAGCAGCAGGATAGGTCACCAGCAACCCTGGCTACAGTGTCAGCCTCAGCTCAACCAGGAGGCAGAGCTGGTCCTCAGCTTCCTGCTGGATCCATCTCCAGCCTGGTTCCAGCACGGTGGCCAAGGCTGGCTGCGGGATGCGGGGCTGCACCAGGGTATCCCCAAAGGGGACCTGTGTCCTGGGTGGGAAATTGCCTGTGAGCCACCAGCTGCTGGGTCAGGGCCTGGAGAGTGTCCTGGTGCAGGAGCCCTCCTGTGCTGCTGGATCCAGCCCGGGCGAGCCAGGAGGACATCCCGGTGCAGGCTGGGCAGGCAGGCACCCAGCAGGGATGAAGGCACGCTGGAGGGATCAGGCTCCTCTCCTTGGCTGCTGCTACAGCAGCTTCTGCTTGTTCTTAAAATAGAGCTGGAGCCCTAGGAGGCAGCGGCAGCCCAGCCTGGCCCAGCCCAGCCCAGCCCAGCCCGGCCCAGCCCAGCCCGGCCCAGCCCAGCCCAGTCCAGTCCAGCCCAGCCCAGCCCAGCCCCGCCCCGCCCCGCCCCATCCTGTCGACCCGTCCCCTCCTGCACCAGCCGTCCCTGCCTGACACTGGCAGGGTTTGGGTCTGGCTGGATCCCCGATGGGATGAACTGGTCCTGGCAGTGTCCCCCAGCCCAGTTTGCTGCATGAGGGAGCTCAGGGAGCCCTGGATGGGCCTGGTCCTGCTCTGTGCCTTGCACTGAGCCCTGGGAAGAGGCAGGAGAGCAAGTCCAGTGGCAGTCGGGGGCACTGGAGGGGACACCTGGGACAGCTGGCACTTCAGGACTGGGCATGTCCCAAACCACCTCAGGGGTGCTCTGTGGCCATGAGGGATGGGGCATCCCAGGAGTGGCACGGTCTGTTGGTCACCTGGGCACCTTGTGGTGTTGGCCCTTCCTGCAGCTGGGGAAAGCCCCTCAGCCGCCATCTGGGGTGGTTCCCTGCCCTGTCCCCTTCCCTGGGGCAGGATTTTGTGCCTGGTGCTGGGCTGGGGTCTTGTCCTGTCCCACCTGGCTGCCAAGGCTTTCCATCCCCTCTCTGTGCCTGCACATCCCCCGTGCCCCAGAAACGGCGCTGCCGGGGTTCAGCCCGGTTCACCTCAGCCTGCCGGGGTTTGCAGCACAAACACTTCCCCGGAGGATGCCGGAACATTCTGTGCCAGCTTTGGTGCAGAGCTCGGCTCAGCCTGGCTCCGCTCGGCACTGCCCGCTCACATGTGGAACACAAAGAGGTGTCTGACACCCAAAATAGCTCTGTCCCTGCCAGCCATGATAGCAAAAGGTTGCTTTGTACCAGAAAATGATGTTGGTGCTGCTTCATCTCCCCTGGCCTTGGTTTGAGTGTAGGGCAAAGCCTGGCTCAGCCCACAGCTGGTGCTGGGTCCCAGCCAGGCTCGTCCTGGTGCCGGGCATGGCTGGGATGGCCCTGCAGGCTCTGTGGCACTTTGTGTCACAGCAGGGTTGTTGGGGGACATTTGGTGGCACCCACTCAGTGCCGCGGTGGGCTGTGAGGCTGCTGGGAAGCCCGGGGTAGGGGCGGGATGAGGGAGCTGGGTGCTGGATGACGGCAGGTGGGATGTGGCTGCTGGGGACAAGTGGCTGTGGCTCCTCCATCCTTGTGCCCAAAGAAGGAAAAGGAGGAGCAACTCCTTCCCCTGACACCTGTGGGGTGCTTGGCTGCTGCCCTGCACCACATTATCCTCCCAGCCCCACATCACCCACTCTGCCCCACACCTCCCACAGCAGCGGTGCCCCCTCCCCGGCAGGAAACGAGAACTGGTTTCTTTGTGCTGCCGGCTGAGGCTCCTCAGCGGAGCCGCTTCCTCCCCGCACCACAAGCCCACCCGGGACGGGACACAGCCACCACCCAGTTTGTACCCGACCTGCGCCACATCCTGCCCGCAAGGGAGGGGCCGCGGGGCTCGGGGCAGAGCCACCTCCACGGGGACAGCCCTGCCCCACCCTCGGTGCAGGGTTCTGCTTGGTCCACGTGTGATGGCTTAAAGCTGGTCCGTGTGGCAGGGGCCACCATCCCCTCTGCCCAGGGCACCCAACGGTGTCCCACAGAGGGTGCCACGGGTGTGACTGAGCCCTGGGTGGGGTGTCTGGGTGCGTGGTCCCTCTTGGCACAGCGCTGTCCCTTGGTCTGATCCTCATCCATCCCGAGGATGGCAGCTCAGGACCAGCAATGGTGACAGCCAGGGGCTGCTGTCACCTTGCTCATTCCAGAACCCAGCCAGCAGCTCCAGTGGCTTCACAGTGAGGCCATTTCTGACCCTGCAGCCTGACTGTCCCCCTGCCCAGCTCTTCGTGCCAACCAGCCCCAGCCCAACCCAGCTCCTTCCCACCCACTGCTCCTGGTTTTGGCTTATTGTGAAAGCAGCTTGACAGGTCCTCCCTGGAGGAGGTGGAGAGGTTTCTGTTCCTGCCCACCACAGTGGGACCTCTCCCCTTGGGCCTGCTCTTCTGTGGGCAACCAAAGCCCTGGGAGATGCCTTCCTCCAAGGATGTGGTTGTTCCAGCATGGCATGCACCCCACGTCCCCATCCTCTTCCTCAGGGAACCCCAAGACTGTGATTTAGCGGTGGCCTGGGGCTGTGCATTGCTCCACATGCCATCGTGCCAGCCTGCAGGTGCTCTCCAGCTGACCTGGAGCACCAAAAATTGAGTCTTTCAGCAAACAAATCACCTGTGAGCCGAGCTGAGCTGCACGTGGCTCAGGCCATGGTGGGTGTCCCATGAAGGCCCCCCACGGTGTCCCCCAGCAGAGCAGCCCAGGGACAGGAGCTGCATCTCGCTCATGGTGGGGGCGGTTTCGGCAGCGCCTGGTGCCGAGAGCGGAAACCACGTCACGTCCTGCGGCGGCTGTGGGGGCTGGGGCTGTGCCATGGTGGCAAGGAGGGACGTGCCAGGCCCTGACATCGTCTCTCAATAAACACTGGTTTCCCCAGACGGGCTCGTCACGCACCTGTGGTGGGGGGACTCGGGGTGACCCCTCAAGCACAGCTCAGGCTCCTGGGCCGCTCGGTTGTGCCACCAGTCGTGTCCCCGTCCCTCACCCCGTGTGACCTTGGGCTGGCTGAGGCCGGGCACGTGGCACACTCATGACATGGGGGGATGTGTCCAGTTCTTCCTCCTGTCCCCCACCAACACTCGCTGCCCACCCCTCCCCTCAGGTGGGGACATTACCAAGGGGTCCATGGGATGCTCACATCCTGGGAACAGTGGTGTTCCCAACCTCCCAGGGTTGTCCCCATCATCCCACCAGTGTCCCCATCCTGAGAATGATGCTTTCATTTTTCCACCATGATCCCGTCCTCCCATCCCTGTCCCCATTGTTCCATCCCCATTGTCCCACTAGTGTCCCCATCTTCTCACTGGAATCTTCATGTCCTACCAGTGTCCCCATTCTCCCACCAGTGTCCCCGTTTTCCCACCAAATCCCCATCCTCCCACTGGTCTCCCCATCTCCCACTGCTGAGCAAAAAACTCCCATGCTCGCTGAGCAGGGGGTGCTGCATCCCAGGGGTGGTTTTGGGGTGACCCCCAGCACTGACACCTATCCCCCACAGAATTCCATGAACCTGCCCCCGGACAAGATGAAGCTGCTTAACCAGTATGACAACGAGAAGAAGTGGGAGCTGATCTGTGACCAGGTGAGGTCCAAGCTCACAGCGTCCCCAGTTCTGTCCCTGTCCCCAGGTGCCACTCGTGGCATGGTTTGGGCATCAGTCTGGCTGTACCAAGCACTGACATCCATCTCATTACTGACACAGCACCTCATTAACCTCATTAAGCATTGATGCAGTTGGGGTGGGGACAGGGACACTGTGGCTGCTGTGGGGACAGTGACACAGCAGCTGGCCCAGTTTCAGCCTCTCTCTGGCGCTCGTAGGAGCGTTTCCAGGTGAAGAACCCTCCGTCCGCCTACATCCAGAAGCTGAGGAGCTACTTGGACACAGGTGGTGTCAGCAGGAAGGTGAGGGGTCCCTGTTGCACCCCGGTCCCCTGGTCCCCATCCCAGGCTGGGCACAGGGACGGTGCCAATGGCTGTCCCCATCCCACAGTTCAAGAGGCGAGTGCAGGAGTCGACGCAGGTGCTCCGGGAGCTGGAGATCTCCCTGAGGACCAACTACATCGGGTAAGGGTGGGGGTGGCATTGTCATCCAGCCACTGCCACTGTCTCTGGGATGGGGATGGACGTGCTGCTGGCTCTGGCTGGAGAGTGACAGCAGGATGTGGAGGCTGTGGCCTCATCCTGCCCCCTTAGGAGGGCTCTGATCGGAGGCTGAGGCAGCTGGGGGTGCTGAAGCAGCTGGGAGTGCTGGAGGGTCTGATGCCCATTATGGCTCTCTGGTACCCCCAGGGTGCCAGGAGGGACCGTGCCCCACGCTGGCTTGTGGGGTGGTGGGTTCCTACAGTCCCCAGGGCCATGCTGTCCTGTCCTGGTAGTGGTGGCAACAGTGGCAGTGGTGGCAGAGGTGACAGGAGAGCCCCTGGGCTGTGTCTCCCATATATCAGGTTCACTGTGGCACTCACCTGGCCTCAGAGGAATGCCAGCTCGTGGTGCCACCTCATGTCCCCAGCGTGTTCCACCCTTGCTGGGGACCTCTGAGCAGGGGGTGGCTCTGATGAGTGTCTGGGCACAGGGAGAGAGAGGATGTGGGGGTTGGCAGAGCCCACTAACCCTCTGCACCCTCCAGCTGGGTCCAGGAGTTCCTCAACGAGGAGAACAAGGGGCTGGACGTGCTGCTGGAGTACCTCGCCTTTGCCCAGTGCTCTGTCGCGTACGTCCCCACCGGGTCCCCTGTCCCCAGGGCCGGGATCAGCCGCCCCTGGGGCTCAGCAGGGCTGGGGCGGTCCCTGGGGGTGCCCTCCCTTGTCATCAGGGCGATGCTCCATGGCTGGGGTTGAGCAGAACATCCCCAACATCCCTGAGGGGCATCTGCCCGTATTGGGTGCCACATCTCACCCGTCCCCATGTCGCCACGGGCCACAGGTATGACATGGAGAGCGCAGAGAACAGCCCCGGCTCTGACAAGGGCAAGGAGCGGTCGCTGGAGGACCTGAACAAAAGCACCTGCTCGTCCCCCACGCAGGGCTCCTCCAAACCGCGGCCCCTCACTGTAAGGTAACGTGTGGTCCCGTCCCCGAGTGTCCCCGTGTCCCTGCGCCGTGTCCCCCGCTCTCGCCTCGCTGCACCCCCGGCCGCACCGCGCTTGGAGAGGGGCTTGGCCGGGAGACCCAGGCCCGCTCCTAGAAATGGGCGCCCATTGCTGCTGGGATCGGGGGACAAAGCCACATCCCCCCGCGTGTCCCCAGGGGCCAAGCCCTGCCTGGGACTGGGCTGCAGCCGCGTCCCCACCCCGGCACCGCGACCGTGCTCGGGTGCTCTGGTCAAACCCCAGGAATAGACAAAAATTGGGGGTGTTGGAGATTTTGGGGGAGCAAATCGCAGTCCCCCGGTTTAAACCCGGGCGGAGGGACGGGCCTGTGTCCCCCCAAGCCGGTCCTGGTGGCTGGTGGCTCTCGCTTGGTGCCGCTCGCCCGCAGCCCCGTCTAACCCCGCTCTTCTCTTGCACGCTGCCGGGGACGCGCTGACGGTAGGTGACGGGGCACCGGCGGGACGGGGACACCCCACGGGACCCCGCTGGACCGGTATTGGGGACAGGGCCTGCGGGGCATCCCCGGTGGGCGGGGGGTCCCAGGGACACCCACCGCGGTCACCCCACGAGCTGTAACACGGCACCCCGGGGACCGCGGGGGTCCCTCGCCGCCTGCCAGCAGCTCTGGAGGAGCCGGGGTGTCCCTCCCAGCCCCAGGGACAGGTCAGGAGGGACGTGGCACCCGCAGGGGGTCCCATCCCTTGTCCCCGGGTGTCCCCGGGGCGGCGCGGGAGCCCCTTTTCTCCCTCCTGTCCCGCAGGCTCTAACGCGCCTCCAGCTGCTGCCTCTCGAATCAGCACATCCACACCCTCCTCCGCCACGTTCACCCCAGCGTCCCCTGCGGTGCCCCGGGCAGCGATGGGGACAGTGCCCCCAGGTCACCCGGCAGCTCCTGCCCGCCCCGGTGAGCCTCCGAGACCACCCGTGTGCACGAGGGGCCCCAAACCCACCCCACCCCACGTCACCCCCAGTCCCAGTCCCAGTCCCAGGGCTTCTAGATGGGCACGGACACGAGACTTTGTCCCGTGGGGTGCAGCCGCCCGGTGCCCCGGTGTCCCCCCGCCCCCGCTGCCACCCCCTTGCGCTGTCCCGTCCCCGCTTCACGCTGTGCCCGCGGCTTCCCCGGGCCCCGCTCAGCCGCGCTCTCCCTGCCCAGGCTGAACTCCTTGCACAGCAGGAAGACGCTGCGCAACTCGCGGCTCGTCAGCCAGAAGGACGATGTCCATGTGTGCATCATGTGCCTCCGCGCCATCATGAACTACCAGGTGGGAGTGGGCGGCATCCGCGGGGATCCGCCGGGGGCTCCCCGGGATCCCCCGCGTCCGCGGTGGCAGCTCCGGGGTGGAACTGGCTCTGCATCCCCTGCCTCTGAGATGTCCTTGTTCAACCTCCTGCCTGGTGGGGATGTGGCATGGGGGTGTCCCACGGTCCTTGAGTGTTTCCAGGGGGACACACGACCCCACGAATGCTCCTTTCCCCTCCCCAGTCTGGCTTCAGCTTGGTGATGAACCACCCAGCCTGTGTCAACGAGATCACCCTGAGCCTCAACAACAAGAACGCCAGGTAGGAGCTGCCCTGCCCCCTGCTGTCCCTTGTCACCCCCATCCCCTCGCCCACCCCCCGGCCCCAGCCCCCTCACACCCCCTGTCTCTGCAGGACCAAGGCTCTGGTGCTGGAGCTGCTGGCCGCTGTCTGCCTGGTCCGAGGTGGCCACGACATCATCCTGGCTGCCTTTGACAACTTCAAGGAGGTGAGTCCCCAGCAGGGACACCCAGTCCCCACAGGAACATCTGTGCTCCAGCTGGGCTTGTGCCTCAGTTTCCCTGGGTGTGGCAAAGCCCTGCACCACCCTCAAATCTCTGGCTCTCTTAGGGATGTTCCAGTCATTGGGTTTGATGTCCCCATGCCACCATGTGTCCCCAGGGCCATGTCCCAGCTGGGGTGGGTGCCTGGCAGCACCAGTCAGGGTTGGGATAGTGTCACCAATAGATACCTCCTGTCCTGTCACCCTCCTGGGTGTCCCTTGGCCATGTCCTCCCTGGCCTTCAGCCCCCTGCTCCCCGCCAGGTCTGCGGGGAGAAGAACCGCTTCGAGAAGCTGATGGAGTATTTCCGAAATGAGGACACCAATATTGATTTCATGGTGAGTGGCTGCTGGGGCCCATGCTCTGCTGTCCCCAGGGCGTCATGCCACCAAGGCTGCTGCAGTGTCCCCAGGTCATTATGCCCCACGAACTCCTAAGCCACCACACTGTCCCTTTGGCATCATGTCCCAGGGGATGCTGAACTAAAAACTCTCCCCCAGCCCACCATGTCCTCAGGGGCTGCTGAGCCACTGTGCTATCCTGGGGTTGGCATGTCCCAAGGGCTGTTCTGCTTGTCCCCAAAGGCTTCTAAGCCACTATACTGTGCCCATGGCATCACGTCCCCAAGGGCTTCTAAGCCACAAAAGTGTCCCCAGGCCATCACATCCCAAGGCATGCTGAGCCACCAGACTGTCCCCAGGCCATCATGTCCCCAAGGCCACTGTGCTGTCCCCAAGCTACCATGTCCCCAGGACTGTGTAAACCCCCATGCACTTCCCAGGGACACCATGTCCCCGAGGGCCACCAACCCCCCATGCAGCCCCTGGGGCAACATCCCCACGAGCCACCGTGGCCCTGTGCTGAGCCGTGTCCGCACAGGTGGCCTGCATGCAGTTCATCAACATCGTGGTGCACTCGGTGGAGAACATGAACTTCCGCGTGTTCCTGCAGTACGAGTTCACCCACCTGGGGCTGGACCAGTACCTGGAGGTGGGTGATCCCGAGGGGGGGTGCCAGGGGTGCTGCCGGCACCGATGGTGACGCCGGCTGTCCCTGGGCAGACTCTGCGCCTCACCGAGAGCGACAAGCTGCAGGTGCAGATCCAAGCCTACCTGGACAACGTCTTCGACGTGGGGGCCATGCTGGAGGACTCGGAGACCAAGACGGCGGTGCTGGAGCACATGGAGGAGCTGCAGGAGCACGTCAGCCAGGTGGGCCGTGGGCGCGTGGGCAGAGCCGCTGACGCAAGCCCCGAGGGAGGGATGAGGACGGGGCTGAGCGGCGGCGCCTCGTCCCCCACAGTTGACAGAGAAGCTGCAGAATGCGGAGAACGACTCCATGGCCAAGATAGCGGAGCTGGAGAAGCAGCTGAGCCAGGCGCGGCGGGAGCTGGAGGCGCTGCGGGTGAGCCGGGGGTGCGGCGGTGCGGAGGGAAGGCTGGGGCTCAGGGACCGGGCTCCAAGGGGTGCAGAGGGACACCAGCGACCTGCCGGCGGTTGTCACCCGTCCAGGAGCAGCTGAGCCCCCCGCGGCCGCCCAGCCCGCCGTCCCCGCAGCCCCAGGAGTGCTACCGGCTGGCGCTGGAGCGGCGGCTGGCGGAGCTCGAGGAGAAGGGGCTGGTGCAGATCCTGCGTGGGCCCGACGGAGACGTCGCCATCGAAATTGTCCCCGTTGTCATAGAAACCCCCGCAACCCCAGTGGTTTCTGGAGAGGCCGCTGCCACCACCGACACCACCGCCACCTGCACAGGTACCGTGGGTGCGAGGGGATGTCCCCGTCCTGGCGGGGGCAGCTGGCACCAAGGAGGGGTGGCAGCGAGTCTCCGGGCACACAAACTGAGGCGGGGGTGTGGGGATGTGCCCGGGGACTCAGGGTAATGCGGTGCCAGAGGGAGGGTGGCAGTGGCACCGTGCCCTGCTGTGTCACCATCTCACCCACATATTCTTTCCCTTGCAGATGCTGCGGCTCTGGTTCCAGCCCCACCTCCCCCACCAGCACCTGCTGCCCCACCGCCCCCACCCCCTCCACCCCCCCCACCTCTGCCGGGGGCTGAGCCCATCCCTCCCCCACCCCCCGCGCCCCCTCTGCCCCCAGGCACCGCCCCCCCCCCAGCTCCCCCACTCCCGGGTGCCCCAATGCCACCACCCCCCCCACCGCTCCCGGGGGGGACAGAGGGCCCCGTGCCTCCCCCTCCCCCACCCCCACCCCTCGGTGGGGAGCCCCCAGCTGGGCCAGGTGCCCCCCCCCACTGCCAACGGTTCAGGTGAGTGTGGCCCAGGGATGGTGGGGATGTTCCCCAGGAGGGGTTTGGGGGGCACCTTGGGGCGGGTTGGGACCCCCCACCCTGTGACGTGGCCCCGCTCCCTGTGACCCTGCAGTGAAGGTGAAGAAGCCCATCCAGACCAAGTTCCGCATGCCCGTCTTCAACTGGGTGGCCCTGAAGCCGAGCCAGATCGACGGCACCGTCTTCACCGAGCTCAACGATGAGAAGGTGCTGCAGGTGAGCACAGGGGACAGGGGGCCGGGCACAGGGGGGCTCAGTGCCCCGGGCCATGCTGAGGTTGCCTCATGCCCACCCTGCGCCCATCCGCGATGTCCAGGGCTGCAGGAGGAACTGGAGGTCAGGAAAAGTCCTTAGCACCATGGAGAGGGACACGGGATCAGGCGCGCCTCTCCTCTCCGTGTCCCTTTGCTCCATGTGCACCTTCACATCCTGTCCATTTCTTCTTCCTCATCTCCATCCTCTGCTCCCCTCACCCCATCCTTACCCCTCCCCGTCCCCTTGCCGGTCCCTGTACTTGTCCCCTTGTTCCATCCTCAACCCTTTGCTTCCTCTTGATCCTCACTCCTCACCCTTATCCTGGTCCTCTGACCCCGTCCTCACCCCAGATGTCCAGTGCCACCTCCCTGCCGTGTCCACAGCCCTGTGTCCCCGCAGGAGCTGGACATGAGTGACTTTGAGGAGCAGTTCAAGACCAAGGCTCAGGGCCCCGCCCTGGACATCAGTGCCCTCAAGGCCAAGGCCACACAGAAGGCGCCCAGCAAGGTGACCCTTATGGAGTCCAACCGGGCCAAGAACTTGGCCATCACCCTGCGCAAGGGTGGCCGCAGCATCCAGGACATCTGCACGGCCATCGAGACGTGAGTCCTCCCCTGGGCTGGGCAAGGGTGGGATAAGGTCAGGCACAGCCCAGCAGGAGCAAGGGGTTGGGATGGTGGAGGATGTGATGGGATGCAGGGATTGGTATGGGGAGAGGTGGAGGGTGGAGGGATCAGATGTGGAGAGGTGTAAGGATGCAGGCACCAGCTGTAGGGATGGAGAGATGCAGGGATGAGATCTGAGACAAAGGGCTGTGGGGGCCACACACAGACAGACAGAGGGATGCAGAGACCAGCTGTGGGGATGGAGGGATGCAGGAACCAGATATGAAAAGAAGGGATGGGGAGACCAAAGACAGAGATGGAGGGATCCATATGGAGAGATAGAGAGATGCAGGATCCAGACACAGAAAGATGGGGTGGTGCAGGAACCAGCTGTGGGTGACGGAGGGATGACAGAACCAGCCGAGGGTGACAGGGGGACCTGCGGCAGGGCCTGACAGTGCCAGGGGTGTCCCCTCCCCGCAGGTACGACCAGCAAGCCCTGAGCCTCGACTTCCTGGAGCTGCTGCTGCGCTTCCTGCCCACCGAGTACGAGCGGACCCTGATCGGGAAGTTCGAGCGGGACCAGCAGCCGCCGGAGGAGCTCTCGGACGAGGATCAGTTCATGATCCGCTTCAGCAAGATCCCGCGCCTGGCCGAGCGCATGAACGTCATGATCTTCCTGGGCAGCTTCGGCGACACGGCCCAGCTGCTGATGCCGGTGCGCATCAGGGGACGGGCGGGGCGGGGGCTGCGCGGGGCGGCTCCTGCGGCGACACTCACACCCTTCCCTCCTTCCCTCCCTCCCACAGCAACTCAACGCCATCATCGCCGCCTCCATGTCCCTCAAGTCCTCCAGCAAACTGCGCCACATCCTCGAGGTGAGGGCTCTGGTGGGAGGCGGCCCCGATGGCTGCGCTCAGGGTGTCTGTGGGCACTGTGCCCTCCTGGCCCTGTGTCCCCGAGCCGTGGTGTCCCCGCAGATTGTGCTGGCCTTCGGGAACTACATGAACAGCAGCAAGCGTGGGGCTGCCTACGGCTTCCGGCTGCAGAGCCTTGATGCGGTAGGGTCGCTGTGGGTTCCCTGGTAGGGGTGATGGGGGCACTGCCACTGCCAGGGACCAGCCCTGGGGACAGAGGGGCACAAGGAGCAGCTGCAGAGATGGAAGGACACAGGAACCTGCTGTGGGGATAGACGGGTGCAAGGACCAGCAGTAGGGATGGAGGGACATGAGGTTTAGCTGTGGGGACTGAAGGATGAAGACACCATCTGTTGGGATGGAGGAGGTGAGGGGAGAAAGCAAAGGGATGGAGATACACAAGGAATGGGGTTGGAGGCATGGAGACCTGATATGGAGAGGTTAAAGGGTTCAAGGACCTTGATGGAGGAAGATGGGAACCAGCTGCGGGGATGGAGGGAGGAAGGTCACACATGGGAATGTAGGGATGAAGAACCAGCTGCAGGGACAGAGCGATGCAGACCCAGCCATGGAGATGGAGAAAGATGGGAATCAGCCATGGGAATGGAGGGATGCAGACCTGGCTGGGGGATGGAGGGATGCAGATCCAGCTGTGGGAATGGAGGGATGACAAAGGGGCACCAGAGGCAGCCCTGAGCAGGGTGAGGGGGTGGTGGCTGCAGGTCGGGGCTGACTCTGCCCTGCCCCAGCTCCTGGAGATGAAGTCGACAGACCGCAAGCAGACGCTGCTGCACTACCTGGTGCGGGTGATCATGGAGAAGTACCCGGAGCTCACCGGCTTCCACACCGAGCTGCACTTCCTTGACAAGGCAGGCACAGGTAGGGCCCACGGGCCCTGGGCTGGGGGTTGAGGCAGCCCCTGGCACCCCGAGCCTGCCCTGACCCCTCACTGCTCGCAGTGTCCCTGGACGGTGTCCTGCAAGACGTGCGAAGCCTGCAGCAGGGCATGGAGCTGACCCGCAGGGAGTTCATGAGACAGGACGACAGCCCGGTGCTCAAGGACTTCCTCCAGGTCAACTCGGAGGTGATGGAGAAGCTGCAGGCTGACAGCAAAACTGCCAAGGTGGGTGCTGGGGTGGGGTGGGGTCATGGGGGCAGTCCCCTGCATGGGGACACCTGGGGTGCCCTCTGCTCACACCTCTGCCCCATGGGAGAGGCTCCTGCATGGGGTGTGGCTCCAGTGGGACAGGCAGAAGGGAACGGGGCAGGATGGGGAGGTGGGAGAGGCTGGAAGGAGGTGGTGGGCGATGGGCACCACTGCCCAGCCCCCGGATCAGGTGTCTCTGCCCACAGGAAGCGTATGAATCAGCTGTGGAGTATTTCGGGGAGAACCCCAAGACCAGTCCCCCCACCACCTTCTTCCCCATGTTCCTGCGCTTCATCAAAGCCTACAAGGTAGGAGGGGGCATGGGGTCTCTGTTTCTGAGAGCTGGGAGGAGATTTGGGGCACTTGACTCCACTTGGAAGCAATCAGCAGAAGTCACAGGCAAGGCTGGGGCTCAGGAATGCCCTTGGGATGGTCAGAGATTTTGGAACTGAGTTGGGGTGAGCTATGGGCTGTGATGTGAAGAAGGAAGGGGGCTGCAGTCCTGGCTCAGCACACCCTTCCTGCCCCTCTCCCAAGAAAGCAGAGCAGGACATCGAGCTGTGGAAGAAACAAGAGGCTGCGGCCAAAGAGGCGGAATCCGGCTCCCCTGGCAGCGAGCAGCAGCCCGAGGTGAAGGTGCCCCCATGTCCGTGTCCTGGTGGGGTCCCAGCCCCAGCCCTGGGTGGGCTCAGTGGTGGGGAAGGACTAAACAGGTCCTGGGGAGGGAGGTGAAGGGGAGGGTACCCCATCACTTCTGAGGTGTGATCACACCACTCAAGCACCCTGTCCCCTCCCAGCTGCCTGTCCAGAAGGCCAGGAGGCAGCAGATGGACATGATTGCTGAGCTGAAGAAGAAGCAGATGGTGAAGGAGCCGCTCATCTACGAAGGCAAAGATGGGGCCATTGAGGATATAATTTCAGGTGAGAGATGATTTCAGGTGAGCAGCCAGGTATCCCCACATCACAGACCGAGTGCTGGGGGCTGCAGGGGCTGTCACAGGAGCTGGGCGGTCACCAAGCCCTGCCACGGGGACCAAACCTACCTGCAAGCACCTTCACATCCCACATGGCAAAGCTACCGAGTGCTCCCTCCGGTCTCCTAACTCTTCCTCCTCTTCTTCTTCTTCTTCTTCTTCTTCTTCCTCTCTCCGCCTCCTGCTCCTCCTCGCTGTCTCTGGATCGCTCTGCTCAGCTCTCAAAACTGTCCCTTTCACTGCCCGGACGGGCAAACGCTCGTCCCGGCTCTTCTGCGACGTGAGCTTCAACGAGGAGAGTCCTCTGTAGGTAACGTGGGGCAGCGGGGCCGGCGCAGGTGGGCGGGGGCTGCCGGGCTTTCCCCCCTCCCCGCCGGGATTTCTCCAGGAGTGTGGCCGGATTTGTGCCACGCTGAACCCCAGCCCCGGGGGCAGCCGGGATCAGCTCCCGATGCGGTGCTGGGCTCCCAGAGCCGGCGGTCGGGGTCCCGCGGGCTGATTGTTCGTGGCTGCTGCTCCTCCCGTCCTTGCGTGCGGCCCTTGGCTCGTCCTGGGTGTCCTCACGCCCAGAGGGGCAACTCCCAGGCAGGGAGACAGGACAAGGGACAAGGGTTTTAAATGAACACAGGAGAGTTTTAGGTTGAAGGTTCAGAAAAAAACTCATTCCTGTGAGGGTGAACCCTGGCACAGGGTGCCCAGAGCAGCTGTGGCTGCCCCTGGACCCCTGGAATGTCCAAGGCCAGGTTGGACGGGTGTGGAGCACCCTGGGGGAGTGGAAAGTGTCCCTGCCCCTGGCAGGGGTGGGACAGGATGGGCTTTAAGGTCCCTCCAACACAAACCATTCCACGTTAACGTGATGGGTGCGGGATCCCGGCCATCCCGGCTGGGCCGTGAAGCTCACCCGGCCCCTGCACTTCCCCCGGTGCAGATCTGCGGAACAACCCGTACCGGCGGGGGGACAAGGCCCGCGGCAGCGCCAAGAAACGGGCGGCGGGGCAGAGCCTGCAGGCGACGCCGGACATCGTGCTGTGACCGGCGCCGTCCCTGCAGCTCCAGGAGCGGGGCAGGACCATCCTCCGGGCGCGGATGGGACCGCAGGGTCTCAGTCCCTCAGCCCGGGGCTCGGCGGGCCGGAGGGACAGTGCCCGCTCCGCGCTGCTCCGGCCGCTTAGCGTGCCAGCTCCGCCTTGCCTGCCTGGGCCGGGCACACCCCGGCGCTTGCTTGGCCATGTCCCTGAGCTCCTCTCCCCAGGCCGGCAGGGCTGGGAGCCCTCCTGGCTACGGACAGGGAGGGGGAAGCATAGAAAGGGCCCCAGCTTGTCCTAGAAGGAAAAGAGGGGCTGTCCCATCCTTACCCCGGCGCTGCTCCCTCGCACCCAGCCCTGTGTCCCACCTCAGCTTGCTGGTGCCTTTGACTGCCGCTGCGGGAGGGGAGGAGGTGTCAGCCAGGAACACAAAATCCCCGCACATCTCCCCCGGCCCGCAGAGCCCCCCCGAGACCCGCGTTCTCCTGCGCTGCAGGGCCAGCGAGGAGCTGCTGCAAAGCTCCCACCCCGGGCACCTGCCGGAGCCAGGGGATGGCAGCGGTGCTATTTTACATGGTTTTATAAGTCTTCCTTCAAATTTCTCTGTGCTGCGGCAGCAGGGATTGGAACACCCCCACACAGGGTGTCCCCAAGGCTGTGGCGAGCAGCGCTGGGCTGTTCCTCGCCGCAGGGGAGGCTCCGTAGCTGCGACAATCAGCAGCAGGGACAAGTTCCTGCGAGGTGGTGGCACCTCCGCCCACCTGCATCCCCAGCATCCACCTGCACTGTCGGGGCTGGAGCCTCTGGGGTAAATAGGGACTGTCAGCCCTGCGGGCTCCCCGTTTCCTTGGGTGGGACACGCAGGAGATGGCGGCAGCCCCGCAGCCCCGCGATCCCAAAGGCTGCGGGGTCCCTGCTGCCGCCAGGCGGGAGAGCCGCAGAGCCCCTCGGTACCGGACTGGACCCGACTGCCGCTCCCTCCCCTGCCCCGCCGCTGCTGAGTAACCCCGAGCCCGCAGTGCCGCAGCTGAACCTCCCGGTGCATTGACTCCACCAAACGGCCCCCGCTCGTCCCGATGAGAGGACGCTCCTCCCTCCTCCTGCCCTCCTGCTCTCCTTTCTCCCTCCTCCCAGCTTTAGCCAGAGCAGCCGCTGCTTCCTGCTGTATTTAAGCCGCTTCAGCGCCGGCTCCGTATCCGGGGAGGGATGGGAAATGAATGTGTAACTTATAAATGCCTTTAAGCCAGAAATGTAAACCATTAACTGCTCATTTGTATACATTATTTTTATATACTGAAGACCTGTTTAATCTAAAGCAGAGCTGGTAATAAAATATCTCAGAGGAGAAAGGACTTGTCTGGGAGAAGGATTTGCTTGGGGGGGGCGATGCTGTCATGAAGGGAGGGAGGGAGAAAAGGAAGGAAAGATGGAGTGAGGGAAGGATGGAGGGAGGTGGGAAGATTGAGGGATGCAAAAATGGAGGGAGTGGCTGTGGCTGCCCCATCCCTGGAAATATCCAAGGCCAGGTTGGCCGGGGCTTGGTGCACCCTGGGATAGTGGGAGGTGAGAGGATGGAACGAAATAATCTTCAGGGTCCCTTCCAACACAATCAGGTCTAGAATTCTAGCAACAAACCACCCACCTTTTTTTTTTTTTTTTTTTTGAGGACAACAGCTCTGAGGTCTGTTCACAGCACAGACATATGGGTGCATGGCAGCACAAAAAATGTGTTTCAGGATAACTGTCCTCACTCAGCAGCCTGGCCGCAGCCCCCCCCAGCCCGCCGGGCTCGTTTAGCAGAAGGATTCAGCTCCGTGCAAACGGCTCCTGCAGCAGCAGCAGCGGAGGGGCTGCAGCACCGGGAGGTGTGGGGGGATCCCCAGAGCTCCGCCTGCCTCACCCCTGCGCCTCCCAAGGCAAGACGGAGCAGCTCCCAGTGCCGCAAATCCCCTACAGTGGGACAGAGGGAGGACAAGGGATGTCTGCTTGGAAGGGGAGAGATGTCAGACTATTCACCAAAGCCTGGGCTTAGATCCATCAAAGTCACCGCTGCCTCTTCAGCCCCAGAAATCACAGAATCCTAGAACACCCTAAGCTGGAAGGGACCCCCAAGATCATCCAATCCAAGTTCTGCCCTGCCCAGACACCCCAGCAATCCCACCCTGGGCACCCCTGTCCAAACACTCCTGCAGCTCTGGCAGCCTTGGGGCTGGGACCATTCTCTGGGGAGCCTGGGCAGTGCCCAAGCCTCCTCCCTGACTTCTCCTGCATCCCCCAAACCCAAGGGTAATTACTATATAGCAGAGTTTAATTAGAACAGGCTCCTCTTCCTGGAAAATGTCTTATTCAGCATCACCATCTTGTTCTTCGGGACAACACATCAAACCACCAGCAACGACAACAAACAAAATCTTCTTTTTTTTTAGCTTTATTTTTTCCCTGTGAAAATGCAGGTCAAAAACATTAACTTCAAGAAATCACAGTTTTATAAAGTGTCATTCATTCCATACAAGCTCCTTGTTCCAGCACCTTCCCCCACTGCCCATCCCAAAGAGATCCTCAGCTCCACCTCGCCTCACCAACAGTGATTTTTCCAGACTTCCGGAAGGAGCTGCTCGACAAGAGCCATCTGTGTTTATCACTCCTACTTGTCCTCCCCACCCTGAGCTGGGGTTCTGTCCTAAACATTCGTTATGAAACCTGACAGTTCCAGCCAAATTTGAACGAGGATAATGCAAATCTTTCCTGACTTTCTGCTGTCAGTATTGCCTTCATCTGGAAGCCGGGTTGTTTGTGCCTGTCACAGCAAAGTGACAAGCCAAGGGAAGAGGAAACTGTCCTGGCAGCAGGAGAGAGCCAGGGAGAGCTCAGGCTGGCTGGCAGCACAGCCTGGAGATCATCCCAGAGAACCCCAGCTCAGGGAGTGGGAAGGCACCAGTGGTTTGTGGAGCTGCCGAGGTGTCTGTCCCCAGGCAGGGACTGTGACAGCACATCCCACCCTGGGAAGAGTGACACGGCCAAGCTTTGTGGGCTGGGAACCTGCAGCCTCACTTGGGCACTTGTGGCGGCAGCAAAACAGGACTGAAGGCTTTGGACAAAACAAAGAGGGTGAATCCTGGCTAATGCTGCTATGAGGGTACCGGGGAACACAGACAGCTCCATGGGCCCTGTGAGGACATCCAGGTGCAGGAGAGTTCCCTGCCCCTGTGCAGGTGGCCTGAGTTCAGGTTAATGCTGCAGATGCAGAGCCCAGGAGTCCTGCAGATAGTCCTGCTGCTCCCTCCCTGCTGCTCCAGGGCTCAATCCCAATGCCTAGGCATGGAACTACATACCAGGACATGGGAGCATCCCCCAGGCAACAGAGGCACGAGGTACAGCCTTTGGGATGGAACCCATGATGCTTTGGGATTGACACATCACCACACACTTACAGAAACAACCCACAGTTTTCCTCCTGTCCCCTTAGAGGAAGCTCAGGAAAGGAGCCAGGCATGCACTGAACCTGTGCTGGGAGCTCCTGGGAGCCCTGGAAGAGGCACTTTGATCCCTCCTGCTCCAGAGCTTAAACTCTTAGTAGTTTATGGCAACTGAAAAAAGAAATCGAGCAATCCTCCCCCTTCCCCCACTCCCTCCTGGAAGACATGTGCATAATGTGTTAATTATTTACTAAAAAGACTCTGAACGTGGTATAGTAGATATAATTAGGTGCCTATTTTGGACAATGTATTAAGTGCTTTAGAACAAAAAGTGCTATAAAAACTATACCCAAAGTGGTGATAGATTTCATTTTTCTTCATGAGTTCCACTTTTTTTTTACATCACAACTTGAGTTTTCTGATCAGGGATGTCTGATTGAGCAAAACCAGCCCATGTTCTGGAAGACCAAATGCAAAGAGCATCCATTGTTTAAGGAGTGCTGCTCCTCAAAAAGGGGGGCTCAGAGTTCAGCTTTTCCCAGCTATTTTCTAAGTGAACTTCCCTTGGGAAGACTGCCAGCATTGCTGCCCCATTGTGTCTCCCAAACCAGCACAGATCTGGCAGAGCCTACCTTGGCTTTTGGGAGCTGCTTCTCTGCCCAGGCTGGATGCAGAGTCCCTGCTCAGAGGCAGCCTCAGAGCTCTGGGAGAGCCACAGGGAGGGACTGTGATTTCCAGGTGTGCCAGGCCTGCAGCAGCCCTGAGCAAGCACACACGCAGCTCACACCTCCCTCGGGATCTGTTCTGCGATGGAGAAGGGTGATCGACACCCGCCCACCTGAACTTGACCTGTGAGGTTTCAGTATGCTCCAAACATTCACAAATCAGTTAAAAAAACAGTTTAAAGCTTAAGGCATTCCAGGCCCAGCTGCCCATCCCACTCAGTGAACCCAGTCTGAAGTGAGAGGAGGAGTGGGAAGCCTTGTGAGGCCAGGCTGAGCTCACAGAACTGGGGCACTGGGCTGGACTGGGAGCTGGGAGGGAGATTTTTATAAACTCTGAAATAAAATTCAGCCCTGTCACAGCTGACAGAGCTGATGTCCCTTATTCCTCCAAGGATGGGACAGTGCACCTGAAGCCCCACATCAGAGGTGGGCACAGGATGGAGAAACAACCCCTCCACCCTCCCACTATGGAATTCTGTACCCTTCTCCTGCCCTGCTTGCCAGGGACACCAGAGAGAGCACCAGCTCCTCTGAGATCTGCAGGTGGGAGCTGCAAACAAAGCTCGTTCTCAGAACAAAGTTCTTTTCTGATTCAAGAAGGAAGCAACTACGGGGAAGGGTGGGAGGTGAAACCAAGAGCCAGCCAGTGACTGCTGTGGAGTCTCCCCATGCAAAAGGCTTGAGGTGGAGATGATGCTCCCCAGAACCTACAGAAATGTTTTTTCCTCCAGCTGGAAAGAAGTCAGCCAGCTCCCCTTGGCACAGCCAACCCCAGCCACACTGAGGGCACCCAACCTCCTCCTCTGGGCGAGCCCAGCAATGACCGACCTCACCTTGGAGCAAGAGCAAGAGTTCTCACCCGGTGGCCCTGCTCTCCTGAAAAGCACAACCTGCTTCCTCTGAAAAGCGAGGAATTTCCACCTACCATTCTCAAGCTCTAACACACCCAAAACAAGTAATTCTCACTGTCCTGGGGAAGGTCCAAACTCAGGACATGTCTTGGAAGTGGATCAGAACAGCCAACAGAAGTGAGGCCCGAGGGCAGCGAGCTGTGATCCTGCTGCAGCACAAACACCAGCCACTGCATTTGGTGCTCCATGGCAGGGGAGGTCAGAAGCTTTTGCAATTCCTTCTTTGCACAAAGTGCAAACCTCCAAAGCAGGCAGGGCTCAGGGCCTGTTCTCCAGCTGGCCGTGCTTGACGCGCCAGGCCCAGCTGACGCTGCAGTCGGGGGCCAGGGTGCACTGCAGCTCGATGCCAGAGTCGGGCACCTCCATGTTGTAGTGCACAGGCTGCCCCTCCTTGGTCACCAGGCTGAAGGCAGGCACGGGGATCTGTGGAGCAGAACACACAGAGCTCAGCGGCACTTCCAGTCTCCTCCAGAACATCACACCTGGCTTCCCAAGGCAAGAACAGCCCCCAGGGAGGGGCTCGTGCTTCCCAGGAACATCCTGAACTCCTCTCCTAAGGAAATACCTCAGAAATGGACTGGGCAGTGCCCACCCTGCTGCCAAAGTGCCTCCCCCCATGGCTGGGGGCGCCTGAGCTGCCCATGTTTGGGCACCTGAGCTCCTCTCCAGGCATTTTGTTTTGTGATGTCCACAAGAACAGTCTAGAGAGAACTAGCACCACTGGAACATTTTCTGGGCTGGTGCAACATCTTTTAGAGATGATCCCACTTTACACTGAGATCTTTTAGATCCCATTTTACACAGATGAGTCACAGTCCCACAGACACTCCAGAGTTTCTTTCAGGAACAGCCAAAGCAGCCCACAGTGAGGTTCACAGGAGAGTGCCAGCATCTCCAACAGAACAAGTTGGAAGCACCCCAGCCAAACACAGTTCATTTCCCTGAGCTGATGCTACTGGTCATGATGGAAAAGCTATATAGTGATTCTTCAAGGAGAGGGGGAAGAGATTATAATTGAAGAGAAGGATTTTTTAAGCTGCAGCACAGAATATTTATATTCTAAGATACCGATCCCTGTGCTCACTCTGACAATTGGCACTGGCTTACAATTCAGGTTTTGTACTAGGTTTAGACTGGATATTAGGGAATTTTTTTCACTGCAAGAGTAGATAAGCATTGGAACAGGCTGCCCAGGGCAGTGGTAGAATCACCATCCCTGAAAAGGTTCAGAAAATGAGTAGATGTGGCACTTGGAAATATGGTTTAGTAGGCCTGGTGAGATTTGGTCAAAGGTCGGACTTGATGATGTTGGAGGTGTTTTCCAACCTTAATGAGTTCTGTGATTTAGAAGACATCCTCTGGTACCACACTCACAACAGCAGCACTGAGGTTCTGCTTCCAAAGGTGTCCTAAGGACCCCTGAACCACTTCTGGGTCTCTCTGGCATTCAGGGGTTATGAGGCTGCAGCAGGGAAGAAATCATTCCTCAAATGATGCACTGTACTCCAGTCTGTGTCTCACCTGGCTGCTTATCCCCGTGGCAATGTCTCCCACCTTTGTCCTGTGGAAATCCCTGATGTGCAAATTTTCTCCACTTAGCAACTGGATCTGGATTTTCACTCCTGGAATGCACAAGAGGTTCTTTAACTTCTGCTGAGCCACAGGGATCTCACAGTCCACAGCAAAACTGACTGACAAGGCACACACATGGGAAAGACTAATTTTTGTCATTAAGGATTTAATTTAAGTAGGTCTTTTGCTGAGCATGGAGCTTGCTGCAGACAGGAATGACTCACACAGCAGAGCTGCATTTAGCAAGAAAGCAGCTGAAGTGATGTATTAATTTGCACAATATGCCCTCAAAATTCTGGGTAGACATTTGTGGTTATAAAACATTCCTTGCACATGGAAGCTGCATGAAGCAGGGCACAGAGGCTCTGTGTGTTCAGAAACTTCCCTGGATTTTATTGTACAGACCCATCTGTGAGTGGGCAAACTGGGTCTCCTTTAGGGGAGGTCTGTGCTGGCACAGCAACAGAAGGACAAAAGGAGTTCAAGAACTCCATGTCCAGCCCATGGAGTCCAGTGAGAAGTGACTGCTGGCCATTTCTCCCTGCTCTGGCCATGCAGACCCACCGTTGAAGTAGCTGGGGGTGTCCGTGTGCCGGCTGCGGCTCAGCAGGTTGTTCCAGCTGCAGCTCTGCCCGTCTGCCTGGCTGTTCCAGGAATGGATCCCAGAGCTCATGGTGTCCCTCAGGCTGTGAGAAGCCTTCATGGAGTTCTGCAGGAATAAACAGAACTAGTTTGTCTAAGGTTCCGAAAGAAAATGAGCTGGCAGGAGATGAGCATTAAAATAAGGTCAGGAGGAAAAAGGTGGAAATCTGCAGGGATTTAAGGCTGGGCCTTAGTCAACATTTATGTGCCATCTGGGAAAGGGAATGGATAGCAATGCAACAGTGTGCAGACATCATCAGATATCCTCAATAGTTAAACTAATAATGAGCTGAAAAGTTGGGTGAGAAAAGAGGGGCTGTACTGACTGGCAGGAGAATTAAGCATCAGTTAAAATATTTATCACTTACTGACATTAGAAACACACAGGAAGAACAATTAACTGTACAAAACCAACCATAGACCCCATGCTGCTGCACTGTCCCAGTCAATCTGGCATTAGCACAGAGGTCTGAACTAGTCAAAAGCCAAGTTAAAGGTATGGTGTAGGTGTTAGTGGGAAAAACCAAGCAGAGTCAGATCCCACAATACACATTGTGTGTGTCAAGAGCTGAGCTGTGCAGAACTCCCTCAGTCCTCCTCAAAAAGCACTGGAAGACTGAGAAGAGAGACAAAAATAGGACACAAAGCTGCTCCCAATCAGAACTGACTCCTGCAGATGCCAGGATGCACAAACTGGGGACTCAATGTCCTTGAAAACTGTGACTGAAGGGCTTTTATCCTTCCCTGGTCCAACAGTGCTCCTCACTGTTATTCCCTACCTTAGGAACACCAGAGAGAGCACACCAATCGAACTGAAAATGGTAAATAACTAGGACCATGTATTCATTACTATCAGTGGGTTAAAATAAGTTCATGGAGAATAGATCCATAGGTTGGGAATGAATATCCAATATTTGGGTCTTTGTTTTCCTGTCCTACTCTCCTGGTCTTTCCCTAAACCTCTCACTGGTGGCATGGCCAGGAAGAAGACCCTGCTCAGCTGCTTGGTGCAGCTCCTACTTCCATCACTGCTTCCCCAGCTCCCTTCTTCTGCACAGACAGGGTTGAGGCTGCTGAGATTTTCTGTATCCACACACTTGAAGCTTCTGGTGAGGATACAGAACAGAGGAGGCTCTGGAGGAAAGGATCCATGCTGGACAGGGATCCAAAGCACAGCTACAACCTTCAACACCCCACTGGACAGGAGCAAAATTTTCTTCCCAAGGTGCTTCCCAGCAAATGTGGTGTCAGAAAGCAGCAGCAAATGTGAGAAATTCCAGATTTTCATTGGCCACAGCTTCCAGTTTTGCCGAGGGGGTGAGCCAGCCACCCCCCACCCATCCCCACTCACCTTCTCACTGGCATCTGACACAAAGGGGCTGTCAATACTGAGGCATGAAAGCATTTGCTCTTGTTCTTCCAGAGAGTAAGGCTGGGAAAGGCTGTTCAGAAACAGTTCTGCAGCAAAAGGAAGAGAAGGGAGACATTTCCAGTGTTTCAGGGAGATATTTCCAGTGTTTCCCTCACTGCCTCCCTGCTCTAATCACACCTCTGCAGTTTATACCCAAAGTTTCTTCAGCAATATTTAATGAACACTCATATTGGTGCCAGCAAAGCACAACACACAACTCTGCCATGCAGAAGCCACAGCCAGCACTGTGACACAGGAAACTGAGACAAGAGGAGATGGATTGTGCAACAGTATGCAAAATAGCACCCTAAATTTACCAGTTCTTGCCCATTATGTCTCCTGTGAGATGTCACTTTAGATCCATCCACATTATCAGGGAAAGGTCAAACTCATGCACTCAGCTCTCACAAGTATCTGGAGGTCTGTACTCCCTTATCTGGATACAAGTACTTACAAATACTGCAAATATTCTCGATAATATCCAGATACCCCATATATAACTAGCTCTTACAAGGCTGCTGACACCCAAAGCCATTTGAGAAAGAAGCTGCCCATCAGCAACCTCTAAAATTCCTCCGTTTTCTGACACATTTACAATTCAAACCACTCTCTTCCTAATTTCTTTCAATTCACTCAAAAAGACTAGAAAATATTGAAAAAAAGGTGACATGTAGAGTTATTCTGGGGTAATGGAAGTGGATAAATCACTGATGTTCACACTGAATTCACTGCTAGTTTTCAAACTCTGACTTGCTGTTGTAACCAAATTCCTTGGCTGATGGCTGTAGGTTTTCCAACGCCCAGAAATCAACAGTTGCAGGCTGATTTTAACTGCACTGCTTTGCTTGACATCTGCCATTCCTTTATTTTTATCCTGGCTTACCTCAATTAAAAAAAAAAAAAGTTTGAAACTAAATTTGCAGATGAAGTTGGAATTCTGACACTGTTTACACAGTGCAAACAAGCACAAGTCTGAGACAGGCTGTTTTCTAAGAGGTTCCTGCACCTCTATCAGAAGGTTTCTCCCTGTTCAGGAGGAAGGAAATTCTGTTCACTCCCTTTGTGGCATATTTAATTGGTTAAGAACTATTAGTTTTAGTAGTTTGAAGGAAGGTTGAGCAATTTGTGTAACGAGAAAGGAACTATGAGCAAAATGACATCCAAGCTGAAAACCCAAAAATAACTGTCAACAAGCCAAGAGAAAGCAGCTGTACTTTTATCCTGCTCTCAAGAAAAAAGGCTGAATTCCTCCCAAGCCCAGTGCTCACCAATTTCCAGCTGCTGAAGTTCTTGCTCTGAAATGGTTGTGGCTCTTTCCACGTGGCTGCAGCTCTTCAGGGGCAGAGGAGTCGAGGAGAGAGGTGGGGGATCACAGGTCTCAGGTAACTCCTTGCCCTCATTCCAGTGGGGTCCCTCAGCCTCCTCTGTTTGCTCCAGAGATGGAGGTGGTAGGACTGGACTGGCACAGGAAACTTTGACTGACAGTTTGGGGTCAGAACTAGTCTCAGAAACTGGGCTCACTGTGGGGGACAGGGATGTCTGTGCACTGTTTTCTTTGTTCAAAGATAAATGTCTGGGCTCTCTGTATTCACCTTTCCAGGGGCTTCTAACACCTCCCACTACAAAAAAAAATACAAACATTATCAAATAAAGCAATAAAATAGGTAAAAGTTTTCCTTTTCTGTAAGAATTTTTAAAGTGTATTTGGTGTAAAATGCCCAGCTTCAAAAGATAAAGCCAGATCACCTCCACAAATTCTTCTGTATTATAGAACCACTCAGCAGGATTAAGTTGAAATAAATCAGTGATGTGACAGGGGCAAGACTGAACCACAAGTATGAGTTACAGCTAAGGATGCAGTAAACCCCTGGTTGCAGTTGTGCTGCACACCAATTTCTCCAGGTGCAGCTGATGCTTCATGAGCCCAGACACAGCACCTGAACAAACCCACAGAGAGCTCACCTCCTTCAGCAGAGAAGGAAGAAGAGCATGTGACAGCACACAGGAAATTTTCATTTATTTGGGTGACAAATACTCGGCTGCAGGCAGAAGCCATCAACCCAAAATGTGCAACAATGCTATGAAAATTATATTCTGGACAATAAAACAGACTGGCCCTTCCAAAAGGAACAGCACCAGCAACTCCCCCAGTGGGAATATGAAAGTTCAGCTACATCAGTTACACCAGGACATTTCTACCTTCCTCAAGTGCCATGCTGGTCTTAGTTTTGAGTTCTGATGCAGATGCCCTCTGCAGAGGCTCCTTCTCCAGCCCCAGTTTAATAATCTCAGCAGTGAGAGGGTTGCAGGAAGGTGGAATTTCCCTTAGAGGAGGTGGCTCTTTAGCAATCTGTGTAACAAACAGGAAGTGAAAGAGGTTAGACCAGAGAGGCTTAATTTGATTTCAGGAAGGTTCTTCCCACCCCAACACCATTTCCAACTGAAATGAAAGCATTGAGAGCTGAACAGTAATTTTATTACAGCTGAATGGCTCAAAAGTCACACCCAAGTCATGAGCAGGGTACGGAAGAGCAGCCCAAGCAGAGCAAGCACAGGGAATGCTCAGCTCCCAAAGCAAGGCTGGTATCCTGTCAGATGCCCAGCTGGCTCCTAGCCATCCACCCCGAGGTGAGGGCTCCCTGGCCAGCAGTAACAAGCTCTGGCAGCTCACCTGCAGAGAGGCTGGGTCACTCACCTTCAGGCAGAGAGGGTGGTTGTAGTACTGGGTCCAGGGGTGGCAGCCGTTGAGCATGTGCAGCATCATACAGCAGCTGCTCCACACGTCCACCTTGGAGTCACAGCGCTTCCCCATCACCACCTCCGGGGCCATGTGGGTCTCTGTGCCAGGCACGTAGTTCCCTAACACCATCCAGGAGAAAACTCACTGCATGCAGGCAAGGGAACTGCTCCAGTGCCCCTGGTAGGAGGCCTAAGGCAGAATCCCTCTCTTTTCAGCTAAAGTGAGAGACGTGGCAGCTTCATAGGATGGAGTGGTTTGGGTGGGAAGCAACCTTGAGGTCCATCCAGTGCCACCCCTGCCATGGACAGGGACACCTTGCGCTGTCCCAGGATGCTCCAAGCCCCGTCCAAGCTGGCCTTGGGCGCTGCCAGGGCTCCAGGGGCAGCACAGCTGCTCTGGGCACCCTGTGCCAGGGACTCCCTGCCCTCACAGGGAAGAATTTATCCCAATATCCCATCTGACCCTGCCCTCTGGCAGTGGGGAGCCATTCCCCCTTGCCCTGTCTTTACAGGCAATTGTCCCAAGTCCCTCTCCAGCTCTCTTGGAACCCCTTCAGGCATTGGAAGGTGCTCTGAGGTCTCCTCTAAGCCTTCTCTTCTCCAGGCTGAAGAATTTGAACTCTCTCAGCTTTTGTCCATAGTGGTAGGGCTCCATCTTAACCCAAAAAGCAGCATTGTGTGTTCTCAGAAGTTGTTTCCTCTCAGACCCATCCCTTATACATAGAATAGGGATTAAACTTCCCTTTCAAGCAAATCTGGGGGGAAAAACATGAGCTTGACTTCAGAAAATGTACCCTTCTCTTTCAACAGCTGCATGAATAAGCATGGTTAAGTTCAACTGTCAAAAAAAAGGAATTTTCTTTAGTGGAGGTCAGGACTCTCCCCCACTCTTTAGTAAGGTTACACAACAAGTCCGAGTAGGATTTTAAAGTTTCAGTGTTGTTTCTTGCAGGAACAAAACACTGAATGCAGCATGCTGACAATCTTACAAAAACCCTTCCAGCCTGGGAGATAAGGACCATCCCCTCCCAAATTTCAGGTCATTCTGGCTGTTAGTGGGATGTCTCACAGTAACACCAATAAATGAGACACCCTGAGCAGCTGCTTGCAAATCAGCCACATGTAAATGCTCATGAGAGAGAATGAGTCAGAAGGGCAATTCCTCAGAAGAGCAGCAGCTAAGCCTCACCTGTGACCAAGCACTTTCCCAGCCCGTCTGGGTGCAGGTGAGCAGAGTGGCCAAAGTCACACAGGAGGGCCCTGCTCCCATCGTCCGACAGCAGCACGTTCTCCGCTGCCAACGAGAAGGGTTCCATTAGTCTCCTCTGGGTGAGGAGATGGGAAAAACAGTCAAAAGCACACAGAACTACAGTTTTTGAAGCCCAAAGGATTTATTTCTCCTGTCACTGGCTTAAGCAAGCACAGAGCTGTAATTATCTCTTATAAACTACCAATTACCAGCTCTGGAGATTCTTACAGCCCAGTGGTGGGCCAGCCTGGGCAAGTAGCTTGGCAGACCCATGGGGTGACAAGAAGCGGTGACAAATATGACATTCCCTAGAACAATATGTGACAAATATGACATTCTCTAGAACCAAGGGAAACTCTAATTTCAAACATGGATCTGAAAATCTAGTAAGTAGATCCCATAACTTTAGGAAGTAATCCCATAATTTAATCTCCAAGCAGTTTGCCTCTTCAAAGAAAAGGGAAGAACAAGGTACTTCAAAAACTTTCCTTACCTTTGACATCCCCATGGAGAATGTTTTGAGCATGAAGATACTCCAGACCCTCTAACACCTGGCCCAGGTAGCTGAGGGCTCTGTCCTCTGGCAGGCAGCCACTCTGTTTAATGAGCTGCCCTAATGAGCCACCTAGGAAGGAATCCAGGGAGTTCATGTTATCTTATCTTTAAATTCTTCCCAGCATCATTAGCATTCCTGGTTGTTTTCATTGAAAAAATGAGATTTTCTAGGTCTGACAGCACTTATCTTCTACACATGGCTCTGTTCCTTTTGTCTATTCCCAGAGATTTTGCTGCCCACAAAAACAGGCCTTGTTCATATGGTTTTTTGCTTAGTGTCAGTTTAACGGCATTGCTTTGGAGCTCTGTGATCAGAACAGGCATTTCTATGTGTTACTGACCACCAGCTCGTCCTTCACAGCCTGTTTTCCATGGTTCTGGCCAGAAAAGGAGCACCAGGCAATGGAATCATGGAGGTTTGCTTAGACAGCCAGGGCAATGCACCCCACTGGTGTCCTGCAAACCAGCAGGAAGCACAAACCAGCCCCAACTGCGTCTCACTGTGAAAAAGAGACACCTTGAACTGGAGTGAGGCAGGACTGGGAATTATTCCTCCCACAGCAAGCCTACTGCAGGGATTACACAGACCCATCTCAACCCACTCGGGAATTCACACCAGGAATATTCTGGAGGCACTGAGGAACTAACAGATTCATATTGGGGCAGGAGGAAGAGGAGGTCAATGTGCACGGCACAGTGCCAGCGGTGCTTCCATGGTGCTGCCCCCTGCTCACCCTCCATCAGCTTCATGAAGATGGTGACCCAGGGCCCCTCCTTGACGGCGCCGTAGAGGGGCACCACGCTGGGGCTCGTCACGGCCGCGCACGTGGTCAGCTCCTCGGCACGGAAGTGTTCCACCTGCACCTGCGGGGACAGCGAGGCACTGAGCCCGTCCTGGCCTGCCTCCTCACACAACTGTCCCTCTGTGACGGCTGTGTGACAGCAGACATGGGTTAATTGGGCTTGATGGTCTTGGAAGACTTTTCCAAACTTAGTTCTGTGACCTTCCTGAATAGAACTCGGGGAGTGCAGCAGGAAGGAGGAACACTCGGGAGGATAAACCCTCAGTGTCTAAGGGAAGTGAAAATTCGCCACAAGAGACGCCAGCTTGCAATAACTCCAGATTACAGCTGAGGACAGGTACCCTTCAGGAAGAAGGCAATTTCTGTCTCAGTGAAAAGATAATTTGGACAACTGAACAGTCTGCTTTTATGAAGGAGAGGGGGGAAAAAAAAACCCTGGGGATGGTGCAAAACTTGGCAAAAACTCAACTCCCCCAAAACAGGAGGGGATACAAAATATGTATATGATCTGCATTATCACCTTGTTAGGTGGTGGTTATCCTGCAAATGGTTAAAATTAAACTTTATTTGCTAAGTTCAGCCAAACTAAATAAAACAAGAATTTGCTGAAGTCCAGAAGGAAAACATGAGTCATGAAGATTCTGGTGGGAAAAAGATGCATCATGTTTCTTCTCTGTCAGCAGTCCAGCTATAGCTGGTTTTCTTTCATCTCAAGAATTTGGAGAGCAGGTGCTTCCAGCACCAAGTCTGGTGAAAGGTGATGTAGTGCCCTCCTGTCACAGGGAGGCAGCAGGAACTGGAGACAGTTACTCATGGAAAATTAAATAGAGCATAGAGAAGTGTCCAATTTGCATGTTAGAACTCTGCTTTCAGAGTGTGATCTAAGAAGATGCATTTCTGATATAAAGAAACATCATTTATCCTTCAGTAATTAGGGGGGGGAAATGACATTTTGAACGACTTCAGCTTCTCCTACTTTCATGTTTCCCTTTTCAGCACAACCATCTTCCTTCCTGAAAATACACCCCACAAGGAACAGCTATTTCTCCCAAGACTGTGGATTTGCCAAATGGATAATACATTTAAATAGCTACACACTGACAGGAAACAGGCTGGTTGTGTCACCACAAGATTTCACACCTGAATTGTGAGGATGCAGAACAGGAATTAATTTTCTACATGCTTGAGAGATGTTTGTTTCTATAGCTAACAACTGAATGGTTATGAAATAGTTAAATAAATACACACTGGCTTGTCTTGCCTCTTGCATCTTTCCACAGGGAACCCAGAAAACTGGGCCCAGTGTAAAAAATGAACACTTTAAACTGAAAAATGGGGGAAAATGAACATTTTAAACTGAAAAATGAAAGTTACAGTTCTTTTTGAACATAATATTTTTGTACTCAAGGCAAACACTTCCCACACAAAGTTTTCTAGTGAAGTAATGTGAGAAACATCAGTCACAGGGGTGATGAAACTATTTAAGTGCAAGTTCAAATAAAACAGTTTATATTTTCCTCATCTCCTTGCATTATCCCTCTGTCTGCATCCCTGAGGCCCCCACAGCAGCCCACAAATCAATGCCCTGATCCAAGTTACATTCCACACACTTCCTACATCCTGTGACAGTGGCATAGCCTGGAGTACCACAGATTATAGTGCCAGCTTCTGGAAAAACACACATCCTTTGCTGCATCTGGAACAGCATCACCTCAGAACAACGTGCCAGCATTGCAGCTGACACTGAGGAGATGAAAGCTCTGTTTTCAGAGCCTACTGACTGCCTTGGGTTTTTCCTACTTTATTCCTTTTTCAACAGGGAAATAAATACCTGCCATGTAACCACTTACACCAGACATGGTTTCAGATAAGAATAGTCAGATAACAGACAACCCACACAGCTGTTGCTCCCCTGCAGTCACTCACAATCATTCAGAAATCTCTGCTCTTGCCTCAGCACCCAGGATCCTTTTCAGCACACTTTAAAGCCAAATGAGCTTATTTCTGGCTGCTGAGCTTGGCCCCAGTGCATACACAGGTCCTCCATCTGCTTCTCTGTCTGCCACCCCCCTGAAGTTTTTCCTTGGACACAACAGCAGCACTTCACTGTGACTGTACAACAAGGTCCTAAAGAGAACATGGGAAGAGATTTCTCTCCATGTGCTGTCTTGTGTCCTTCTCTCACACAGAATTACCTTCTTGGCAGCACACTGAAATCCTGTCTGCTTGTCCTCTATCTTGTACACTTCCCCAAAAGAGCCAATGCCCAAGGAACCATGGCACTTGGTCCAGTGAACCTCTTCTCGGTACTCATAATCCACTGGCTTCAGCTTCTGGAAGTCCAAACAGAAAACAAGATGAAGCAAGGAAAGAGACACTTAAATGCTGAGCTGCACGGAGATCAACATTCTCAGAAGCAGCACAAGCACAGATACCACAGCACCTCTCTAGAAATCTCAGTACAAGATCACTTCTGTCACAGGCTTGGGAGGAAACCATACAGGATCAACCTACTTGATTTCTGTGGGCTCTGATGGATCTGACTGCACCCCACTGCTGTAAAGAAAGGCCACCAGGATTTGGATGGCTTTGGAGCTCTGTGTTCCTCCCTTCTCATGCAGGACATAACTATAAAGCTGAATCCTACAACTAACCCAGATTCCCATGACTAAATGCAGACACTGTGTGAAAGCTTTTCTGCAGTCAGCAGATGGAGACAGTGCCTTAGGTGTCAGTGGGAACACGTTCAGGCAGGTAAGGGACACCTTGAACTCCACAGACTATACTGACAGAGTCACACCGACCCCAGGGAAGTCCTCCAGAAGGACTTTAAAGTGTTGAGAGAGAACTGAATTCAAAAGAAGTGGATCATGTCCCTAGGATTCAAATGCATTTCTGTGCCCAGGCTCCGTGGGACGCTGCAAAGGACACTGCAGGAGCTGTTGGTCCCAGCAGAGGCACTGACTGGCCTCCTGCACCTCCCCTCCTACCCAGCCCTGGTTTCTGTCACACTCCAGCTCATCCAGAGCCAATAAATATTGCAGCCTGGCTGAACAGATTGGGCTCTTCCCCAGCAAACAGAGGACATGGTTGAAGACTGACTAAGCACAGAACCACTGCTCAGAGACAGGCCTGCATGTCTGGTGACTGAGCACAACATGGAGCCAGCAGCCTGAGACAGCAGGGCTTTAATTCCTGCAGAAAACAACTCTGCATTTTTATCTGATAGCTTCAGCCAGATCCAGAACCATTCAGGAATCACAGTTTTAGAAGTAAGCACATGGATGCAGATTATCCCTCTCCCAAAGCCCAGGAGAAACTCTGCCTCCCACACTGCAGTGTGTGGCTCAGATCACCTCGTTCAGCAGCACGCCTTCATTTTCACTTGCTTCATGGAATTGTTCCTTCAGCTCCAGCCCACCTCCTCTCCACGTCTTGGCCAGGCTGGCTAAATTTTGTGGTTCACCAAAACTCACACTCCCCTTCAAGGCATCTACCAAATATTCTTCCACAGAAAGCTTGTCTGAACTGGTTTGCACGGACTGGTTGATGCATTTGGTGAAATTATATTCTAAGTTTAGGCCAGATAAGTGACTGTCTTGATAGCTGAGGTCACCATGGAAGTATGTGTCCAGAGCATTCTGCTTCATGGCATGGAGAGGATTGTCCACATGTGGGAAATGGGGAGGAAGGATGTTGTAGGGAAAAGGATGGAGAGTCTCAGGCTGGGGAACAGCGTCCCTCTGTCTCCAAACATGATTAAGGCACTGAATAGGGCTGATCAGCTTGTGCAGTTCAGTTTTGTACTGGCTCCTTGGGGAATGGAGTTTGCCCATGGACAAGGGAGCATGGGCAGGCTTCTCAAAAGACAGTGGATCATAGCCCAGGTCCTTGTTAAATTCAGGAACCCAAAAATTGCTTCTGTAAAGAGTGCTTTGGTGGGATTCATCCTCCTAGAAAACAAAACCAAACAGCTGAGCAGGAACCTCAGTATAGACACCAAAATTCACCCAAGATCTGTTAGGAGTTTGCAGGGACAGCACAAAAGAAAGGCTGAAGATTCTCACCTGAACAGGAATTGGGGTGCAGCTCTCCTGTTCTGGCGTTCTTGGACTTCTTCTGCCAGCAGCCACAGGTTGTCCTTTCAGCTTGGATCTTTTTTTGTGCCGTTTCTTCTTGGCCCTGCCCCGGTGCCTCCCTCTCCAGGTGGGTGCCATCCTGCCCTCCGTGGCATGGGCCACATTGTTGGGGATGTGATCGAGGCTGTCCGAGCGGCTGCTGGAAAGCAGAACACAGCAGGGCTCTGAGATGGGACAGCACAAACACAGCTCACATGGCACCTCCAACCCACAGAAAGAAAAGCAGCAACTCTGCTAACTCAACAGAGAACTAGAACACAACTTCTTGCCTTCTAGTAGGGCTAAGTTCAAGGTCCAGGCCCAGCAGCACCTCTGGCATTGTATAAAAGAAATGGTGAGGTGTGGGGGACATAAAACATTAAAGTGTCCCAGGGTTTACAGATTCTGGAAGAACAAGACTGGAATATACAGTCACAGAATGGTTTGGGTTGGAAGGAATCTTAAAGCACATCCAGTGCCATCCCTGCCATGGCAGGGACACCTTCCACTACCCCAGGTGGCTCCAAGCCCCCTCCAAGCTGGCCTTGGGCACTGTCAGGGATTCAGGGGCAGCCACAGCTGCTCTGGGCACCCTGTGCCAGGGACTCCCTGCCCTCACAGGGAACAATTCCTTCCCAATATCCCACCTAATCCTGCCCTCTGGCAGGAGGAAGCCATTCCTCTTGTCCTGTCACTCCAACTCCTTTGTCCAAGTCCCTCTCCAGCTTTCTTTTATGTCTCTTTTTTGAACATAGCAAAGAAGAGGGTAAAACACTCCATGTCTTCAGGCTGCTCTGAGACATTTTGTGGTTGATTTCTAGTGAACACAGAGATGATGGATAAATGCAGACTATTTTAAAAATTATTAAAATTAATAAATGTTTTCATAGTATCAATGCCTGCTCTAATTTGAAGGAAAAGAGCTTTGCCCAGAGAAGAGGGATGACTAAGAGCACTCAAATAAAACAGCTTCAAAAAGCAAAAATGTGTTGGCTTGTAAAGCCCAATACTACAACATAATTTCTAAGAATGCATACAGATATATACAACACTCCAGCTGGGGTCTGCACAAAGAGATGAACTCTCAAGAGGGATATTTGCCTGCAGTTACTCAGGGCCAGAAAGAGATGGTCTCCGTTCAACTCAAACCATTCTGTGATTCTATGATTCAACACCAATCACAGCAGTTAGATTTTTTAAATTAAGCTCTAAGAGAAAACAAGATTTTGGATCTTCAAATGAAGCAACTGTTCCATTGACTTGGAACAGTTCTGATACATTTCTCTGCCTTTCCTGATCAGTGATGCAGGGCACAGCCACTCTCTCCATCTTTTCCTGATATTTTAGTGCTAAAAGATGCCATAAGTAGAGTTCTGGCTGATGGCATCAGCATAGTGCCTTGATCCTGAACACACAGCTGGTGTGCATCCCATAAAACCCCAGATGCCACATAAAACCCCTCAGAAATGGGTCACTTTGCACTTCTTCAGAGGGTCCATGGCACCACATCATAAAGCCACTGGGCAGTGTGAAACCACACACACCCCACAAGGTGTCTGAAACCACCAGGAAACAGGCAGCACCTAACTCTGTACTCCAGTCACCCATTTCAGGGTGCTGGGGCTGCCTGACAGGGCTCCAGTGTATAAGAAAGCTCCAATATGTGCCCCAACAGGAAGACAGTCTTCATGAAAAACAAGCAGCTCACTCCCAGGTGACTCCAGAAAAACAATTCCCAGGCCTCCACTTGTCCATCACAAGTGTCACTGTCCCTTATACCACTTCAGCTTCTCTGTGTTCACAGCTTCTGTTGTTGATGCTGTCATTAAGCAAAGGTTCTCTCATCCCTCTTTATCCTTCCAAGAAATTAAGCTGTCCCCTTTTCTGAGGACTCCTTCTAGCAGCACCCAGGTTTCACACAGCTTTTCAGCAGATGGTGTGACAGTTTCAAAAGCATCAACACAGTTCAGTTTAAAAAGACTGAAAATTTCTCCTTGGGTCCTTCTACTTCAAGACTATTAACCTTAAAAAAAATCAGTAGTTTCAAAACAAATTTGGCCGTCCAGAAACAGCCAGAAGGCTACAAGGGCAGTTAATCTGCAGGCATTGCCAATAAGGCAAGAGTGTTTCAAGTGGTTTGTGCCTAAACCTGCATTTTTTCCTGATAGGAAGATGTTTTGGGAAAGACACATTCTTACCAGGACTCAGACTGAAGAGCTAATTCCAACAGGAGTGCTTTTGGAAAAATATCTTAAGTGCAGAGCGCCAGGGTGATTTGGACCAAGGACAAGTCAGAAAACAGCAGTGAAGAAGGGTGTTTGTATTAAGAGGTCTCTCACCTGTAACGTTTACTGTGGGTAATAAAGGATCTCTCTGATAAAGTGGGGCTGAACTCCTGACTGTTTTCACCTGTGTGAAAAAAAACCAGGATCATCACTTGTCTTAAACCAGGCAGTCTCTCCTAGTAACAACTGGACTTAAACAGCTCTGCCACTGTGCTAAATGAGTGATCCAGACAATCACTGCACAGTCATGTCACACCACCCACACTACATTCTTCCTCCCCCACAATTAAGAGGCTTCCCAGCTATCTCCTGATACCCCAGCTCTTTCCCAGAGTACAGCTTTACTCTGGTTTCCTCCTCTTTATCCCCTCTTGTAAACACCTTTCAGAAGTCAGCTAAGAACAGGTGCCCCACAGGACACAGATCAGGTCGAGGTGCACAGGCCTCATGCTGGTCTGTTATTTATGCTTTATTCAGTGGATGCTGCCACATTATTAGGAGATTTCATGAGCTTCCTAAATAGAGTCTGGGATGTGTCATCAGCTCCACCCTCCTTGGGATTACAAATAGATGTGGCCTCAGCTCTCCAGGAGCGCCGAGGGAGTGAAATCTCATCCCTCTTTACACATTCCATTTTCTCAATGAAGCGCAGCCCGCCCTGCTACTCACATTCTGCTTGGGCAATAATAGAAATTGATGCACAGCCTCCTTCTGTTTCTTCTTTTGCTGTTCCTCTGGTGATTACATCATTCAGGATTTTCCACTGACTGTGAAAGATGACCTTCTTTGAATCTTCTACTTTGCAAACACTGCTCTGCTTTTCACTCACTGTCTCCTTCAGCCCCTCGGTAGCTGTGAGCTCCTTTTTGTGCTTGACGGCTGGATCAGGAGCTCCTTGGCATACAATTCCCATCACGGCCATTTCCCAGCTTCAGGGAGACACTGAGCAAGAACAGAAAAACAAAACACTTGTCAAAATCCTTCACAGACAGAAGCAGCTTCAAGTTCATGAGAAACGGGAGGCTCCTGAAGGTATCAGATTTATAAATAATTCAAATCAGGTCCTGACCATGTTCTGAGGTGGAGAAAAACCCTGGAGTACCAGTCCTCCATTTTTGACTTGGACCACTGAAGATCTGAATATTCAACATTCTCATGACTGAAAATATGCAACCCATAGGTCTCAGAGAAATTTAATTCTTGGTATATTCCCTTAACTTAAATATAAACAGTGAAACCAAGGAGAAGAAGGAACTCCCATATCACTAAACAGGAAGAATATTCATCCCCAAAAAAAGGGAAAAAGGGAAGACATGAAAGTTCTCCTAGAGTGCACCTGGGAGAAATGACACTGCTCTCACACCACATGAATGGCCATAAATCCAGCCAATTCCTTTTTTCTCAGTGCCCAGTCATTCTCAAAGCTATTCCTCATTCTCCCTCAATGAAGCCAGGCTCAACAGCCAACCTGCTCATCCACAGATCCTCCCTCACTCCCCTCCTTCCTCTGCATCACCAACTTCTGCAATCCTTGCTCAAGCCCATCAGAAGTGGAGCTCTAAGAGCATGCAGGATCCAGGGAAGCTGGTGTGGGATAGAGGACAGTGATGGTGCTGGAACAGACCCCTTTGCCTGAGGAGGGGATCAGCACAGACTGTGAGCTGACCAGGAACACAAATGGAGCTCCAAACAAGTCCCAGCACAGGACAAACCTTGGCCAATTGGCAGCACGGGGGAAGGTAGAAGACAGCTGGGGATGGAAAGGTAGAAGCATAAACCAGCATGGAAGCAAAGCACCGAGGGGCAGGATGGGGATACCCAGGGGTGAAAATCTGCAATGCAGAGAGTGAGGAGCTCCCTACAGCACGAGCCCCTGGGGAATACAGCTTTGGTGTAGCCCCTGACCCCTCACCTTGGATTCTGGAGAAGTTAAAGCAGTTGTTTCCTTACAAACCAGAATGTGCTCTGTTGCTGCGTAAGTGCACAGACCCCTTCCTTGTGCCAGTCAAGTGTAAAACCTTAAGATTAACATTTCCACCCTTAAACAACCATGGAAGTTCAGAAACCTTGGGCAATGTATGCAGGTGTTAAGTAGCACAAACCCAGGACAGGACAAGGAGGGATGTTTTAACAGAGGCCAGGAAAACGGACATCAGCAACATTACAGCAGCACACCTTGAGGCTCATCAGCTTCAATCTACACAAATCTTTCTTCTTTTTTCTTTTTTTTTTCCTTTTCCTTTTTTCTTTCCTTTTTTCCCCACCTTGAGCAGTTGCCTGGGGCAACAGCAGATTTACTCCAACATGCTCCTGGCAACAGAGATGAATCAGGAAAATGACAGAATGAGTGGGTGCTCCATGTCTGAAGGACCACCAAGGAAAGGGGGAGGCATTTGGGAGCCAAGTGCATGAACCTTGGTGCTGTGAGTCACCTAACAACCTGGCAGGTATACAAGGAAAGTCAACAATGACCACATTCAGCGGCCAAACAGAGAACAGCTGCTGTGCAAAAGAAGTGCTGATGACAGTATCCCACTCATTAAGGCCGTCCCGCTCCCTCTCCTCTACAGAAATTATGTCAATTCTCAGGGCTGTAAAATAATCCCTTGGAGCAGCAGGAGCAGAGCCTGCCAGATGACTAACCCAGCCACCAGTGACCAAACTGACAAGTTCAGGGTTATTTTTATCCTCACTCTCTCCTGACTTGCATTAACTCTGTCTCTCCTTGCCCTCCCCTCACCTTCAAGGTCCTTCAGGGCAAACCAACCCCCATCACCAAAAAATACATAATTCTACAAGTACCTCCTTGGTTAAGTCAAAGGAGAACAGAGAGAGGGGAGAAAAAAAAAACCTGCAAGTCCTTGTTGCCCTCTAAAATGGCAAAGAATAACAAGGAAACATAACTGAGATTAGAGTCAACAAAGCTCTACCACACTTGCAGACTCAAAGAGACCGAGGCAGCAATTGTGAGCAACGGCCTCGACCCGGGCAGAGCTCAGGCAGTTTAATGTGTGACTCAGGTCTGTGGGGCTGTGCAGGACCAGAACCTGCACGCCCAGCCTGGTTTAACCGTTGCTGCACAATTTTCAGTCCTTGGAAAAGTCAAATGCCAAATATTTTTATGGTGTGTACAGCAAAGCACGGTGGGCAGAAGCTGCGATTAAAAATAAGCAATCAGAACTTTTAAATCGTTTTTGAAGTGTAACTTCTGCCTGGAGAAAAGGAAGCTCAGGGGAGACTTTTATTGCACTTTACAGCTCCCTGACAGGAGGTTGAAGCCAACTGAGGGTTGGGCTCTGCTCCCAGAAAACAAGAGACAGGACATAAGGAAATAGCCTCAAGTTGTGTCAGAAGATGTTCAAGTTGGAAATTGGGAAACTTTCTTCACTGAAAGGGTTGTCAGGCATTGGAATGGGCTGCCAGGGCATTGGTTCAGTCCCCATCCCTGGAGGTGTTAAAAAAACAAGCAGACATGGCAGTTCATGATATGGCTTAGTGGGCACAGTGGGATTTTGTTGAAGTCTGGACTGAATGACCTTGGAGGTCTCTTCCAACCTCAGTGATTCTGTGATTCAGAACTGAACAGGCCTGACTCATCTCTGTGCACGTGGAAGGGGGCTAAGAGAGGTGCAAAGAGCTCCTGAGCCCCATGAATTCAGACACAGGCACTCAGTCTCTGCCCAGACCGACCCCACAGCCCTTCTCAGGGAGCTCCAGATAAAAGGGAGCCTGGGCAGCAGCAAATGGGCACCTGAGGATCTACAGGAAGCCCACTAAGAGCAGGATTTACCCACGTGAGACACTCTGGAGCTGTGGTTCCCTTGCCTGTTTATGAGCTCCAGGATGAGCACAGCTTCCTGTACAGACACAGGGCACAGACACAGCAGCAGGAGCTTCATGTTCCTGAGCTGCAGGGTGGCTGTGTCCTACCCAGAACTGCTTCTCCTCTCCCTCAGCCAGCTCACTTAGATACAGCTGTAATTCTTGATTTCCATACCCTGGACTTTCTTCCTTCTGTGGACATGTGATGGGCTCGTTATTTTCAAGGCAGAAAGGGGAAGTCAGGTAATGATGCAGGAGATAAGAGTGGATACTGCACTCCTAACCCACAACGGGCTTTTGATAGCAGCTTAAAGCCTGTTTGCTCCTTATCTTCACTAAGAGTTTACTCACCTTGGGTTAACTAATGTTAGTTCCCACTGCTGTAAAACAGAAAGTGTGTTTTTACAGAATGAAAGCCAAACAGTCTCAGTTGTGCTGTGAAGGCACCGCTCTGATGGCAGCTCCTCCCTCAGCTAAAGTGTGGGAGAAACTAAAATACCGGATAAGGTCACCTGAGACTTGAAGGGAGTCAGAACTAATGAGATACTCAAACATTAATAATGTAAGAGATAACCACGTGCTTACTGCTCCTTTAAAACCTCCTCCCTCCTTCTCTATACAAGTTCCTCTTCAGCTCTTCCATCTCAGCTGGAAGATGTTTGGAGCAGGGACCTTAAAAAAGCATTTCTGTGTGTCATGAAGCTGTGAGAGGAACTCGAAGCTGGACAAGAGGCATGCAAACACCTTTCCAGCTGCATCACTCCACAGCACACCATAATATGGGATCCTCCTGCCTGGTGTGCCTGGTTCCAATCCCCATGGACAATGGCTTTTGGGAGAACTTCAATTAATGCTGTGTAGATCAGCCCATACATTTGGTCAAAAAAGACTTGGGAAAGAGCTTTAAAATATATGTAAGTCTTCCTAAGTCAACTTCACAGAATGGAGATTTCTCATCTGATGTACCCATTCAGCAGCAGTTTCACACTGACATTTAGTTTGAAAGGAAAGAAGAAGGTAAAAAATTATGTTGCCCCAGTGAGGTTTCCCACTTCCTTATGGAAAGGAGTTCTGTGCACAGAGCACTAAGTCAGGTTACCTTTGCAGCTGCTGCTGGTTTGGTCAAACACAAGGAGCATTTTTAGCCATGTTGCTTTGCTGACCACCACAACAAAACAACAGCTGGGAAGAGCCAGGAATTTCTGCATCACTAGAGCAGGGAACGTCAACTGAGAACACCACCACACACCTTTTGGGGACCTTCCAGTCCTAACAGCTGTCAGTGAGCATGGCAGAAAGTGCCAAGACTGTAGCCAAAAGAACCTACACAGCATATTACCTGCAAAATCCTTGTGCAAATCCACCAAACCTTGTCAAGGAGCACATTCTTCCAAAGGGAAATTAAAAAATGATACCTGTTACATGAATGGATCACATTAAAAATCTGGTTTGGGGCCAAAGGCATGTATGCATACATATAAATTTTAGATACATAGTTTAGATATATAAAAATAAATAAACACACACACACACACATATATATATATATATATACACATATATATAGGATTCCAGGCCATGGCTTGGAGCAAACTGGGATAGTGGAAGGTGTCTCTGTCCATGGCAGGGGGTGGAACTGGATGAACTCTAAGATCCCTTCCAACCCAAACCATTCCATAATTATTTGTACAAGTCCTTCAGAGCCTGGGCACCAGTGCCCTCCATCCCTGGCTCCTCTCTGCCTGGATGCCACCCATGGACTCCCCTGCCTGCACACGTTTCAAATGGAACTGAAATTCAGACAGTTCCGGTTTTGGCCGAGGCAGTTTAAGGCCTGTTACTGTAGCCCAGGCCTGGGTGGAGATTTAAACTGCTCAGAACTGTCAGCAGGACAAGTTTCAGTTTGTGTCAGAAGGGACTTAAAAAAAAAAAACAGTTGTAGCACTCAACAGCCCCCCCCCCCCCCCCCAACCCTCAAAGCATACTTAATGCAGCTTTAAGTGAACATGTCTAAAGGGGGCAAAA
>QUSF01000114.1:531422-554092 GCA_003676055.1 Chloebia gouldiae
ACAAAAGGCAGCTTTAAGTGAACATGTCTAAAGGGGGCAAAAAAAAAAAAAAAAAAAAAAAAAGGAGAGACTTCCCTTGTGTGTCTAAAAGCTCCAAAGTGCAAATAAATAGAATGCCTGACTGATTAAAATCTGGTGAGTCAGAGCAGCAGTTGCTATTCCAGGGAGCTCTCAGCCTTCACCTCCCCTTCGATAACCACTGGGATCCATCTGGCCATTCCAGGGGCTCCTGCACAATCCCCTCGGGTCCTTCTCATGGGGATGCACAGATTCACCTGAGAAGCACCAGAGAAAACGAAAAACCTTCTTCCCACAGCACCACAAACTCCCTGTTTGAAGCACTGCACTATCAGCCCAATGTAGGAGCACGTCACATTACAAACGATAGGCAGTGTGTAAACATGCTCTTTAAAGTGGTTTGATAGTAAATACTCCCAAATCCTGTTGCAGCCACTGGTGTTGCTTACTGTAAACATCAGGATAATGAGCCTCAGTTGTTTTTTTTTAGTTGCCAGACATTAAGATATTGCAATAGCTTGGTTACAAAATCTGCAGGGAAATATTTGAATGGGTTTAATTATCAGCAGATTTCTAAAAGCACCCAAACACATCTTTATCCTCATTTCCTCGAGGACAGCCCGAGCACAGCTCACCCCTGAGCAATTCTTTTCATGTTGCTGAACAAAGATATGAACACCACCACCACTCTCCCAGAGTTTACCAACACTGCCACAAGCCCATTCACTCAAAGAATGGCTAGTTTTTCCCAACCCCTTTGTAAACAAGGAGAACAGAAAGAATCAGAGCAAACTTGAGCCTGATAAGGATTTGCTTCCCAGTTCTCTCACACAACTCTCAAGCCACTTAACAACATCATGGCTTTGACAACCCACTCATGAAGTCATTTCCTGAACTACAACAAAATGATACACTAAAGCACCTATAGGGACAACTTCCACCAGCTACCACAGATTCACCTGAAAATCAATTCTGCACAAGCAGGTGGAGCCAGGCTGTCACCAGTTGTTTCTTTAAACTGCTTTACAGCTTTACATTTCAATCATATTTCTAAAATCCATGTAAATCTATGGGGAAGCAGTAAGGCTGGGATGCCTTACTGGCAAAACCAACCCAAAAGTTCAGTTAGATTTAGTACAGATAGAAACAGTTCTACATTATCTTAATTTATGATTGGTCCTGCCAATTCAGTTGTGACTATAAAATCAGAATATGAACTGATAGGGATGATTTCTAATTGTCCAGCCTGAGCAGACTCTCATGGGACAAAATCCCACACAAACTGTGGAACAGAACTGCCTTTAGGCAAGACATGGTCCATTTTCTTCAGGACCTTGATGTCACCAAACCATGATCAGCAAAGCCCACTCTCCTACAGATGCAATTCCCATGTGTCTGTCCCTCTATGCATCCTCATCTCCCTCTCCCAGCATCTCCAGACTCCTTCCTAGCTCAGGGCTCTTTTACTCCCAGCCAGCTGCTCATCTCAGAACTTGGAAATCTTTCAGTCCTTCAGGCCTCGATCCCTCTATCTCCACCAACACATTTGACATTTGCCAGCAAAGTTCAAAAGTCACAGAAGGAAAGCTGATTTATAGTCACTTTGCCTCCATCCTCTTGGCAATTATAATAATAATTTCAGCACCTCATCACTGCTACAACAGCTCAGCTCTACCCTCTTCCATTTAACATGGAAAGAAGACACAGGACAGACTCATTAGCTTCAAGTTCATTAACTCCAGTGGTGTTGGATCAGGTCCCACAAACCCCTTAGGTTTTCAGTTATGTTTGTTTGTTATGCTCCTTCACAGCGCTCTACAAGATTCAGTCTCTTAATACAGTTAAAATTTAATAGTTAATAGCAAGTGACTCATTCCCAAGGAATCCGGTGGCCGTGCCAATAACAGATTTCAACTGAGGTAAAATGCAATAAAACAGCTCACTACAGACACACTCAATTCAACTATCCTTATCACTAATGTCACAGCACAGAAGCGCGAATTATTACTCATACAAGTGTTTAGAAAGCCAGTCGAAAAAGAAATTCAGACTTTGTTTATAGATGCTGGTTTCAGACTGCTGTGTCCTACGTGTGCAGAACACTCAACACATGTTTCTAATGTAACCAGTTAAAGCCGACAGGAAGCATCTGAGATCAACCACAGGAGCAACTTATTAATCAGCAAAGAAACATATTAATCTTTTGCCAGAAAAAAAAAAAAAAAAAAAGGCATTTAGTTGTGTCAGAGACGCTCGCAGTGAAAAGGACCGGATGGTTCAGGTGAATTAAGGTCTGGCTCTGTTGTGTTGTGATGAGCTGAGCCCATCCCTGCCTCCTTCTCCCCTTTCCAGGGCCAGGGATCAGCGAAGTCCCTGCACAGGGGTCCCGGGGCACCGGGAGCTCGGGGGACTGAGGGGCACCAGGAGCTCAGAAAGCCGGGCTGCCCAGGGCACCGGGAGCTCGGGGCACCGGAGCCGCAGACTCGAGAAGGCGCCGGGCAGCGGTGACATCCACGCTCCGAACACCCACACACGGTGCTGCGGCGGGGCCCGGAGAGCCCATCACCGCTCGGACACCCCGGCTGGGCCCGGGCTCCTCACACGCTGCTCCCGCCGGCAGCCGCGGAAGCTCCGCCAGGCCCTGCCGGGCAGATGCACCCTCGGCTCCCACACCGAACGCCGCACCCCGGGCCCAGATCCCATCTCCGCGGCGGTGGCCGGTACCGCACCTACCGCTCCGGCTCGGCGCGGCTCGGCGCGGCTCAGCGCGGTCCAGCCCGGCCCGATTCGGCTCCGCTCGCCCGGCACAGCCCGGCGCGGCCCCTCAGGCCTCCTCGGCAGCTCCCGCTCACTGACAGGCGGCACCCAGCCACGGCCCCGCCCCTGTCTCCGCACAGCCAATCATCGCCCCGTCTCGCCGCGTGACCCCGCCCCCCGTCCCACCGCGCCCAATCACCGCGCGCTCTTTGCCCCGCCTCCGCCCCCCGGCGCGGCCCCGGCCCGCTGGGTTTCCCAGAAGTGGGCGGGGCTTTCTGCCAAGTAGGCCCCGCCCCACGGGCGCTCCGGGCGCCGCCGCGCCGCGCCGCGCATGCGCGTTGGGCCGCGGGGGGCGGGGCCGGGAGGGGCCGCCGGTCCCCTCACGCCCGTCCGCCATGTTGGCCGTGGCTGTGGCCGGGCTCGGGCTCCGCCGTGTGCCTCCGTTCCTTCGGGCAGGGGCTGACAGGCGTGTTGAGGCCACCTCGGAGCCCCTCGCAGGTACCTCAGTGCCGCAGTAGCGCGTTTTCCTTGTCAGCAACCGCTCCAAAGACTCGCCCATTACTTTGCTCTTGCCTCCGGAAGCTGAGACATTCTACTGATTTTTTTTCCCTTGTCTAAGTCTCGTCGCCCTTTCCTGGTGAGATGGCAAGGGAAGGGCCGCAGGAGTGTGTCCCCCCGTGCCGGCGCTCCTCCCGGCGGTGGGGAGTAGGAGGTGCTGTGAGGAGATTTTCAAGTGGTCTGAGTTTATGATAACTTAACTCTGATCTCCCCTGTAAACGACACTTTATTATTTGGGTTATACTTTGCCCAAGTACGGTTATGTTTTGCTTTGACACTAAAGGAAGGGGTGGGTGTGGGTGACTTTATTCTTGACTCAGTGAGGTGGGAGAGCCATGGAAAATAAATAGATCATTTCAGAGGTGGTTTCAGAGCTTTCAAGAAAGAGTTCAGATGAACTTTATAGGACCATAGAAACATGGATTGGATTTGATTGGAAGGGGCCCTAAAGCTCATCCAGTGCCACCCCGGCCATGGCAGGGAAACCTTGCGCTGTCCCAGGCTGCTCCAAGCCCCCTCCAAGCTGGCCTTGGGCACTTCCAGGGCTCCAGGGGCAGCACAGCTGCTCTGGGCACCCTGTGCCAGGGACTCCCTGCCCTCACAGGGAAGAATTTAATTCAGTGCTTATTCCTTCTGGGTTTGTACTCCTCGTGTGACACACAATGATTCACGGCTCTGGCAGAATCTGTGTGTGAGAACCACAGGGATGGTGCTTGGAGCAGCCTTGAATGGGCAGGAGCAAGATCCCACATCTCTCACCTTCAGCATACACTGGCTCTGCACAGGAGCCTCTTGCTCAAACTCCTTGAACAGTTTGGACAGAAATTTTAACTTCCAACAGCTCTTTCCTCAGAGGATTCTACTGTGTCAGTTGATGATTGAGTGTTGGTTGCACTCAATGATCTTAGAGGTTGTTTCCAACCTAAATGATTGTATGGTTCTATGCTGTGTTGCAGAACAGTCTCCTGTTGCCCATTTTACTCTGGATATAAGCCCTGAGTTAAAAGAACCCATCAGAGTAGGTCACTGTCATACCTCATGTGTTGTAGTTGACAGGATTTTCTGCAGGTTACTCCAGGACTTGAGGAATTGGTTAAAGTGTGCATGGAAAATATGGGGAGTGAGGTTGCCCTCCAGGGAGAGCGCTGGTAGATGAAGGTGGTTTTCAGTCCTCCCTGGAGCAGCTCTGGGTGGGGTGTATGGAGATAGTTGAGTTTTGGGTTCATGTTCTGTGTGCTCTCGTGTTTGGGCAGAACGTGTTAGAGTCACGGAGCCTGGGATCCACACAACCTCCAACATCCCTGAGTAAAGAATCATCCTTATAGAGTCAGAGTGGTTTGGGTGGGAAGGGACCTGAAAGTTCCTCTGCCATGGGCAGGAACACATTCCACTTTCCCAGGGTGCTGCAAGCCTCATCCAACCTGGCCTTGGACACTTCCAAAGATCCAGGGGCAGCCACATCTTCTCCCTTGTGCCAGGGCCTCACCTCCCTCCCAGGGGAGCATTTCTTCCTGATTCGAGCTGAAAGAAACGTTGAAGTGAGGCAGGAGTTGTGATTATAGCTGCTCACAATAATTGACATAATTTGTTTTTAAAAGTCTGAGGTTATTTTTGCCAAAGTACTTGAGGTGATTGTGGTGTTGCATTTAGGAGTATTTATGACCTTGATATTTTTATCATAGTGGAAAGAAGAGCAAACAAAGCTTTCGACAAAATATAAAAGACCTTAATACCCATGTTGTGGGTTTGAACAAGCCACGCTTTCCATTGGAGTTATGTTCTGTAGTTGTTGGGGATGAGGGAAGAAAGGAGGGGGGCAAGACTGAGAAAAGCACATGTGGAGCTTGTCACAAGCCCAGGTTCAACACTGAAATCCAGAACACTGCTTTTCTCTTGCGGTTAAATTGTGTGAAATGAATCAGTGGTCTCAGTGTTACTGGCAGAGAAGTTTGTCACTCTTGGAGCTGTAAAGAATGCCTTGAAGGCACGAATGAAGTTTGATTGGTGTAACAATGACGCTGCAGTCGGCGAGCCGCGGTCGCGGCACAGCTACAGCTCCGAGATGGGCAGAGCCCTTCAGCTGGGAGCAGCAGGAGCACGTCCTGATCACCCGGAGCCCCCGACACCTCTGCAGCCCCAGCTGGGCTTGGAGCAGGGCGAGGGCACCGCCTGACCGCCTGTCCCACCCACCGGAGCTGCAGCAGCGCTGGGCCCGGCTCTGCTCTCCCCTCCCTGCTCTGCTCTCCCCTCCCTGCTCTGCTCTCCCCTCCCGGCTCTGCTCTCCCCTCCTGGCTCTGCTCTGCCCCTCTCGGCTCTGCTCTCCCCTCCCTGCTCTGCCCCTCTCGGCTCTGCTCTCCCCTCCCTGCTCTGCTCTCCCCTCCCTGCTCTGCTCTCCCCTCCTGGCTCTGCTCTGCCCCTCCCGGCTCTGCTCTCCCCTCCCGGCTCTGCTCTCCCCTCCCTGCTCTGCTCTCCCCTCCCTGCTCTACTCTGCCCCTCTGTCCTGGTTCCGGGGTCTCCTACGGCCGGCTCGGGTTTCTGTTGCGGCAATCAAACCCACAAGTAGCTCTGAGCACCAGCACACATGAAGAGAATGCAAATACAGCTGTGCTCCTGTTTATGGAAATAGCACAGGGCATATCTGTACTTGGTTTGAAGAGTTAGCACAAATAGCTGCATTAATAATTGCTGCGAAATATGCAGTGTTCTCATTTCGGGTGCCCCAGTAGTGTCAAGACCTACTTCTGTGACTGCAGTTACAGTTCAGAGAGCACCCACAGCCTCACAGAAACCTTTTGTTCCTGTGTTCATTGATTATGGTGATCCACTCTGGGACCACTGGTCAGGAAAAGCTCTTAGCTGGGAGCTCATGATCTGTTAGTCCACGTTTGGTGTTCACTGTGTGTGTGTGCCAAGAGCAGCAAGTTACAATACAAGGACTTGAGCTAGGCAGAGCTTTGGCAGCTTCAGTCTGGATCCAGAGATGGAGACAGCTCATTCCACCTTGGCTCATCTCCAGCATCATCCCACCAATCCCAGTGACATGTCATCATTTTAACAAAGGAGAATTCTGACCACTTTGCCCCCCTGCCACTCCAGTCCATGCTGTCTTGTCCTCCCTAGAAGCTGAGGTCCAGCACTCATGGGTGCTGCTGAGCTTGGAGCACAGGAAGGATGGGGGCCACCACTCTTCATGTGCTGGCATTCCCAGATTCTCTGTTCTTGGGTCAAGGCCTCCCCTCCTTCAGGTTGTGTTGGAGGTTGGTGTCTGGCCATGGCAGCTACACTGGAGAACTTGTGTGGTGGGTGACCCTCACAGGGAACGTTGGGTGCCTGATCCATGAGAAGAGCTCCTCCAGCACATACTGTGGTGATGATGACAGAGCAGTGCTCTGTTCTCTGGTGGGGACATGGGATTGATGTGCCAGCTGCACAAACCCTCCCTGTGACTGGACGCAGACTTGAGGTGGTTCCACTCAGACCCTGCTACTCTCACTGTGACTTTTGGAGCCACCTTGAGCCAGAGTGACAAATGGGCTCTCGGCTATTCCGTTCTTCAGAAATTCATCCTGAAGCAGCTACTTGAAAACTTCACCATTCAAAAGTTTCACTTCCCAAATAGTGCTGTGCTATAAATACCCTGTGCAGTGGGATATGACATTTACTCCCACACAAGACACAGCAGGCTTTGTAACTTGCAAACTCCTTAACCCTTGAGTGAACACAAGGTAAGGAGTTTGTGGGACAGACTTGTGCTGCAGTCTGTGAGCTGCTGTGGTCTGCTGGAAAGGAAAGAGGAGGGGAATTTCACACAGTTACGGCTTTTAGACTGGAAAAACTCACTTCTTCCATCTGTTTGCACACCACAGAGTGAAGATGTTGCTTTAGGAATATAAGTGCTTTATTCCACTCTTATCAACTCATCTTGGTGCACTTTCCTGTCCAAACGAAAGAAGTACTAAAGTTAGTTTGCTTTAATTTCCGATTCTGCAACTGATTTATGATCCTTGACAAATTTCTTAGTTCCTTGGTTTCATTTCCATATAAAACAATGGTAACTGCTTCTCTCTTGTTCTTTACATGTTGTGTATATAAATCACAGAGTCATGGAATAGTCTGGGATGGAAACCCAAAATGAGATGGAAAGCCCATCCACTTCCACCCCTTGCCATGAATAGGGACACCTTCCACTATCCCAGGGTGCTCCAGGCCTTGTCCAGCCTTGCCTTGGACACTTCCAGGGATCCAGGGGCAGCCACAGCTTCTCTGGGCATCCTGTGCCAGGCCCTTCCCACAGGGAGCAATTTCTTCCTTATAATAGAATCAGAGAATGGTTTGGCTTGGAAGAGACCTTAAAGATCATATATGAGATAGATAGATAGATTAGATAGATTAGATAGATTAGATAGATAGATAGATAGAAAGAAAGAATAAAGACATATACTAGAAATTTGACCATTAGGCTCTGTCTCTGTCAGGTGCAGTGACTGAAGTGCTGGGGTGCTGATGTTTCATAAATATACTATAGAAATATATAAATATCCTCTCTCTCTGTATACATATGTCTCAATGGGCGTAGGTTTGTAATGTTTGTAGTTTTCCTATTGAGAAAGAGCTGAAGTCACCTAGATGGGTAGATTTTAAAGTGAGTGGGTCATCTTATCTCCTTGCATAACCTCACCTCCAGCAAGGTGTGTGTCAGGGCAAGTCAAGAGCGCAATTATCAGAGCAGCCTGCTGCTGCTGCTGCTCCTCTGCAGGTAATGCAGCCCAAGGTTTTAAAAGTGTGTGATGGTGGCATGTGAGTGTTTGTTTCTTAAAAGACTTTGCAGAGAGGGTTAATGTGAAGCTGTGTCTTGGAGGTTTAGGCTGAGATCAGGAGAAGCCTCTTCCCCCTCAAGAGGGTGCTGGGCACTGGCCAGGCTCCTCAGAAAATGGGCACAGCCTCGAGGCTGCCAGAGCTCCAGGAGTGTTTGGACAACGCTCCTAGGGATGCACAGGGTGGGATTGCTGGAGTGTCTGTGCAGGGCCAGGGGTTGGACTGGATGATTCGTGGGGGTCCCTTCAAACTTGGGATATTCCATGATTCTATGAGAGAATGTATTGGGATATTCATGGCTCCGTAAGAGAAATGAATCCTAGCATTAAAAATGGGCTGCTTTCATCTCCCTGGGGTGGGGGATATGAAAACAAACAAATTCAGGTCTTTATAGAATGGGTTTGATTCTGATTCTAATCTCAGTTCCATGGCATAGATGTGTTCCCTCCCGAAGTGCTTGTGCCAGTAAAAATGCCTCAATGGCTTCCCAAAGTTTTTCATCAGCTCTTCTAAGTGCCAAGCATTTCCAATGAATCAGAGATCGGCCCTGCAGGGAATACGCTGCTGCACAGCTTCCTCTTGTCTTTGCCAAAACACGATCCAGCCGCTTGTGTTTCGGAGCGAGTTCTGCTTTCGGCTCTCAGTGCGGGGCTATCGCCAGGAAACACACGGCAGGCAGGGCTCTCCTGCTGCGTGTCCTGTCGGGAGCAGCAGCGGGCACAGGGGGCAGGGCCAGAGCTCCTCGTGGCTGCTCATTTGTGGGCAGGAGGATCAGGTAAACATTGATTTTCCCTCTCTGCTGTTGGCTCAGCTGGGGATTTCAGTGCTTCTCTGACCGACTTATGTGGAGCCGAGTCTTGATCAGATTCTGCTGCAGAGGTACTGGCCCTGCCTTTATCAAAGAGGAAATGAGCACTGGGAAGACAAAGCTAAGATTATTAAAAGTAGCCCCTGATATTTTAAGGAAATTTGAGCATTCTTTTTCTTGTAGATTGCAGGATTTCTCTGATTGTGATGATTCCTTAATGGCTTTCCAAACTCAGCTCCATAAAAATCACTTTTCTGGGAGTCACAGGTTGCACCAGAGACAGATGTCACTCACCTCAGATACTTAGGAGTGTATTAGAGAATAAGCCCCAAATCTTTGTCAGAATATTACAATAGGCATGTGGTGGTTTTCTTTTTAAGCCCCAGTTCTGATAATTAAGCAGTAAATGAAAAATTCAAATGCTGCTTTTTTAAAAAGAATTGTTAATATATAGTTTGTAGAGAACAGGTTCATGTATTGTGAGAAGCTGAGAAGTTGATATTTCTATTTGATTGAATACTCTGTTTTTAACTGGTGACTCTTAATCCAAAATGGGCAATACTCTCCTTCCAGGGAGCTGATTCTAATTCAACTCTTTGTACCCATTTGTCAAAAACATGTCCCAAGTATAACTTTTACTCATTAGCACTTTGATCTATGTCCTTTTGGGAGGGAAAAGTGTGCTGGATTTTGTGACCAGCATCTCAAAGGACTTCATCTTTGCTGATGTACAGAGATCAGGGATGGGAAGTCAATGGAGATGCCTGTGCACAGTATTTATGGAATTTTCATACTCCATGGAGTATTTCAGCAGCAGGAGGGGCCAGTGCTGGCATTCCCTGCAAGTTTTGCTCTGTGTACAAAGAGGACTTTGTCCCTAGATAGCTGCTCTGGTCACATCCCACTGTGGTTTCACTATGAGCAGATAAAAAGTTTGCTGCTAATGTCATACACAGCTGAGCTGAGAAGTGCCAGCAGGGTCCAAAAGCCACCCTGGCTTGCTGGGATTCCAAGCTGAGGTGTGCAGGTCATTCCAAAATAACCCACAGCTTGTTGCAAGCAAGACACCTGGAAAAAGGAATTTGGATTTATGTTTCAGCCGAGCAAGCTGGTGACTGAGCTTCCACTGCAGCGTTATGGCAGCACTTCACAAAATCACAGAATCATTCATGTCAGAAAAGACCTTTAGGATCATCAAGTGCAACCATCAACCCTGCACCACTACCATGGTCACCACTGAAGCATGGCATGAAGTGCCACAGCCACATGTCCTAGGCAGGCTGTGCCAAGGCTAGACAATCCTTTCTGGGAATAGCTTTTCCCTAATATCCAACCTAAACCTCCCCTGGTACAACCTGAGGCCATTCCTCTTGTCCCATCACTTGTTACCTGGGAGAAGAGACTGATCCTTACCTGGCTGCAGCCTCCCAGCTTTGCAGGGCTCTCATGGTGGACAGCACTGGGTTTATTCCCTACATCTGGTTTGATCTTTCCACAGCAGAACACGGCACTCACTGGGCAAGCTGGGTACAGGCAGGTTTGATTGCAAGAATTAATCTAGTTAGCAATTTTTAAAGGCCACAGGATGAGGACACAAATTGAGTGGCTTACTTGGGTTTCAAAGTCTCCTCTTCCCCAAATTGCAGTACTCTGTAAATCATAGAACCATGGAATGGTTTGTGTTGGAAACACCTCCCACTATCCCACATTGCTGAAAGCCCTATCCAACCTTCCAGATAATTATAATATATGAATAAATGGTTATTTATATATATGAATGGTCATTCATATAAATGTCCAAATATGACCATTTATATAAATACATATGACCAATAATGACCCAATGTATTAATAAATTACCATCTTCATGTCCATGTCTCTCTTTCCTCAGTCCAGAGGGAGGGCAGGAAGGTGAACAACATCACATCTGTGCTCCTGCATCTTAGACAAGACTTTGTCATCATACTGAGACTGATTCTTGGACAATGAAGCCACAGGCTGGAACCTCTCCTATAAGGACAGTCTGAGAGAGCTGTGGTTCAGCCTGAAGAGGAGAAGGTTCCAGGGAGAGCTCAGAGCCCCTTCCAGTGCCTAAAGGGTCTCTAGGAGAGTTAGAGAGGGACTTACCACAAGGGATGGAGGGACAGGACAAGGGGAATGGCTTCCCACAGCCAGAGGGCAGGGATGGATGGGATATTGGGAAGGAATTCCTGTGAGGGTGCTGAGGCCCTGGCCAAGGTTGCCCAGAGAAGCTGTGGCTGCTACTGGATCCCTGGAAGTGTCCAAGGCCAAGCTGGGTGGGGCTTAGAGCCACCTGGGATAGTGGAAGGTGTCCCTGCCATGGCAGGCCATGGGACTGGGTGGTGTCTCATGTCCTTTCCCACCTAAACCATGCTGGGATTCCGTGGTTTACAGGATCCCAGGGATAGGTGTGCAGGGCTGGCGTTACCTGGAGCAAAGCCCCAGCACAGGGGCTGAGGGGGGCGGCTTGGGCAGTGACCTGGGTGTCAGACCTGGCTGTGCCTGCGGGCAGGGCGGGGGGCTGCCCTGGGCTGGGGGCTGCCCTGGGCTGGGGCTTTAGGCACCATGACCAGAGCCCACCGTCCCTCTCACTGCCAGTCCCTTCCTGGGCAGGCTGAGCTCAGCCCTCATCCCCTGCTAACACTGTGGTGAAGCAGCAGGGCTGGCTCCAGGACAAGGCGTTGGGAACCCCTCTGCTCCCAGCACTGCAGATGTGGGCTTTGGAACAAAGCTCAGATGGACAAACAGCGTGGGACGGAGCCCACACAGCTCCAGGCATTTCAGCTCTGCAGTGGCTGTCCAGTGCCAGAATGTGGGATCTTGTTGTGAAACATCCTGAGTTCCGTGTCTGCCAGGTGTGCGGGATCCCCTGCTTGTGCACAGCCTCTCACCATGTCGGGAAAACCTGCCCCAGCTTCCTGGAATCGTGCTCAAGCTCCTGCCAGGCTGGGATGCTCCGAGCCCTCACACAGGCTGGGCAGCAGGACACGCTCCCTGCGCCGGGCACGGACCCAGCGGAGTGGAACGAGAGCAGAGGAAATCCCGGGAGAGCCGGCCCCGGCAGCCGTGCGGGGGCTCAGCTGTCGGCTGTTGAGCAGTTCTCCCTTCTGGAATGTCTCCTTTCATCCCAACCTCTGGCCTCCACCTGAGCAGTCTGAAATCCCGAGCAGCCAAGCAGCTCTTTGCTCTTACAGGCAGTCAGTTGGTCTCAGCTGAACCCCAGCAGCTGCTGCCTGTGTGAGGCACTTCTCCGCCGGTTCTGCCCGGTGCTCATTGCCTGCCTTGCGAGGAGGTCGGCACAGCTCCATGTTCCCATGTCCCCACCCCCTCCGAGCCGCTCCCGCAGCTGCCCGAGGGACGTGGAACTGCCATGCTCGGTATCCTCGAACAGATTTCTTTACCTGGCTGCCACATCCCCTTCCTAGGTTCCTGTCCTGCTCCAGGCTGTCTGAACACCTCTGCCACCACCTGGGACCTCACTGGCACTGTTTACAGTTCTAATGCCAGTCACTAATTTTCTCTGATTGGAAATATGAGATTATGTTGGAAATACTCACAAATTTTCTCCCGTTTCTCATCTGTGGTGGGAAGGGCTAATGAGAAACAGAAAAACAGAAAAGCAAAGGCTTTTCTCTTCCTCCCATCTACAGTCCTGCTAGAGACATTCCTGCTCCAGAGATTTAGTCAGTGTTGACTCTGGGTATCCTGTCTCTCTCCTGATGTCCCCAGCCTCCCACACAGCTCCTTATTTCAGTGACACCTCCCTTGATGCTCTCTCCCTCAGCTCTGTTGATCTCCTGCTGTTAAAGTCGTAGGTCCATCCATCATCCATTCATTGTCCATCCACCATCCATCCCTCCCTTTATTTCCCAGTGATCCCCCTGCCCATAGACAGAAATCCCTCACAAACCTCAGAGCTTTAACTCCCTCTTTATGATTAATTTTTAACTTCCCAGGAGAAGGATGATCTAGGTGGAAGGAGCCCAGCTTGGTGTGGTCCTCATTCCTGCTGTTATGTGTGAAGAGAGATGGAGAGAAATAGATCCAGAGGCCCAGAGATGCTCATGGAACACAGGCAGCATGTCCAAAGTAATCCCATCTGCAGGAGCCTACAAGAAGCCATTCCTTCTTCTGGAGCCTAAAAGGGACAACAATTTCCTTCACCAGGTTTGCCAGCAAGATTTGGGGTCACTGGGGAGATAGGCACAGACACATCCATCAGGGCTGAAGGCAGGAGAACAACAATTAATATTAGGTTGCAAAACCTCACACCTGGAGTATCTTTGCTTTCCTAACATCAAAAACTTCCCTTTACCAAAGAGCCTGAGAGCTCACAGGCAGCATTATCTGGGCTGAGAAAGGCAGGGTCTTTGAGGCACCTTCAGCTGCTGTGATGGTAAATCCTGGTAAGAGGAATTCAGCAGAAGCCCGGACAGCCAGAGCCCAGAATAAAGCAGGGGTATGGCACAAAGTCAGTTTTACACAGACCCCTAAAGCAGCAGTTCTCCAGCAATAGCAGTTGGCTCAACCTTGGTTACGGAAGTTTATTAAGATAAAACAGAGTCTGGAATTTATAAGGAAATTAAACTAGACGGTAAAAAATATGTAAAAATGGAGATGGGGTAAAAATTCCATCAGACATTTGATATTAATCCAACACAAAAAGGCTTGTGATGCTTTAAAGGGAATTATGTAATATTCTGGTCAAAATAACAAAGCCTTTAAAGCATCCCGTGGGATGGGGATTCCACCTGGAGGTGGGGTCCATAGGGAGATAAAGAGGACATTCAGCTAAATGGCAAAGGCAACATGGAGCCACCTCCCTGTGATTGCTCCTCTGGGACTGGCTACCTACACTGGGCTCCCACAGCCCCACAGCTGGGCTCCTGCAGCACTGGCACAGGTTGCCCAGAGAAGCTGTCTTGGTTTGAACAGACAGGTGTCTGCCTCTCTTAAAATGGAAAATGTAAACTTATATACTTCTGAAATTAAGGGGCTCTCAGGCAAAGATATGGGAATAGGAATAACAGTTCTTTATTAGAAAAATTAAAAATAAAAATGCAATAGTACAAAAAAAGAAAAAAAAAACACTGACAGAGTCAGAATACAACTGACATGCTGTGGGTCAGGGTGGTGGCAGCAGCCCCATCCCAGGGTGGCTCAGCCCTCCTGCAGTGCCAGCTGTGCTCCTGCTGGAGCAGGGATCCTGCACAAGGGAGGAGTTTTCCTCTGGAGCTCCAGGGCTGGGGGAGATGGGCCTGGGCTCCTCTGGGAATGCAGTGGGGAAGAAAGCTGCTCCTCTGGGAATGCAGGGGGAAGAAAGCTGCTCCCCTGGGAATGCAGGGGGCAAAGGCTGCTGTGCTGTTCCCAGGTCAGATTGGATCCAGGTAGGAATGCTGGGCTCCTCTCCTGGGCACAGCATCTCCCCATGGATGATGGAATTTTCTCAGCCAGGCAGGGACACTCAGTGGCCATGGACAATAGAGATCTCTTGGAGGGAGGACTGGCTGTGGGAGAGATAAAGAAAACTGCCCCACCTGGTTTTAACTGGTGGCCCAATTAACAGAAGATAACTGCCCCACTTTTAATAGATGGCAATAGCATACACACCCTCAGCCACATCTTGCAACCTAAGACAAGCTGTGGCTGCTCCATGCCTGGAAGTTGTCCAAGGCCAGGTTGGACAGGGCTTAGAACACCCTGGGATAGTGGAAAGTGTCCCTGCCCATGGCAGGGGTGGAACTGGATGGTGTTTAAGGTCCCTTTCCACCCAAACCATTCCATGATTCTATTCTATGATTCCCATGCAGTTGAAGATGTCCCTGCTCCTATCAGGGGGTTGGATCCTGCCTGTGGTGGGTAGGCCCTGGCTGGACACTGCATGCCCCTAAAGCCACTCTGTCACTTCCCTCTGCTGGACAGGAGAGAGAGATTAGAGCTAAAGGCTCGTGGCTGGAGATAAGGACAGGGAGGTGTCACTCAGCAAGGACCATCATCGGCAAAACAGACTCCACATGGGGAAATGAGATAATTTGTTACAAATCAGACCAGAATTAAAACCAAATCATAAAGCACCTTCCCCCTACCACTCCCTTCTTTTTGGGCTCAGCTTCACTCCTCAGTTCTCCATCTCCTCTCCAGCAGTGCAGGGGGATGAGAAATGGGGGTTACAGTCAGGTTATCATACTTTTTTTCTGCTGCTCCTTCCTCCTCCTCAGGGGCAAGATTCCTCAAACTCTTTCCCTGCTCCAGTGTGAGTCCCTCCCACAGGAGATGATCCTACAGGAACTTCTTCAGCATGAGTCTTTCCCAGAGGCTGCAGTTCTTCACAAAGTGCTCCAGTGCACTTCCCTTTCCACAGGGTCAGTCCTTCAGGAACCAGCTGCTCCAGTGTGGGTCCCCTCAAAGGTCACATGTCCTGCCAGGAAAGCTGCTCCAGTGTGGGCTCTGCTCTCCACAGGGCCACAGGTCCCTGCCAGGACCCTGCTCCTGCATCAGCTTCACACAGGGCCTCTCCTGGGCATCCCCCTACTCCAGCCTGGGCTCCTCCAGGAGCTGCAGGTGCATCTCTGCACACCCATGCCCTCAATGGGCTGTAGGGGCACAGTGCCTCACCACAGTCTCCACCGTGGGCTGCAGAGGAATCTCGGATCTGGAGCCTGGAGCAGCTCCTGCTCCTCCTCTGACCTGGGGGTCTGCCGAGCTCTTCCTCTCACTATTCCCACTCCTCTCTGGCTGCTGTTCTGCAGGTGGATGTTTTTCCCTGCTTCTTATCTCTGTTTTCCCAGAGGTGATGCTGCTGTCATTACTGGGCTCAGCCTTGGCCACGAGCAGACCTCTGGCATTGGCTCCGCTGGACATGGGGGAAGCTTCCAGCAGCTTCTCACAGAAGCCACCCCTGTAGCCCCTCACTACCAAAACCTGTCCGTGCAAAGCCTGTGCCATGTCCTGCAGAGGTCCCTTCCAACCCAAATCTCGTGATTCCATGGCACAGCCCAGGCACATTTCAGCACAGTCAGTACCTGCCAGGTGGCTGTGATGTCTCAGCCTTTGGAACCTTTCAATTCCTCCACTTGCTCTCTGGAGCTCACGTGTGACATTCTGCCACTGACAGTGGTAGCACAGATGAGAGCTGGTGGTGGGAGCAGTGTGTGCAGCAGAGAGGTGATTCCATAACCTGTCCTGCTTCCAGGGAAAGCTCAGGGCTGCGTGTGCCTGTGGAGAATCACAGAATCACAGAATGGTTTGGCTTGGAAAGGACCATAAACATCACCCAGTTCCATGCCCCTAACGTGTTAAAGCTGCACCATTCCAGCCCAAAATTCCAGTCCAGCCCAGCTGAGCTTTACCCAGAGTACAGCTGTTGATTTCCCACAGCAGACTCAGGTGAAGTCCCACCTTTCCCTGTTCCCAGCTTTGCAAAGCTGAGGTGTTTGTGTTCACAGGCTGTGCTGCTCACCCGAGGAACTCAGCAGCAAGAGCAACAAAACAGTAATGGGCTGGAAAAACACAGCAAGGACCCCTGTGGTGAATCTGCTGGGTCTTCAGACAAGCAAATTCACACTCTGCAGAGGACACAGCATTGGCTTCTGGGCTAAACCAGCCCATTCCCACAGGGCTTCTGCTGTCCTAAACCCATGTCCTTCTGGTTAGATACTCCTCCCCTCCCTGGGGAGTTCTTGGTCAGAAAAATATTTCCATCTGTCATCAGGAGGTTGCCTGAATTGCTGGTAACTTAATAAATGGAGGAAAGAGTCAGCTCAGACTGTTAGAAATCTGAAGTCTTCAGGTGTGGACTCAGGCTGGCAGAGCTGGGGGTGTTCAGCCTGGAGATGAGGAGGCTCCAGCGAGACCTTAGAGCCCCTTCTAGTGCTTAAAAAGCCTCCAGGAGAGCTGGAGAGGGACTTGGGTCAAGGACCTGGATTGAAAGGACAAGGGAGAATGGCTTCCCACTGTCGGGGTAGATGGGATATTGGGATGAAATTAGTGGGGAGGCCCTGGGACAGGGTGCCCAAAGCAACTGTGGCTGCCCCTGGATCCCTGGAATTGCTCAAGGCAGGAGTGGAAGGTGTCACTGCCCATGGTGGGAAGTGGGAACAAGATGATCTTTAAGGTCCCTTCCAGCCAAACTATCCTGTGATTCTAAACTGAGCATAACTAAGAAGAGGTTAAGCAGTGACTCGATTGTGTTCTCTAGTGGAGATTCTGATGTTAAAGGACATTTGTTTTAACAACAGAAACACCAGTGCCAGCAGCCAGGAGGAGGAAGGAGGCAAATCCAGGCTGACACAAAAAGCAGGAAAGGCTCATTGAATCCACTTTAACTCCATCAAAATTAAGTGTCTATCTCATCTTGACCATTTCCCACAGTAATTTCTGCATTAAAATAAAAGGTTCCTGCCACAGCATGGAACTGCAGCACAGGGTAAGCCGCCGGTTGTGTCCCCTCCCCGCCCGTGTCGTGTTACACTGTCACTGGTTTGACTCAGAGACGAACTCTCCGGTCTGGCTCATGTAACACCAGACACAAAAAGAGCTCATCCATCAACGGGATCCCAAGATGCTCTTGCAACATCACGGGGAAAAGCTGCTGCTTTGCCAAGTTTAGACAGGGACTTGATTCTCATCTCTGTACACTGGGCTCAGACATGTCTTAACAGATCAAAGAATTGTCATACATAAGAGCAGACACTCTCATATTAGAAGCAGTTCCTACCTTGTGAGGTTAATGAATGTAAATACACACTTTAAAAAAATCAGTTCTAAAAAAATAAGAAATCAATGTCTTAAGACAAAGAGGTCTGAGGAGAATCTTCCATTCTCTCCTGCTCACACTTATTCTCCCCTACCCCCCATTCCAGAGGCATTCATAGACAGTTGGGTAAGGAACCTGGATAGGGCTGTGTCAGCTGGAGCCACATGCATTGTCCCATGTTCCTTCAGCAGGATGCAGAATTTCTCTGCCTGTCTCACCATAGCTGCACAGGGGATTTTCAAAAATTCAAAGATCACTTTTGCCAATGATACAATTTTTAGGACTGTGCCCTCAGCTCCTGGGCACTGGGAACAGCATCTCCGTTACCAGTTCTGTATTTGTCCAGTCAAGAGTGAAGGCTCCAGCAAATACCTGCAAACAGCTGCAGCCGTTGGGATGGATCCTCTTCCCACCTTCCTGCAGCATCACTCACCAGGGGGTGTTCGATTCATGAGCTGGCCTGGGAGCCTGACCCTTGAATTACCTGTGCTGTGGCCATTCCAACCTGCACGTGGCACAAGGACTTGTCCAAGGGATACCTTGAGTTTTTCTTAAAGAACTGTAGAGGATTCACCTTCCAGGGAAAGCATTCCAGAGAAAGGAATGGAGCTGGGGGAGGGGCTGGAGCACCACAAGCACTGAAGGAGCTGGGGGGACTCAGTCTGGAGAAAATGAGGCTCGGGGGGGCCCTTCTGGCTCTGCACAACTCCTGACAGGAGGGGACAGCCGTGGAGGAGGGTCAGGCTCTGCTCCCAGGCCAGCTCATGAATCGAACACAGGGAAGGATCAGGTTGGATGTTGGGGAAAATTTAATCATGGAAAAGTTGACCAGCCCTGGTACAGCCTGCCCAGGGCAGGGGCAGTCACCATGCCTGGAGTGACATAAAAGGTGTGTGAATGTGGCATATGGGGGCATGGGTTGGTGGTGGGCTTGGCAGTCTTGGGGGAACAGTTGGACTCAATCTTAGAGGGCTTTTCCAACTGAAATGTTTCTATGATTCTGTGATCCTTAAGGAAGATTTGGGCAGGATGGTGCTGGAAAATCTGCCAAGTTTCTGAGACTGTGTCCACCCCAGCTCTTAACCACAGGTCAGCTGGAGCTGGCAGGGTTAATTCAGCTGCTGCAGGTTCATTTGGTGGCTGGATACTGAATTTCTGGACTGCAGTGGCTCTGGCTCTGGGCCAGACAGAGGTGAAGGATGGCAGGTGACATGCTTCCCTGTGTCACATCTCAAGCAGGTGAGGACAAATCCATCCAATACCCTGGGAGCTGTGGGCAGAGATGGATGGGGGCTGTGCCCCAGTTCATGTTCTTTGACATTAAAGTGCTCATTAATGAGGCAGCTTGAATCAGACCCATTAATGGGGTAGATCAAAGATCATGTGGCAAAGCACCTTGGCACCAACTGGCATCAGAGCAAGGACTCCCCAGCAGAACCTTCTGGAGCTGAAGCCACTCCCTGTGGCTGCTGCCCCTGGACTGCTGCTGCCCCCATGGTAGCTCCTGGTTTGGGGACAAATGCACAGGGGGACCTCAGAGGTCCCTCTGACCCCCATGGGGGGACCCCCCAGTGGCACTGCACCCACCAGCCCCTCTCAGCCATTTCTGCAGGAATTATTGATATTGCAAATGAGAATTTGGATATTTGCACCCAGCAGTGCCTGGGGGAGGCTGGGCTGGTCCTGGACACACGCCCCTGCCCCACATCCGTGTGTGCCTGACAAACCAGCAAACCCAACCAGCACCCAGGTCTCTTCCAAAAACAATTACCTCATGTTGAAGCCATCGAGCATGTGATTTCCCAGCCCAACACTGAGAGCCTCCCTCCTCCAGAGGGAGAGGAGCTGTGCAGGAGCCAGCTGGGATTCAGCAGGAAAGGCTTTATCCTCTCTGCAAGGACATGGGGTCCAAGCAGGACTCTGCCCAGGAGATGGGACTGCCAAGGCACCATGCAGGAAGCAGACTGCACCCTTCAGAGAAGAAAAGCCCTTAAAGCTTTGAATCTGTCTGAATTTTGAACACCTTAAAACTTCAGATCTGGCTGGATATTGAGCTCATTTCCTGGGAAATTGACTTATTTCTCTCAAGAGTTGTAAAAATATGGATGGATATTTCCAAAGAGGGAGTTTGAATTGGGGCAGAAGGGCTACACCTGTCTGGTTTGGCACATTGAGGTGAGGGAATGTAAGGAAATCTCCCCTTGGTGAGCCCCAAACTCCATACAGCACCTGGCACCTGGCTCTGATGGGGACAGACAGTGTGGCTGAGCTCCATGGCAGCAGGATCAGACTTTGTTCTGCTGCCAGGTTCTCACCAGCACCTCATTCCTTGTCCCATTTTCCCTCAGCCTCGTGATTTGTGGAGGGGAGAGCAGCTCTGCTTGGTCACTGAGCTCCTGGCCCCGCTCAGGTCCCACGTGGATGTCTCACAAGGATCCCCTTTGATCCCAGCACAGCCAGGAGGCTCCAGGAACGAGGGCAGAGGCCACAAGCACTGCAGAATAATTAATCCAAGAAAGGGAACCTACTGGGAACTGCTGTCTGAGACAACTCCCAGTCTCAGGAGACTCAGGTGGGCTTCTCCAGCTGCGACAGACAAGTTTGTGACTCGCAGAGCCTGGCTGGGAGCAGAGTTTCCCTGAAACCCTCAAGCTTCTCTTTCCTGAAAGTTTCTCTCTGCAGATTAGCAGATGTATTTGTTGGAGCCCTGGGTCCCTGCCAAGGATTACTGTAAACACTTGGCGAGGTGCAGCCTCTTGGCACCCGCTCGGTGTGGGGGGAGCCAGGTCACCTCGCGAGTGGCACTTGGGTGTTCACACTCACACAGAAGCTGTTAACTGCAAACAGCCCAAGCAGGGCCAACACAGCTTCAACTTGCAGCCCTGAAACAACACCAATATTTTGGTTTTCCCACCTTTCTTACCAAGGAATAGTGAAGGAGTTAATTAGGAAATGCTGTGAATTCCATACCTGTGAATTCCAAGTACACGATGGCCAGCGGTGTAAAGACAAAGTCTGCTAGTGCCAGATGTAAGGAATGTAAAGATCACAACAGAAATTGATGTATGATCAAGGGTCAATCCAGGTCTGAGTGGCCAAGAGCTCCTCCTGTGGCACTGGGAACTGCTCACCTGTGTGGGATCAGGAGAGTGAGGTGAGAGAAAATCTAACCTGTCATGGGATCCCAGAGCAGTCTGAGTGGGAAGGGGGCTTAAAGCACATCCAGTGCCCCCCCTGCCATGGCGGGGACACCTTCCACTGTCCTGGGTCGCTCCAAGCCCCAAAGTCCAACCTGGCCTTGGGCACTTCCAGGGATCCAGTGGCAGCCACAGCTGCTCTGGGCACCCTGTGCCAGGGACTCAGCACCCTCACGGGGAACAATTCCTTCCCAATATCCCACCTAACCCTGCCCTCTGGCAAAGGTCCTTGTGTCCTGTTCCTCCATCTGTTGTCCAAAGTCCCTCTCCAGCTCTCCTGGAGCCCCTTTAGGCAGTGGAAGGGGCTCTCAGTACTTCCTGGATGCTTCTCCAGGCTGGACACCCCCAGCTCTCCCAGCCTGTTATGGGGTGAGGACTTGGTTGCAACCATACAGGGACTAAGCGAGAGCTCCAGAGGATTCCCTCGCTTAGAGATGGAGTAAAGACCTGTGGGACCTGTTTGCCCAGAAGCCATCACTGGAGGACTCTGCCCTCCCAGGTGTGACATCTGCAGGACCATCATGGTCAGCTCCAGCTCCCCAGTTCCCAAGGTCACACTTCAACCCAGTGTTCCAAAGCAGGTCTGATTGTGAAGAAAACCTGGCAGGACAGCACTGAAATTACTCATATTTGAAGAAAAACCCCTTATAGCAAAGGCTTGGAGTCCCAGTTCTGACTGTCAGTACTGAGCCTGCCAATGCCTTAATGAGCAGCTCCAACAATTAATTACCTCTCCTGTAAAGAATGTGCTATTTCCCAGTTCCACACATCTCTGTTGGCCAGCAGCTTTGGCGTGTGTTCTTCCTCTTCCCTGCCAGATGGAAGAACCCTCCCGTGTCAAACTTCTGCTCCCCCATGGGAACTGCCAGGGTTCCAGTCTTTCCTGAGCTGTGGGTGGCACCACAGGTGTGGGATCCCAGTTTTGCTCCAGGTTTCCCAAGCTGCTGACGTGAGCTCCCAGGCTGGCTGTGGTCCCTCATCCCATCCTGTTGGATTAAGCCCTTTTCTGAGCCAGAGATGGGGCAACTGAGAGGTGTTTTAAAAACTTTTATTCCATTTTCAGTCTCATGTGGAGGGTGAGACAATACAGACGTTATAATTCACGCTATTACAGTCAGAAAGAGATTTTTATAATTTTCTACAAATTCATTTCCCACACCATCCTATATCAAATTTGTACAGTCTCTGACCCTATACATAGGAACTGTGTGCAGTTCTGGGTCCCAACATTTGAGAAGTATGGGAAAACCCTGGAATGTGTCCAGAGGAGGAGAATCAAAGTGGTGATGGCCTGGAAGACATGGAGAGAAGGGAGCTGAGAGGTCATCTCATGTCTCTGTGCAGGTTCCTGAGGAGAGGACGTGGAGACAGAGGTGCTGAGCTCTTCTCCTTGGGATCCAGGCAGAGGATGCCTGGGAATGGCTCAAAGCTGCACAGGGAGAGGGTTAGACTGGACATGGGGCAGCAATGACCAAGAGGGTGGTCAGGCACTGGGATGGGCTTCCTAGGGATGTGGTCAATGCCCCAAACCTGTCAGTGTTGAAGAAGCATTTGGATGGTGCCCTTAACAACGTACTGTAACTTCTGGTCATCCCTGAAGTGGTCAGGCAGTTGCAGTAGGTCACTGTAGGTCCCTTCAAACCTCTCCTCTCCTCTCCTCTCTCCTCTCCTCTCCTCTCCTCTCCTCTCCTCTCCTCTCCTCTCCTCTCCTCTCCTCTCCTCTCCTCTCCTCTCCTCTCCT
>QUSF01000114.1:559092-571116 GCA_003676055.1 Chloebia gouldiae
GATGTGGTTGTTCGCGCTCTCTTCCCTCCCCTCCCACATTTGTGTGACCCTCTCCAACACTTTCTTTTCATTCACATCCAGCTCCCAAAGTGACAGCAGTGGCACTGGTCTCATGTACAGCCTCTGGCTGCCTCCTAGCATGGATCCAAACACAGCCCCAGGCATCCCCATCCCCACTGCCCCATCCTGCCCTGGTCTGCAGCCCCTTCCCTGGGGAGATCCCAGGCCAGGATCCCAGCCCCATTCCCTGATGGAGCAGCTCCATCTCGTGCCATCCTTAGCCAGGTGGCACAGCATGAACCCAGCCCTGCCCTGGTGCTGCTGTCAGGGTGGGGTGGCCAAGCCGAGGACCTGGGTCAGACCAGAACACATCCAGAAGCTCATGCCCAGAAGGTCCCACTGTCCATGATTTCTATCCCTGCAGACATCACGGGCATCAGAGCGAGCTGGTGCCAAGGAAGAGGCTCCACAAGCCTCTCCTGACTCTTTTAGTGAGGATGAAGGCCGCCAGCCATGCAGGATTCTGTCCGGGCCTCCCTGAGCATGGAAGAGTGTAGGGAGGCAAGAACAGAGTGCTGTGGAGCAGTGCTGGGGGAGGTCTGAGCCTTTTCTGGTCGTTGCTGCCTATGGCACCAGGAGGAAGGGGACAGGAGGAGGAAATAACCTGAGGAGAAACTTCCTGTGTGTTTGTTTTGGGAGTTAATGACTTCCTGAGCTCTTTGGGTGGCCTTGAGCTGATCAGAGCAAGCCTGTAGTACAAGGGCAGTGAGCAGGGATGGGGACACCAGGAAGAAGTCACTGGTGGCAGGACACTGCAGTGTCAGCTGCCCGTCCTGTTGGTCCTGCCATCACAGCTCAGCAGATCCCAGCCCTGTAACCCCAAACACGTGTGGGAGTCACAGGGAAGGCTGCAGGAGCTGCTGACTGAGCCATGGTAGGAGTCACCCACCAAACACTTGGGTCTGGCTTTGTCTGGAGCCCAGCAAGTCTGTACCTGCTTCTTGACTCCTTCTACCTTAAACATTTACCTGCTGCTCTTCCCCCGTGCTTCCTGCTGGGAATATCTCCCCTTTAATGAACTGGAGATGGGACACAGCCTTTACCACTGACACAAACCCGGATGAGCCACGGATGGAGCAGAGGGTTGTGCTGCCATCCAGAGGGACCCAACGAAATGAGCTGGCAGGAACTTCGTGCAGTTCAAGGTCTCTCATTTTCCTCTGGCCCTTGGGTTCTTCCAGCTCAGACTCCCTGTCCTCGTCTCTCTTCTGTGCCACACTGTCCTTCCCTTACCTTACTCCAGCAAGCTCTGGCTGCCTCATGCACACAGAGACCTGGGGAGGTGAAGCCCAGCTCCCTCTCAAACAACTGCCCTCGATCACTTCACTTTAAATCCACAAAACTCTTCTCTGCCTGGGCCCATCAAATCTTTTCTGTTCATTAATTCTGGTAGCCAGAAGTAAAGTCAGACAAGTCCTGGACTCCAGGGTCCAGGATAAAACTCTTTCCTGCCAAGTTGGTTGGAAACCACTCAAGTGGACATCCAGGTCCTCTCCTTGGCTGTTCTGTTTCTTTGGAATCTCTGCTGAGCTATGCCCACAGAATCCCAAAATGGTCTGAGCTGGAAGAGACTTTACAGATCCACCCCCTGCCATGGGCAGGGGCACTTTCCACTAGGCCAGATCAGTCAAAGGCCTGTCCAACCTGCCTTGGGCACTTCCAGGGGTGGGGCAGCCACAGCTGCTCTGGGCACCCCGTGCCAGGGTCTCACCAGCCTTAATTTTGGGTTTGGTTTGGTTTTTTTTTTTGGTTTTTTTTTGGCTCTTCTGCACAGCCACTGACAGTTTTCCCAGGAACTGGAGCACAGAGGAACTGAAGGTTGTTGCTCACAGTCGCTGGTACACTTGGCCATGTTCAGCTCCTGTCTGGGACTGTTGTCACACAGCCAGCAGAGCCTCAGGCCCTGGCTGCTGCACTGAGGTCGTTGGGAAGAAGCTTTTTTACATTTTTTAATGACTGATCAGGAAAGTTCATGCCCTCAGGAGTCCTGCTTGGATAACATGGTGTTGGCTGATGAATGAATGGTTGTCACACCAAGTTTTGCTGGTACAACACAGCTGAGCTCAGGGTGCCAATTTATGTTAGATCCAGGAATTTTGAAGATTTTGAGATAAAGAAAATGCCTATGTAGATTTTTGACATTCTTTTGGCATTGGGAGCCCAGGTGTCTGTGAGGCATCTTCCTAAGGATTTCACTGCATCTTAGATAGTCAGAAACCTGCCCCTTAAATTAGCATTCCCACTTGAAATGACACATCATTGCAGCTGGCCTAACTTGGGATAGAACAGAATTAAATAGAAGAGAAATAGAGAAGAGTAAAATCAACATTTAATGGAATGGAATGGATAGAATAGAATAGAATAGAATAGACTAGAATAGAATAACTTCCAGAGGGGAAAAATCAATACAAGGATACTGTAATTATTCTTCAAAGACTTTTTTACTTTTTTCTGATAGGTAAATTAAGAGCTTTTTTTTTTTTTTAATATTCAGGATAAGCAGCATCATATCCAGGGGCCATGGTGTGGTCTGGCACCTCCTCCTTTGGCCCAGGGGAGGGCAGGGAATGTGGGGGCTGCTGCAGGTGAAGGTGCGTGAGACATCTGCAGAAGCAAGAAAGCTGACTGTCAAGGAAAACTCAATAAATCACCTATTTTATGAAAACCACCAAGTTCAGGATCCTTTAGTTCAGATGGTAGGGATGAGGAATTCTGATGGAGCTGGATATTTATATGATGCAATACTCTTGGTGTCTGAAGCTTGGACAAAGGTGGTTGGTCCTTCAGAACTGCTTTGCTGCCTTTGCTTTCCATCCTGTGCTTTTGCAACTTTCACACAATGCCAGGTGAGTTTGGAATTCCTCAGTATTTCCTACAGTAGATCCCACCTCCAAGGACTGGGATGGGAACTTGCTCCTCCTTTCTTACAACACATCCTGAAAAACCTCCCTTGTTTTGCTAGCAGTGAGGATTAAAGGAAATCTAAAAGATGTGATCTCTGAGGGAAGAGTGAAAGAACTGGGTTGTTTGTAGCAGAGGAGCAGAGCCTGGGACAGCTGGGGATGAGCTGACCTTTGCAGCTGCACTTCCTGCCCTGCTGGGATAACCCTCCTCCAATAAATAAAAGGCTGCCAGGGAAAAGAAGGGAATAAACTGCTCCATGTGTGCTGGAGAGGATGAGGAATCGCAGAGTGAGGCTGCAGTGAGAGCTTTAGTCAGACTTTGGGGACTGGCTTAGTGTAAACACAGCCCTGGGCCAGGACAGAGCCCTGTGCCAGTTCTGTCAGCGGCAGTTTTAGGAGGGAAGAGCACAAATTAAACAAACATCCATCATGAGGGGTTTAAGCTGCACTTACCCTGCATTGCATCAGGGTGAGCAGCAATTGCTCCAGGCATCCCTCCAGCTCTGCTTCTCTGCTGCTGTTCCCAGCAGTCTCATGGCTCCAGGGAGGTGAAAATGCCCTGGGCCTGGAACCGGATCCTCCTCTCCGAGAGTGGATGTTTGCAGAAGGGGTTTGCTCCCATCCCTGTGACTTTCCAGCTGCCTGGATGCAGGAGCAGCACTGCTGGGCTGCCTCAAGCCCACTGCAGGTGGGGAAGGATGAATAACCATGCTGGGACAGTGAGGAGGGACCATGGAGCTGGCTGAGTGTTGTCAAAGATTTTCACACTATAAAAACTTCCTTTTTGTTTCTTTAAGGCATTTTAATGGATTTTGTACATTGGAGTAACAACTTCTCAACACTGTGCTATAAAGCCAGAGTACAGAAGCCTGAGGTTTCAGTGGTCAGCCTCAGCTTCCATGTCTTGTCATAAAATCCCAGAATGGTGTGGGTTGAAAGGGACCTGAAAGATGGTCCAGTGCCACCACCTGGAGGGCATGGGCAGGGACACCTCCCACTATCCCAGGTTGCTCCAAGCCCCATCCAACCTGGCCTTGGGCACTGCTAGGAATCCAGGGGCAGCCACAGCTTCTCTGGACACCCTGTGCCAGGGCCTCCCCACTCTCACAGGGAACAATTTATCCCAATATCCCACCTAACCCTGCCCTGTGGCAGTGGGATGCCCTTGTCCTGTTCCTCCATCTGTTGTCCAAAGTCCCTCTCCAGTTTTCTTGGAGCCCCCTTAGGCACTGGAAGGAGTTTCTAAGGTCTGCCTGGAGCCCTTTTCTCCTGAGCAGCCTGTTTGTGCTGGTTTGAGCTGGCCATGGCTCAGTGCCACATCTCCAGGAGAGCGGGGATGGGTTTTTATGCAGGAAGCTGCAGATTCAGCTGCAGTCAGACCTGGTGAACATCTCAAGATGTTTCCCTTCTGTTCAACTGAGTCTGGTGGTTTTGGCTGGATTCCCAGTCCTCTTCAGCCTGGGGAATCACAGACCTGGATGTAAATAGAAGCGGCTTACAGTGAAGCTTTGCCATAGGGCAATTCCTTCCCGGAGAGGAAACAAAGCTGTTGGATGCTGCTGAGGGACAGGGCAGCCCCACAGCCCTTCATGCTGCCTCGGGCTACTCCGCCCTCCTCTCCCAGAAAGAAAAACATCCTCAAGAGGCTTCTCAGGAACACCTTTGGGAAAGATTTCCCCTTATGAGAAGCAAAGGCCTTGAGGTCTCTGCTTCATCTGGGTTCTTTTGCAGGGTGTCTGTCTCTGCACACACTGATCTTAGAGGGGATGTTAATGTTTTCCTACTATAAATGTTCATGTATTTGTGCAACAGTCACATCACAGTCTTGGAAAGTCTCATTTTGGTCTTCATAAAACTTCCTGGAAAACTCCATAAAAGAAAACACCATATCCACTTTAATTATAAAAAGCCAGGGAAGTGAATATTTAGTTTGTTTACAGTTTGACATCCTCCTCCTTGGCTCGAGACCACAACAGCAATGTGTGTGTGTTGGGCTGGAAATTTTGATGTGTTGTCTAATTTTCTTTATTACTTCCCTTTTTGAAAAAATAGAGAAGAGGGAAGGGCACAGTTACCCCTTCACAGACGGTTACTGCTGAGGCAGCCCACGGAGCCATTTACCAGCAGGGGAATTGTGGAAAGGAGGAAGAGGCCCTGCCTCATGAAATATAAAAAATGCCAGAGGAAGCTGAGTAAGAAGAAATGAAGAATCAATTTAAGTTACCAAAAGCAAAATTCATGTTTTTAAAGAGAGACCTGGCAGATGAGCAGTTAAAGCATCCAAGAACAACCTGATAAAATCCCAGAATGGTTTGGCGTGGAAGGGATCTTAAAGCCCATCCAGCGGGCTTTCCCGCCTTCCACTATCCCAGGTTGCCCCAAGCCATGTCCAACCTGGCCTTTGACACTTCCAGGGCTGGAGCAGCCACAGCTGCTCTGGGCTGGCTCAGCAGCCTCATCTCTCCCAGCCTGTCTCCAGAGCAGAGGAGCTCCAGCCCTCAGAGCATTTTTCAGAGAAATCTCAGTGTTTCTCTGTTTTGTCCTCATTTCCATCCTTCTATCCCAGGCAGAAGCCGTGTCCCAGAGATGTCTGTGCAAGCCTCAGGTGTGATCCAGAGCTGTGATTTGAGGTGCCCAGACCCAGCTGCGTGGCCCTAGTGGCTCATGTCCTGCCTGCACTCAGGCACACCCAGGCACAGAGCTGCCGTCGTGTGCCCAGCCTGGGCTGAGCTGCAGGGCCACACTCACTCCCACCAGCCCCTGAGCCTGGTCTGGGGGGATTTCAGCCATCAGAAGTGGGGAGATGCCGGAGCCTCCGTGGCCCCTCCTTTGGGCACCACAGCAATGGGGATAGGGTGCCCTGGCTGAGCCAGGCTCTGATTTCGTGTGCCTAGATGTCAGCCATGTCCCTTTTGCTGGCCCCAGTGGCCTTTTGGCTCTGTGCCACACCTGGAGCTGGCACATGGCCAGCACACACCTCCCACACTGATCTGCTCTGGGTCCCAGAGCAAACCCAGCCCCGGCCCTGTCCCCCTGTTTTTGGGATCAGATAAGACTCAGTCCAGTACCAAACAGCAAATCCTCTGAGGATTTGGGCACCTGGCTGGTGTCCTGCCTGGGCACAGGGATGCTCTCCACAGCCCATTTTCAGTTCATCACTGGCAGCACCCCAGAGAGAGGACACCCACTCATCCCTCCTCACCCTTGGGACAAGAAGCAGCAGCTTTTACTGGGCTTTTCCCTCATTTTGCACAAAGCAGCTCCACTCCTTTTTTTCCAAGAGCTTTTAGGATCATGTACTACAAAGTCTCTAGCCAAAACTATAAATCCCACAGCTGTGTCCTGCAGATGAAGACTTGGTTTAGGTTCAGATCTGGGTTTTGGAAAGGCCAACACCATCCTGAGCACAGGCAACAGGAATGACACAAGTCCACCCTTGAGAACAGCAAACGGTGAGAGCCCTGGTCTTCCTCCAGGGCTCCCAAAGGAGAGAAGTGTTTGTTGGTTGATTCTGGATCCACAGACTGATAAAAGCACCATGTTTGTGTTTAACCCTCCCATTTCCTCAGCCTATCTGGGCTTCTGTCTTCTACTAGCAACATAGCTAAAAAAATAATAGAAGAAATGAACAACAACAAAAATAATCCTGAAAAGCCGTTTCAGGTCCAGCTGCTTGTGGGTTCATCCTCCTGCTTCTGCCAAAGCTGCCTTTTGGGGTGACAGATGAAAGCAGTTTTTGGAAGGGTATCCACATAGTGTGTGCAGCCTCAACAGGCACTTCCACTCTGGGAATAAATCATCACTTTCAGTTTTTTAACCCAGGATTTTTATCCAGATGTTTCCCATAGGTTGGAGGAGGAAGTTGAAATTGCGATCAGAAGGTGCAAGTGCTAAAGAAACAACAAATACAGGCTTCTGTGGGGGTCTGGCAGAGGGACCCCTGCCTCTCTCTGGGTATGCCAGGGGCTGCTCATGCCCCTGGGATTTGTGCTTCACTGACCCCATGGCAGCAGATTTCCCTCTTCCCCCAAACTGGACTCCAGAAAATCTTTGGAGAGGTCACACAATAAATCTTGTGCTTCAGATCCCTGTTTAGTAACATTAAGGCTGCAAAAGCCCTCTAAGATCATCAGGTCCAATCCTTCTCCATGGCACTGCCAAGGCTGCCACTGACTCACGTCCCCAAGTGCCACATCCACAGGGCTTCCAAATCCTCCCAAGGATGGGAACTCCCTACTGCCCTGGGAACAGGATGTGTCTTACACAAGAAATCTCAATTCCAAACTCAGCAGGACTATCAGGATAAAATAAAGGGGAGAGGCATGGGTTGTGTGGGGAAGGAAAGACAAGATTAACAGGAAAAAATTACCAAATAAAGATACTGAAGAATAGGTTCCAGAGAGCTGACGGTCCACTGAGTCAGTGGTGAGGCAAAGTAAGAACAGAGATGCACCTGAGACACCACAGAACCATAGCAGGATTTGGGTTGGAAGGGCCTTTAAAGCCCACCCAGTCCCACCCCCTGCCATGGGCAGGGACATCTGCCACCATCCCAGGTTACTCCAAGCCCTGTCCAACCTGGCCTTGGACACTTCCAGGGCTGTGCCAGCCAATATTTTGCCTCTCTAGAGCCCAACTGAGCTACAAGTTTTTGGGTAGGAAAACTTTCATTGATAAAATCAAATCTCCTGCCCCAAGCAGGAACCTGCCTTGATGATCTGTCCCAGCATCTCTTCTGCTCCAGCTGTTTCCCCCAAGAGCTGGTGATGGCACCAGGCTCAGTTTCCCTTCCAGGCAGTGATCCCACACACAATTACTGCAGGGGTTAAGAAGCCAGACAGCCACACTGCACAAGAGCAGCTGCACATGCCACCCTCCCTGCAGCAGCTGGGCTCCAAATACCAAAATAAAGAGGAGAGAAGGAAGAGGGCAACAGCTCCAGGCCGTGTGCAGGGACAAGACTGAATGAATGGTCTTCTTGGTTTTTCTTTTTCCTTACTGTAGCTCAAGAGAAAACACCAACAGGATGTATCAGAGGGCATGGAACCCTCCCCTCCACCTCCCTGAGCATTTGGGACAGGTGAAACAGACTCCAGCCAGGAATGCTGGAGGTAAAAACAGCCTTGGCAAGAACCTGGGCATGTCCTCAGGTTTAGCTGCAGCTCTTATTTCTACAAAGGCTAGGACTTCCCTATAGGATCTGGCCCCAAATCCCTAGATTTGAGCCAATCCTAATTAACCTAAAGAGTAAGGGCTGCCAGAACAGAGACTGAAGCTCCTCAGGAGGGCACATGACAACAGGGCAGTGCAGGCCGCAGGGACATCAAAACTCAACTCTCAGTCCTTGGGCAGGACTTGCTCCTTGAGAGCAGCTGTTATCCTAATATTTACCAGGGAAACAGCCAAAGGGCACTGGTAATTGACAGTGCAAGCGCTGCCCTGGTATTGGGTACACCCAGGAGAGCAGAGAGAGCAAACAGGAGCAGCTGGGGATGCAGCCAGAGCTACCAACAGCTGCAGCCAGGAGCTGCTTCCCACCAGTGCCACCCACAGTAGCTGTGTGGGTGTCACTGGAATGCCCCTGTCCCACATGTGTCACCACATAGGCAAGTCCCCCAAAGCCAAGTGGTGCCCACCAGGGGTGGCAGCCTGCAGGGTGGGCAGAGATGTCACCACCTCCCTCTGAAGGAACCATCAGCTTGTGCCAGCATTACAAGGCCCAATCCCTGTGGCAGGGTCCATCCCTTTCCCAGCCTCCTGTCCCTATTCCTGGGAGGGCAAGCTCAGCGGCTGGAAAGGCTGCCCCAAGGGAGGGTGCCCCAGTGCTGCCAGGAGCTGTTGGCACTTCATTGGGACTGAGAACCCTCCCTGGGAAGGCAGGCAGCTGGGCACTGCCATGTTCCCTGCCCATGGCAGGATTTGGAGCTGAAGGCAGGAAGCTGGAGAACCCAGAGACATCCCTAGGACTGGTATGTGCAGGGACTCCATGGAGAGCCTGGAAACAAAATGGGTCATTCAGTGCCAGGTGCTGGCACAGCATCACCAGGAATGCTGCTGCCTCCAAGACTGACATTCCCCCAGGGCTTAGGATAACATCCCCCTTTCCTCCTTCTGCTTTTCTTGGCCAAATAGGGTGCAAAGATGCACCCAGCTGCCCAACAGCCCCCCCAGGGCAGCCTGGGCCGACAGAGCCAAGAGGCTGCCCTGTGAGTGTTTGAGGCAGGTGTGTGTGACCACCCCTGTCCTGCTCCCCTTCCTGGGGCACACAGGTACCCAGCCCAACACCTGCTGCTCTCAGTGCTGGCAGTGCAAGCCCAGGGAGGAGGCTCCATTAAACAATGCCAAAAAATACTTTATTTTCCAAAACCACATTAAAATACTACAAAGACTGTCCCATCCTGCCTCAGCTCATAGCTCAAGATCCTGGAGGAGGCTTGTAGAGCTCACGCAGCAGCACCAGTTTTGCAGCCAGCAGAACTTCACGGTGGCCAAGGTGGCTCCTTCTGCCATAGCAGGACAGCCGGGAGGCCTCCAGGGCCACATCTGCGAGGAGCTGGGGACTGCCTAGCCAGGCCAGCATGGAAGCCACCAGGCAAGAATCCCCCGTGGAGCACGTCTGTGGGAAGAGCAACCAGCAGCATCAGCACAGCAGGCACAGCCCAGCCCCAGCTTCAGCTTGGGGCCATGGAATCATTCAGGTTGAAAAACCCATAAAGAGCAAATCCAAACATTCCCCCAGCACTACCAAGGCCATCATTAACCCACCTCATCCACACATCTTTTAAACCCCTCCAGGGGTGGTGACACCATCCCTGATCCCTGCTCAGCCACCACCCAGCCTGGGACACACGGATGAGCAGGTGGAACTCAGGGAGCAAGAGCCTGCACTCCAGCCCAGCTGGGACTCACCCGGTTTAGGAGCTTGCAGATATGGGCTGAATAAGCCACTTTCTTCTTCTGCCTGTGGAGTTGGAGGCAGCGGAGGCTCTGCCAGGCACATCCCTCTGCTGCCTTCGGGGGCTCAGGGGGGGCAGAAGGACCAAGGGGGCTGTGGAGGGCAGGGGGTCCTGGCTCCATCGCTGCTGCCCACACGTGGGTCTGGGGTCACACACGCTGCCTGTGGCTGCAAAACCTCTGCTGAGAGAGAGCCAAGCAGGGGCTGAACACACTGCTGCCCTCACCCTGTCCTTGCCAGGGCACTAACTAGCATCAGGCAAATTAGGCACTTACAATAACACCAAAGCCATGCATCACATTGCATAAGCAAAGCCAGAAACCACCCCCTCTGCAAAGCTGATCACACATAATAAAAGCAAAGCACAAATAAGGCATTTTAGAAGAGTTTTCTTCACAGCTCACCTCTGAGAGCTCCTCCAGTCTTGTCCTCCCCCAGGAGCAGAGAGGGAGCTGGGATCTGCTGCCTATAACCAGGGGGGATCATTGCCTGCAGCTGGGAGAGGAGGGGGCCCACGCAGCTGCATGGGTGGGGATGGAGGTGGAGACAGGGATGGAGACAAGGTCAGAGTTGGCCAGGAACCTCACACCTGCACCCTGTCTGCTACACTCAAACCAGCCATTCTTGCCCAAAATTCTTTTAGGTGAGGCTGTATTTGCTCCCAGGTCCCTTGACAGCCCCATTGCCCTAATTAGTATCGTTAATGAAATTAGCCCTTGGTGCTGGATCTGGGGGGACTTTTGTGTGGTTTATTCTGCATTAGTTTGAAGGAGTTCCAGGGTTTCACCAAGCGCCAGGGTGAGCAGGGTCTGGGGGGGCACCTGGGGATGCTGGGGGCAGGAACCCTCCACAAACATCCTGCCTTCTCCCCCCGTCCTGCCAGGGGTCTCAATGCAGAGCTCTGTTCTGGTGTTTGTGGCACTGGGGTACAGCAAAAGGGGGTCAATGTGCTCTGGATGTGGCCCCATCCTCAGGGGGATGAGTTTTTGAGGAGGGGGGCCCTTGGGGGGTCCCAAGGGGGCCCTGCAGCCCCCCACCCTGCAGGATGTTTGTGGAGGGTTCCTGGGGTGCAGCATCTTTTCCTGCAGGATATGGGGTGGGGCTGGGTGTCCCTGCAGGACACTGTGAAGAGGGGTGGGGGTCCTGGGGTGCAGGATCTGTCCTGGAGGGAAGGAAAAGGTGTCCCCTGAGTGCAAGATCCAGCCCTGCTGTGGGATGGAAATTCCATAGGGTGCGGGATGTGCCCTGTAGCACATCCAGTGCAGGGCCTGCCCCTGAGCTGGGGAGGGGGAGTCTCTCCAGATGAAGAATGTGACCCCTTAGCAGCCTGTGTGGGGGGTGTGGGGGGCTGCCCTGGGTGCAGGATACACCCCAGGAAGGAAGATTCTTCTGGAGGGGAAAGCACCCTGCAGCCCTTCATGCTGGGGGTCTTTTCAGGCGCAGAATGCAGCCCCTTAGCACCCTGTGCTGTGGTGAAGGGCTCTCTCTGGTGCAGGATGTGACCCCTTTCACACGCTGTGTTGGAGGGGGGACTCTCCTAGGTCCTGGATATACCTTGGGAAGGAATTGTTCCCCTCTCAATCACATCCTCCCTTCCCTGGAGCACCCTGCAGACCCTCACCCTGGGGGTCTCTCGTGTGCAGAGCAATGGAAGAAGCCCAAGGCTGGTTCTGGTTCTGAGGTGCCCGAGTGTTGCAAGGGGATTTATTGTGTGGTTTATTCTGCATTCATTTGGGAGGGTTCTGTGGTTTCAGTAAACACCGATGTGAGCAGGGTCTGGGGGTGCACCCAGGGAGGTGGGAGCAGCACTGACCCTGCTGAGTGGGGTCATGGGGTGGGGTTTCCCTTGGGTGCAGGATCTGCTTTCTCCCCCCTGTCCTGGAAGGGGGTAGAAAGCACCCAATATTTGGGGTGTGAGGGGAGCTCTTTTGGGTGCAGGACACACCAGGCAGCACAGCCCCTGTTCCAGGGCACCATTCCCCGTCCCGGAGCTGCCGGTCCCTTTCCCGGGATCCCCGCCCCAGGGCACCGTTCCCCGTCCCGGAGCTCCCGGTCCCTTTCCCGGGATCCCTTTCCCGGGATCCCCGCCCCAGGGCACCGTTCCCC
>QUSF01000114.1:576116-635520 GCA_003676055.1 Chloebia gouldiae
CGCCGCAGGTGACACCCCCGCGCCCCGCCCGGGAGCGATCCCAGCCCGGTCCCGTCCCGTCCCGCTCCGGGCTCGGCCCCCAGCCCGCTCCCGGCCGTCCCAGTGGCCGCCATGGCAGAGCAGGAGAGCTTGGAGTTCGGCAAAGCCGACTTCGTGCTGATGGACGCCGTCACCATGCCCGAGTTCATGGCGAACCTCCGGCTGCGGTGAGTGCGGGGCGGGCGGCGCGGCCCCACCGCCCGGGCTCGGCGGGTCTTCCCCTCACACACGGCCCGCCTGGCGCGGCGTGTGAGCTGGGTGAGGGAGCCGACACCCTCCCGGAGCCTCCTCCGCCTGCTGCGCCTCCCTGACTGAGCGAGCCGCACACAAGTGCGGATTTTTCTGTGAGATGGAAGAGCCGGTCAAGGTGAGGGTGCTCAGGGTGCACCAAGCCCTGGGGGCTGCGGCGGCTCGCAGTCCCCCGCTGGAAAATCTCCCTCCGGAGTCACCTGCCTCAGTGCCCATCTCCCGCACGGGACCATGGAACGGTTTAGGAGCAAAGGGACCTTAAGGACTTTTAAACACTATGTTGTTCTTCCCCTGTATCACAGAAACACACGGTGGGTGGGTTGGGAAGGGACCTTAAAGCCCATCCAGTGTCGCCCCTGCCATGGGCAGGGACGCCTTCCACTATCTCGGGTGGCTCCAAGCCCCGTCCAGCCTGGCCTTGGGCACTGCCAGGGCTCCAGGGGCACCACAGCTGCTCTGGGCACCCTGTGCCACTCCCCTCTGCTGGGTTTCTCACCTATGCTGCCATTCTGCAAAGTTGCTTTGGAGAGAAAGAAAAAGAGCAATAAAAGTCACCAAGTCCAAGGTTGCTCCATCCCATGGGGGCATTGCAGCCACTCGCTGGTGTATACTTGCTGCGCTAACATTTTGTGATCTTTATGGTTTTATTTCCCTTGTAGATGTGCTGGGTGCTGGAAAGATCCACATTTTCCTGCCTGCTCTCAAGCACAACTAAATCCTGGGCAGCACTGATAGAGGACAGCCGGGAGACCCTAAGTCTGTGGCTGCTTTTCACTTTCCGTTATAAAACATTCATAAGATCTCCTCCTGATAAACTCTTATGCCCCTGCTTGTGCAAGGATTTGATAATTGCCAAAGAGAAGCTTTTGGGGTAAAGATGTGACTTGCTGGCTTGCTTCCCTCCTTTCTTCTGCTCAGGTTTTCCTACCTGTTCCCGTCCTGCCACTTGTGTTCTGGTGGGTTTTGGGATTAGTCACTTGTGAGGCCCCTGGTGTTGTTGGATGCACCTGAGAGTGGCTGTGGCAATAGATGGGAGGTGGGCTAAGCTCCCTCAGCAGGCTTCAAACTATTGAGGAAGGAGAATATTAAGCTTTTTCAGACAATTGTGTCACCTCTTCTGGATGAATTCTGTAGATTTTGCAATCCGGCTGCTTCAGCCACTGTGGAAATTTCTGTGCTACACAGCTATCCCTGTGCCCTGAGATGCTGCAGGGTGAGGGCTCAGATCCTGTGGAGTGTAATAACAACCAACATATTTTATACTTTTTTCCTTCTATATTTTGGATTTCTGTTTGGGCAGAGAGGGCATTTGTGTTTGAATATACGAAAATCATAGTGAGAATGGTTGAGCTTTGAACATGATTTCAGATTTAAATTAATTTTGCAGTGCTTCTAAAAGTTTAAATTTTATTCTCATTTGTACACTTCATGACATTATAATTGTATTAGAAAGGGCTTGCATGCAATATCTTTGTAATTAGCAGGAAACGTGTGTCACGGTTTGTTCTTGGGGTTTTATTCTTTGGTTAATGTATTCTAGAAATCTAAATGAAGTATTGGGAATGGATTTATAACTTAAAAATCAATGTGGCATGTTGGCTGCCTTTCGGAATCCATTGAGAGGTGCATTTCAGGGACAGACTTTGCTAATTGTGTATGAAGGCATGAGAAGAACAAGCCGGCAGTCCTGGATCCTTACAATAAATGTTCATCTTTGTTTATTTTTTTTCTCTGTGCTGTTGCTGATGGTGCCTGAGGGTGTATCCAGGGCATCCCTGCAGTGTGTGATATACCTTGGAGGTCTGGTTTAACTGCAGTGCCTCGGTCCCTGACACTCAGATCTACCCAAACCCAGGCTTGTCCTCCGACAACAGTTCAGACTCGAGTTCTTCTCGCCCAGCCGTGAGCTCTGCCTGAGCTTCAAGGTCATCTGGTGTCTCTGCCCTGGGCAGAACAAACTTTTGTCAAAAGCCGACTGATACTGTTAAATTTCCTAACCTTGGTGCTGTCATCCCCTGCCTCCAGGCCTGTCTGCACTGGGACGTTCGGGAAAGCTGATGTGAATTTCCCAAAAGTGTGGCCTTCCAGTGAAGCTGCTGAGCTCTGCCGGGCGCTGCGTGGTGGCCCTGGGCTGCTGCCCCGGCCCCGCTGCCGGTGCTTTACAACACCCAGGCAGCACCTGCTGCTCAATTTTACTGCTCTGGAGAGGCAGCTGACTCTTGGTGCCGACACGTGGGACGCTGTTGGGACCCAGCTGGGGACCTGCCAGGGGTCGGTTGTGTCGCTGCGGCAGCGGCAGCCCCTGTGTGCTGAGCAGAGGGAAGGAGCTGCTGCTCCTCCGTCACGGAGTGCCCGCGGCGGGTTTGTTCCGTTTACACTTGGATGGGCTCCACCCTATTCCATAAATCCAGCTTTCTGCCAGAGCTATTTTTGTTCGGGGTCACTGGCTGACCCAAGACGGGCTGTGCTGGATTTAGTTCCCAAGTGAGCCCAGATGTGGGTGGAATTGAAATCATACCAGTTTTGGTGCATGCAAGGATATTTCCCCAAGGATGTCTCTAGTGGGAAAAAGAGGAATGGTGAAGCTGCGCTTTTCATTAGTGTAGTATTTGAATTCAGTGGTGTTGACATGGGCTGGATGAGTGTGCCTGGATAGGTGGGTGGATGCAGTGTGAATTTACTACCTCATTTCCCAGCCCCAGTTATTTGTAAGTTTGAGTGGTGATTCAGCAGGGATATCACTGTGTCAGTACCTTTTCGTGGCTATGTCTTACAGATACTTAATGAATGTTTCTCTGGACACTCAGCAGTCACTGCATGTTACATTTTATTGTAAATAAAAGTCATCCTGTCCTTGAATTTCTTAGTCCTGAGTGTCTGGTTCATCCCAGTGTCTGGTTGTGATTCTTAGTCGTCAGAATAATTTTTTAAAAAGAAACCCAGGACTATGGGAATGGTCTGTGTGGACTCAGTAGCTTTGTTTCTCTATAGTAACCTCCAAAATTGTAACAGACAATTGTTTCTGGAATGCTCACAGATTGGAATTATTAAAACAGCTGTATTTGAGTGGTTTGTGTGTCAGCAATTGCCCATTATCCCTTCAGTGAGTGCCTGCTCATCTCTGCACTGCTGCAGGAGTAACTGGCAATTCTAATCCCAGGACATCAGATTAATTGAAGGACTCCTTAAAATAGGGAATCTTTTCGTGTCTAGCAACTCTCAAGTCCTGCCACTGGCAGGCAGGTATTTATCTGTGGTCAAGTGTTACCTGCTGTGATGGGAGAATGCTCTGGACTTGCTAAAGAGCATTTCACTGCTTTTGACTTAATATGACCATGGCTATTCCATGGCAGGTGGACTGAGATGGTGCTTGTGGAAAGGGAGTGTCGGTCTGGCCAGAGATGCTCAGCTTTTGCAGAAATTGTGGTGTAGATGAAACTATTGAGTAAGAGAAGCAAGAAACTGCACCACCTCATTTTCTTCATGCCATAGTGGAAATTTCAAGTAGTAAAAGTTACCATTTTTAATTTACTTCCTTGTAAAGAAGCTTATTTTTCAGAATTATGAAATATTCTGGTTTATCAGGTGATTTCTTGCATTGCACTGGAAAGACTGCTCACTGTTCTGTACAGTTTGCATTTGTCTTGACAAACAGATCAAACCTCAGAACATTAAAAATGGGATCTGTGGAGTGCCAGGAGTTCTTGAATTATCTGTTGGGCAGCCTTGGCAATGCCTTTGGGAGTCACTGCAGGGCAGTTCCTCCTCCCAGGGTCTCAGGTGTGTGCCAGGACAGCCAGATGTGACCCACCCACTCTGTGCCAGGCAGCAGGATCCTGTGGGGGCCCAGCTGGGGGCAAACCCAGCACCCCCGAACCACTGGGAGTGGGCAACCACATGGAAATGCAGGCAAGAGCAGACAGTTACACAGGGCAGCGTTTGGGGTGGTCTGCTGTGAGCTGTGTGCTCGTGGTGTTTGTGTTCCCACATCTGCACTGTGAGCAGGTGCTACCTGACTCATCCTCTGCTGATTTCTAGGGAGTTGCTCATTTTTCATAAGCATTGTGCAAATCCCCCTGGGAACACAATAGATCCGTGTCACCGTTATTAAAGAATTCAAGGATGTGTGAAAGGAAGACAGTGAGAGCACCTGGTGATATGTAATGATTGTAAAATGAATTTGGGGTTGTTTTCCTCCTCTTTTAAGTACTTCCAGCATGAAACCAGCTGTGGAAGGCTGTACTTGCTACCCAGATAGTTCTTGGTCATCCCAGGCCACCTGAGCCTGGAGTGGTACAAAGACCTATGGGTTAATAGTCCTTGCAGTTGTCTCCCTGTGCACATGGTGACTTCTGGCCTCTTAAAACAGCATTTCAAAAGAACACAGTTCTGTGTTCACTTAAAAACACACAAAAGTGTTTTTCTAATGTTTCTCAACTATCTCACAAACCCCAGCATTTTCAGATTAAGGCAACAGGTCTAGATCTGTATTTATTGCAGGGCCATTTGAAACATAGATATATTTGCTATGATTATTAATAGTTTTGGCATCAAGAATCTGTACTGAAAATCTGGTTCTCCTGAGAATGTGCTGGAAGTATTTGGTGCTGAAGGAAGTGTTTGCTTTGCAGGCAGGGCTGAGACGTGGGCTGGAGTCCTAGAAAAAGGTTGGAGCAAACTGAATGGGGAATTGGGCTTTAAATGCTGCAGAGGGATATCTCAAAGGGGTTTTCTTGAGGTTGTTTTATGGAGGTTGTACCTTTTGGGCCTCTGTCAAAAAATCCCAGTTGTTTTTCTGGACAATGTGGTGAGTTGAGGCCATACTTTAGAATCCTAAAAATCACAGAATAGTTTCGGTTGGAAGGGACCCTAAAGTTCATTTGGTTCCATCCCCATGTCCCTTCCACTGGAGCCCGTTCTTCAAGTCCCTGGCCTAGGACACTTCCAGGGAAGTACTTTAAGTTCTGAAAGGTCAAACTCCTGTTCTGCCACTCAGTGTCCCCTAAATCTGCAGACTGGGTTGTTGTCCTTTCTTTTTTCAGGTCTGGAAAAGCAAGCACAAGTTCTGGGGTTGAACAAATGCATCAATTTGTCCCCATCTTCAGTAAATGGGTGTCCCTGTGATCCATTAGGAACAATTCCTAGCCCAGCTCTGGGTCCTATTTGTTCTCACTCGGTACCACACTCTTGCTGTTCTTCCCTTGATGAACCCCAGTTGGAATTTTGGAGTGAAGGGTGCTGTCTGTATTACACTGATATTTTTACACTGACTTCCTTATCTTTTGAGCACCATCTCAAACATTCATATTTGGGGTTGAAATTGCGGTGGGAGAGGTTTGGTTTCCTATGAAGTAATAAACTGTATTTAATCCCAGCAGAGGAAATATTATGTGAATGCTTAGTTTCATTTGTGCTTTTGCTAATGAAATATTCATGCTTCATAAACAAGCTTTTCATGCCTTTAAGCCATTTTAATTTCCTCATTCTAAATAGTTATGAATATTTGAATTGTCCATGTGGTGTTGGATTAAAGAGTTGCTGGGAAGAGGCTGCTTTGTCCCTGGAGAGGGGCACCTGCCTCCGGGTGCTGCAGGACACTCCTTCCTCTATTCAGGCCAGCAGCACTTGAGTCTCATCAGCCCTTCTTGGCTTCCTCAGAGTTACTCAACCTGTAGAAGCTGTCTTGTGTCACAGTTTGGAATGAATGGAATGAAAATTCCCCTTAGTCCATCAAAATTTGACTTAAGAGCTTGGCCTGGGGCCAGCCTGACCTTCAGAGGTGGAAAAGGCCATTGATCTCACTTAAAACGCAAATCCCAACCAGAGGAGTAGCAAAGGGAGAATCCAAGCCAGCTTCCCAGCTCCACAGGGACTCCTCAGCCCATGGACACCTGGAGCTGCTGCAGGTGTGCCCTGGGATTCCTGGCTGGAATTCCCGTGGACCAGGCTTCGAATGAGGTGGTGTCCAGCCTGGAGTTTGTTTTGCCTCCATATGTGCTGAGTTTATCTGCTTTCACTGGGCCTTCCTTAGCACATCTGCCCTCCCTGCCTGATGAAAGCCTCCTTAGAAGGAAGTTTTACAGGAGTCTTTTTATAGCAGCTGGGTGGGGGAGTGTTTAATAATTTTAGCACCTGGGTGTTGAATAATATACGAGGTCAGATTTATGAATGAGATCAGTCTTTCAGTGTGCCTTGTACTTCTAAACTCTGAGGCTGCTGATGCTGTGCCCCAGACCTGCTGGTCCTGCCCCCAGCTGCCTCTGGTCCTTGCCAGAGCACAGGTAACACCATTTAGTTGTGGGTAGGAAGCAGCAGCTTGGGGAGTGACATCCATGGCATGTGGCATCAGGTGTGAAACAAAAACCTGACAGAATCAGTGAAATAACCAGAACTATGGGGGATTAGCTTAATAGAAAATGCTCTTTCTTGCATTTTTAAAAGTCTTTTTTTCCTGCTGTTTACACAAGATATAGCTACAAAAATCAGCTGGTAATTTAGGAATTCCTCAGCAGCCTTTTGGCTTTCATCCTTACTCTGCAATGATTTTGTAGATTCTGATGAAGTGCTGTGGGTCCTGAAGCTCCTCAGAGCTGCAGTGCATCTGTTTGGGATGCTGTCAAGTGGAATCCTGTTCTGGTTTTTGACTGTTCCATGTTTGAGGTAGTTTGTGTAACCTGCATCATCTTAACTGAAGTGATTTGTCATCACCTGCTGATTTTCACCAGCTGAAGGTTGACTCCAGGATCTGCTAACTTCCTCCAGTAAATATTTGCTAATACTTCCAATGAGTCTCATGGCCTCCTTTAGTCAAGAGTCCTTTGCATTGACTTCTGTTCAAAAATCTGCCTCTCCAGGTGCTTTACTCACCGAGCCCTTGCATTTCTTTGTCTCTTTGCATTTCTTCTGGCTGAGCAGGCTTTGACACCACCTGAAGTGATATTTACTTGAATTCCTTTAAAGATGCAGATCTCACAAGGTATTTGGAGTTACATCATCTCTCACTGCATCGCTGGGTCATGATTGCATCTTTTTATGGAATGAAGGAGTTCTGAGAGGGGGAGAAGGAAACAGATGTCTGCACATAGTTTTGCCTGTAAGTGTGAAGTAGGGGAGCTGTGTGTCCCCTGGTGGCAAATGCTCATTTGCAGTTCTCTGAAGCAAATATACAATTTGTAATTTACAATTTGTAAAGAAGACTTGTTTCATTAAGGGCTTTTTTGGTGAGATGTGATGAAATCTCAGCTCCTGATGCTGCTGTCACATGCTGATATTTCTATATTAGATCAGGTGTAAAAGTGTTCAGTTGTGGTTTTCAAGTTCTGAAAGAATAGCTTGGCTGTGAGGCTGTTCTGCCTTTGGGAGTGAAAAAGGGACATTAGATAGACTTAACTTTTTAAAAAATACTTCATTTTTCTTCAAATCTAAGCCATTAAACTGTTCCTGAGATAACCTCTGTCTTTGGCTAGGAATGATATTTTACTGGTCTCTCAGTAGTTGTGTGTGGCTGCAACACCCAGAGCAGTTCCTTTGGGTGGTGGTTTAGATGGACAGCAGATACTCTCCTGTCAGGGCCCAGCTGAGGCAGGAGGAGGAGGAGGAGATCTTGGAAAGACCTTTTAAATAAAATAGTTGTTATTGATAAGCCAGAGGACCCAACCCTTTCATCACTGATTGTCTTGCAGGGCTCAACTTCTCAGGCTCAGCAGCAGAACTGACTGCAGCATAACAAGCCTGCTCTTGCTCTGATTCTTGGTGGTGGTGGTATCTTCCATTCTGCCCCCAATAGTTTCTGAGCATTTTTCTGTACATACTTCAAAATTTCTCCTTGAGCAGTGCTGGAATATTTGTTCATCAGTTCTGTCCTGTTCTGCTGAAGCATTTTGCAGCCCACATTTCCTGGCTGCTGGGATGCTGTTGACCTTCCCTTCTGGGTTTAAAAGTTGTCAGTGACCTGTTCTATGGCTGCCACTTGCCCAGTGACACTTCAGAGAACAGTTTCTGTGGGACTGTTTGACTCTGGTGTGACCAGACTCTCTGGTCTGATCCAGAGCTTTATTTCCAGAAAAACGTACCATTGGGTGAAAATACAGCATTAAACCAGTTCCATGTCCCTGGGCAGCCACTTACCTGCCACGGTGTCATTTCTCAACTTGGATGTTTTTTGCTCAACTCCAGCATGCCAGGCATTGACTCCCACGGTCTCTCCAAGAAGTGTTGTCCCACCTGACCTTCCTTTCTCCTGCAGACTTCCCATATTTCTGTAACTGCAGCACCCTCCTGGTCATCCTGGGTGACTCCTCTCTCCTCTTTCAGTACCTTCTGTGTGCAGCTGAGCACCTCTGTCTAGCTTTCACCCTTGCTGTTTATGTCCATTCAGCTCCCCAGTGTCATCTCTGATCTTGGGCTGATCTTCCCAGCCTTGCCCTGTCTGTCAGCTGGAATTTCCTGGGCTGGAACAAGTGAGCTCCTCTGGAGAGCAGTTCCCTTGTTCCACCTGCACTGTTGGACTCAGTCCTTTCTAGGCCTTTGCATCCCAAGGCAGGTGTTGGTATTCCCCTGTGGTGTGTCAGGCCCAAGCCTGAGCCATACACAGAGCCCAGCCTTGCCCAGAGTCACCTCACACTGATTTTTGTGCTCATTCCTTCTCTTGTGCACTGACAAACCCCCTTTCCCACAGAGCTTCTTCAGAGTTATCTACAAAGATTGCTTTTGCTCTCAGTTCTATCTCCTTCACCTATCTCCTTGCTTCCCTCCTGTTCTACCTCAGAACACAGCTTATCTCCTCCCTGTGTTTATCAGGTTCTGCGGCAGGACTGATCTGTGCCATGTCTGTCTGAGAACTTTCTGACCAGCATTCCTGTGCTTTTCCTGCAGTTGCTCCTTTTGGCATGCAAGAAACACCACAGAATTTCCAGCAAAGATGCTGCCTCCTCCTTCCATGTGTAATTTATGGAGCCCACACAAAGTGTGCCATGGCAGGAGGTTTGGAGTGCTGCAATCACTGATTATCGTGTTCATCTGCTCAAGCTGTTTCCTGGCTCCACGCTGGGTCCCAGCCTGTTGGAGCTCTTTTTCTCTTGGGTCTGGACAGAGCCTGCCCTGATGTTATCCTGCTTGAGGTTGTTCAGGTAGAAAATTATCTCATCAGAGTAGCTTAATATGTTCCTGTTTAAGGTTGATGTAACTTAACTTGGGAAACCTGAAGGCTCATTACATCTTCCTGGAGATTTGTGGCAGGACTCTGCAATATGTGGGGTGTGATGTGCTGCTGGGGCTGGATGTGCTCTTTGGGGTGGTGGGCTTAACTCCATCTCCAGACACAAAGGATTTTTGCCTTTGCCCTTGCATCTTTAGTCACATCAAGCCAACTCAAACCATGTTTCACTGGAAGTTCTGGCAGCCTTGGAATAAATCCCTTTGTTCTGGGGCCCCTAACAAGAATTTTTGTCCCATTCTGATGGAGAGCAGGTATGCATGGCTACTCCTTAAATGAATTTTGCTTTGAGGCACCGGGTGAAACTTTCAGGAAAGGTTTCCTTTCATTATCTGCTTCCCATTACAGCATCAGTGCCTTCATCATTGCCCTGGGGTTTGTCTATGGTGCCCAGGACAAACTCACAGCAGGAGAATTAAAGGGAACTCCAGCACTTCACTGCAGCATCCTGCCCAGGGAGCTCAACAGCTGGCAGGAATGAGAATCCACCCTTTAACAGCTACTGGGTGGCAGCAAAGGCTGTCTCACCGTGAATAGCAAAGAAAACCAAACTGAAACAAAAATCCTCTTTCCCACTGTAGGAACTGTAGACTTTCTTTGGGGAGAGCTCCTCCATGGCATTTGGAAGGGTAAAAACTGCGGTGGCTGTGAAAGCCTTCACACCATGGCCATCAGGGCACAATGAAGCTTTCATTCTCCACATCACATCACATCACTGAGATGTTTACACTAAAACTTTTGCTGTTATTCAGATTGCTACGCTGCAGCTAAATAGATTATTTTACAAGAATGAATGATAAAGTAGATTTCACCTTCAAAAGAAAACTCCAGCTATGGTTCCTTGAAGGCCTCCCCTGCCCTGCAGTGCTTATAAAGGAACTGGATATGGAGTTTATAAACTTCCGAGGTGGGAAATGGTGCCTTCCACTGCTCCTTAATACCAGCTTGTGTGTTGTTGCTTCTTGATCGCGCTGTAAAGACCAGGGGAGCAGATAAAAACAGGCTCAAAGAGCTGTAAATACATTTTAGGCCTCAGAAGAATCCCAAAACGCCAAAGCTGGAGCACTGAAGTCTTCCAGAGAACTTGCTTAGAAAAATTATTGCCCCTGAACCCTGCAGAGAATGTCCTCCCTTGTTTGCTTCTCAGACTGTCAGAAGGACACTGTGCTGCTTTTCCTTGTGCTTCCAGGGACAGAAGAACCTCCAGATTCTTTTAAAGCTGGATGTAAACACCTCCTTGGAACGGTAGCTGTTAAACTTTGTTGAAAAGTGCTTAGCAATGACAAAAAAATGTTATTTCCGAAAGGATCTCTGTAGCACTGAGGGGTTTTTTTTTGCAAATGAAAGTCCAAATTTACCGCAAAAATGTCCCTGTAACCTCTTATAATTCAAAACATATTCCTTGCTTTTCAAAAGCACAGGCAAATTACCAGGGAGCCTTTCTAAAATAAGCCTGAGGTTGGATGTTTGACTTTGTGGACAGTACTGCTTGATAATCAGCATTTCCTTTTTTGAGTTTGCCTGTGTCGCAGTCAGAAAGGAGCTTTGCTTTGTGTGGTGTCTGACCTGTTCCAGGTGAGGAGAACACAAACAATGCCTGTGCTGCAGTACTGGGATAGAAACAGGAGTATCCCTTTCCCTTATTTTCCTAATAAATGTAGCATTTATGTCTCCAGCAAAACAAACAATGGAAATCTTGTCTTTGTTCTTGTTTTTTGGGCCATGCTGCATCCTGGCTTTCAAGGATGCAGACATTCCTGAGCTAGACCTCTCAGTGTCTGGCAGCTGGTTCTCTGACTCGGTGTTGGTTACGGAACTTAAATCCCTCTGAGGAAACGCCAGGGAAAAGCAGATCCATGTGAGGTGTAAAGCTTCTAAACCTGGTATGAAACCCTGAGAGCTGGGCTTGGTAGGAAACTGAAGGAAACCTAAACAGTTTTGAAATGATTGGGAATATTTGGCTTCATTTTCCCAATCAGTCGATAGAAAACATGTTTTCCATTAAGGGCTTACATTTTTGGAGACTTAAAAGGGGGGCTGTGTATTGTCAAAACAAGTCTTGTTTTTCACCAAAGATCTTGGCTGCCTGGTTTGATTTTTGGTGCTGTCCCTGCAGGCAGTGTGGGGGAGCTGGTGCCAGGCTGTCCCCTGGAATGCAGGAATCATGGGTGCTGTGGGGTTTGTATCTGAGTGCTTGTGCCCTGAGGAGCAGTGCCGGGCTCCAGCTGGCTGGCAGGAGTGGGAAAGCCAGGAAAGAGTGATGGGGGATACCCATCTCCTAAAAGCTGCCATGTGTATCATGTCCTGCCATGCAGGAAACCTCAAATCTTTCATAACCCTAAAGAAAGCCTGATTGTTTCTGTCCTGCTTTTCTGCTGGGTTTCTGGATCTTGGATGCTCTCATGGAGGAGCCAAGGTGGCACCTGCTGCTTGCTGGATGAGCCATTGGAGCAGGAAGATGTTCACCGTTCCCAGGGCAGCTCTGAGGGGTTAATGTGGGTTTGGGGCTCTGCTCTCACACCACAGGCTGGGATTGGCTTCAGGGCCAGCTCAGATGTGTTGCTACTGAATTTAGGGAGAAAACTTGTGTCAGTCTGGGTCTTCTCCCAAGAGTTCTGCCCGTAACTGATTGGTAATTGGCTGCCCAGCTGCTTTCCTGAGAGGCTGTTTATCAAAGCCAGTCAGCACACCCAGTGCAGACGGACAGATCGCTTGTTCTAGTGGACAAACAAAAATGTGTTGTGTTGCAAACTTTGTAGCTGAATCATGGAAACTGTAAAATTGGGGCATAATATTTCAAAATGGTCAACTCCATCTGATACATTTTAACCTTCTGCCTTTCCCATATTGTCCTTGTACCTAGGAAGGAATAACAGAAATTAAATGCAATAAACTTGGTGAATTTTGAAGACATTCTGTGGCACTATGACCAAATGAAAGGAATCATTTGCTAGAGTTACATTTATTAATGTGCACTTAAACCACAATAAATCACAGGAGGGCTAAGTGAACAGATTCTTACAGAAAGACTGGCTTGGTCAGTGTCAAGTTTATGTTGTACAGGGGATGTGGGAAGCTCCAACAGTTAAGTAGTCATAGTCAGATATTTGTTGGGGTTTTTTATTAAGACATCTTTGCTGCCTTGTTTGAAGGCTCCTTTTTACCTGTCACTGGTTATGTGACATAAATCTTGTGCTGGCTGTAATTCCCACAGCACCTTCCCATCCTTTGTGACATGACAAAGGATGTTTTATCTCAAGTGCCAAATTCTCTTGTGTCTTGATGAGCAGGGTAAGCCCCAGAACCAATCTGGGAAAGCTTTCAGGGGAAAATACCCCTACCTCCTACCTTTCATATATTGATGTACTGGCTGGCCTTGCTTAAGACAAATGAGCAGCCTCTGTTTATCCTAACGAGGTACTTGATGTGGAAACTGATAGCACTAATGGCCAGATCCCAAATAATTTGCTGTGTAGGAAAATTGTCCAATTGTGCCCACCCATCTGGTCCTCCCTGGGTGTCACATGGAGAATGGGAGCCCGTGATTAATTCCCTAAGTGACAGAGTGCAATGGATATTTTGCAAACTAAAAGTTTCTATCTCTGAAGACAGCAATTTCTTTGTGCTTTGACCTGGGTTTTGATACTCTTTGTACCCTCCACCGCTGTCAGTGCCAAATAGTTTCTTTTTTTCATCGGGGAGGAGAAAGCAACTTAGAAAAACATCCTATCCCATATCAGCTACAAACTGTGCATTTCTCTATGAGGACAGAGGAGGAGCAGTGTGAGGAAGCAGCACTGGCAAGTGCAAGCATTGCCTGGTTTTGTTCTGCTCTCTGATATTTAAATCTTTCAGATATTCTGTGGTTGTTTCCAGCTTCACAGTGATGAAAGCTAAAACCCCCATAATAAGGGTGAGGATGGTTGTATTTTTACTCTAACAGGGTGTGTTTTAAGAAAAAACAATAGTTATTATGATACCCGTGGAATAAACCACAAGTGATGAAATTTATTTCTCAGACTTGTTTTTCCATCCCTTCTCAGTGTTGCTGCTGCTGCCACTGTCCTCTTGGGTTGTCTGCAATTAACTTATCCTGCCATGGAGTTTTCACACCAAGGATTTTGACTTTGAAATTGCATCTTTCACTCATAGAGGAAAAATGGAGTAGTTTTCAGTTTCACAGAAATTTTGAATGAACACTGAGAAAGTAAATGGCAGCAGATGGATTTTTATGGAGTGGGGAATGTAGAACTGCCTTTCACAGGAACTGTATTGTCACACAAGAACTGAGGGGTTTCAGGAGGGATGTCCCTGCCCTAAGGTGCTTTCACATGCTGGTGTTAATGCCTGGGAACTGGTTTGGCTGGAAAAAGGATCTTCTGCTTCTCTGCTCAAGATCCCCAAGTGCCTTCCAGGGTGGGAACTGGGTGCACAAGGTGACACTGGGGGTGCTGCTGGCACAGGGTGCCAGACCTTCCTCAGCATTCAATTCCCATTGATCCCCTCCCTTCTCCGACCTGTCCCATTAGAGAGCTTACAGAAGGTCTCAATGGACACCTTTTCTGAGCTGTTTTATCACAGGATGTTAAGGGGTTGGAAGGGATCATTTAGTCCCATGATGGGCAGGAACACCTCCCACTAGACCAAGTTGCCCAAGGTCTCATCCAGCCTGGCCTTGAACATTTCCAGAGTTGGGGCATCTACAACCTACCTGGGCAACCTGTTCCAGTGTCTCATTATCCTCAAATAAAAAAATTTCTTCTCAATATCTAAACTGAACTTCCCTTTTAAAAATTTGTACCCATTCTGCCTTGTCCTGTGACTGCAGTTCATACCAAAGGGTCCCTCTCCAGCTTCCCAGTAGCCCCTTCAGACACTGGAAGGTGCTCTGAGGTCTCCACACAACCTTCCCTTCCCCAGTGTTAGTGTTAATTGTGTTAGAGTTTCCTTTCCAGCATGATTCTCATGGTTCAGCCCTGGAGGCTGAAGGGCCCTGCTCTCAGCCAGCTCCTCTGGGACCCACTGAGACCCAACAGTTTTCCCCCTGTGCCAGTCCTTCCTGTGCTGTTCCATTCTATAATTATGCTCAGGATTAATCACTTTCTGGTGGTTCTGGATGCCTCTGCAGTGTTTGCCACTCATTTGCTTCAGGGGTTTCACATTTGCAGAGTGTAACTGGCCTCTCTTTCTTGTTAGATTTGCCTTAAATTGCACCACAGAGAAGCTAAAATAGCAATAAAAACCACTTCCTATTAAGTGGCTATTATCTTGTCTCACTGTGCGTTGCTTTCTTACCAAGTGTATTGTGGGGTCTCATGAAAACTCATTTGTTAGATCACACTTGTGAAGATACTTTAGGTGCTTTATTCCTCTAATTCCAAATATAACCATCCTGTGATCTTAATCAACATTTGCTTTAACATTAGCTGGAAATTAACTCCCTAGCAAATTTGGCCAACACCAGTGGCAACGTGAAGGTGTCTTTTTTTGGTTATGAACTTAGTTCCTTGTTTTCTGTTTACAGATATGACTGTGGTAGGGGAGCACTTTGGGATTTCCTCCAAGGGTGACTCATGTTTGCCAAATCCTCCTATAGCAAAAATAAGCCAGGCCATTACAGTGTGTGTTATTTAGGCTACTGAATATTGTATCCAGTAGTCAGTGAACTTCTTGTGGTAGCCTCTATGGCTTTTAGTTTGTGTTTATTCTCCCATTTGTCCACCAAAGAGCAACAAAACCCTCCATTCATGGTTTTGCTGCTCCCCTGCCCTCCATGGTTTTGTAACTGGGAGTGGAAATTGCCCCAGGTCACATTTGAGAAAGCAACACTGTTATTGCTGAGAGTCCTCTGCCTCCTGGCTGGTTTCTGTAGGTCTCGGGCTCCTGCTGGCAGCAGCCTAAGGGAGTCCTGGTGGACAATGAGCGTTAATTTCCTACGTAGTGCCGGCTTATCTCCCCTCCAGTGAGAGTTTTCGCCTTGCAAAACCTCAGCTGCAGCACGGAGCTGGTTGTGGGTGGTAAACGGGTGGTGGCTGCATTTCACAGGAGCTGTGGATCTGATGGGATGGGTCTGAGAGGACCGGGGGAAACGCTCCCAGTCTGAAATCTGCGTGGCGAGGATCCCCCAGAGAGCAGAACCGGTCTGATCAGAGGCAGACCCCAGCTAATTAGCACTGCCACCTCCTCTGAGAGCAGCATCTGCTGAAGCATCCACAGGCAGAGCGGGGCAAAGTTCCTCATGCCTTATCCAGAGCACGGGTAGCAGCATCTGCAGTTGGGCCTGGTGTGGCAGCTCTCTGTGACTGTGATGGACTTCACACAACTGGAATAGAAGTTGAAAAGATTTGTAGATGAAACTTTTTTTTCAGCTCAAGACACCCTTTCCCATTCTGCTCTATTCTCTGGCATTTTGTTGCTGACATCTTTGTCCATCGGCCTCTGGTCCTTTTTAAACTCTTTGTGTGGAGCCAGGAGCAGTTGCTTTGCTGTGTGTGTATCACGGGTGTTTATGGAATTCCTTTTGAAATTAATGACAGGTTAAATGGAAGACAGTTGTCTCCACTTTTGGATTCTGTGGGTGAAGTTAAACACTTGGATCAAAACAAAAGTGTCAGCTATGCATTTACCAGGATGAAATTGTCCTGGTTATGGTGCTTCTTTTGTTTTAACCCCCCCCCCCCCTAATTTACAGAGGTACTTCCTAATATTTACAGATATTATTTCCTAAAAGGAGATTGTTATCGCTGCTTTAGTGCCCCCTCAGGGTTGCAGCAATAGGGCGACCTAACTGGGTTCATTCCTCCCAATTTAAATCCCTTCTGTCGAAACAGGAATAATTCCTTGGCTAGGGAAACGTTTCTAGCAGGTCCCAGCTGCCCGATGACGGTCCAGCTTCCCGGGATCGCGGTGGTGGCGTCCCGGGGAGGGAGGAGCTCGGCAGCCCCGGGATTGAGCTTCACTCCGCCCTTGGAAGCTCCGGCTCCAGCCGCTGCCCTTCCCTGGCGCTGGCAGGGCCGGCTCGGTTGTGTAACGTCCTGCAGGAGAGCCGGCTCCGAGACAGCTCCGCGGCCGTGATTAATCGGGGAAACATCTAACAACCTTAAATGGCAGCAAATTTATTTTGGCAGGTGGAGACTGAGAAAGTCCCTGCTGCCACGGAGGGAGTGTTGCTCCAGAGCGCTCCGATTTTGTTTGCCCTAACATTTTCTCCAGTCTCAAACTTTTACCACTGCACTGAAATATCCTTTTTACACATCTTTGTGCTGTGATTCCCACCCAGGTTAGAATATGGGATGACATTTTTCAGACTCTCACTGAACAGCAGAAGTGCCATTGCTTCTTGCCCCACAGAATGCAGCACTGGTACCTGTGGGTGAGGGGTGAAGTGTCCCTCTGCAGTGACGTGGTGGCAGCCACAGCTGAGTGCTCAGGTTTGTCTTTCCAAGCCTTATGAACTGGCACTGCAGATAATCCCAGATGTCCTCTGGGAGACTGGGCAGGATGAGGTCATGTACCAGCCTGCCAGACCAAATATTTCAAATATTCTTGTTATAGTCTTTCTGAAGGTGAATAGGTAACTGGGTTCATCTGAGAGAGTTCTTTGGGAATGCCCTGGATTAAGATTGGATTTTAGATTTAGTGAGACAATAACTGACCTTTAAAAGATCCTTGAGAAACCAGTGATAAGGAAGAATCGATTACTCTGAAAATTTTAATAACACTCAATATGTGAATTATATTTTATTCAAAAGCTCCAAATTCTCAGCCTTTTTTTTCTGTATATTTTGAATTTGAATTTAGTTTTGACTTGAGGAATAGTTTGCTGGAATTTTTCTTTTTTAATCTCCTTGCTGGCCAACACAAGTTTTGTTGGTGTACCCATAAATTTAATGGAAGTTTGTTTATTTTACTGAGGCTCTGTTCAGGGCAGAAAGTACAGACCCAAACATAAATTTTATATGCTCTAGAAAACTTTGAGCCTCTCTTTCAGATTGCAATGGCTAGGTAGGACTAAAAATGGCTGCTTCTATCATGTTACTATTGCTTGAGATGTCTGTGTCCTGCACTGACTGTGGTTATGGGGGTGTTCCTAATTCCTCAATTAATTCTCTCTTTACCAGCAGGAGTGGTACTGGGTGTTGTTTACCTCCAACTCCGTGCTAAAGCAAAGGCATAGGCAGGCAGGAACTGCACACCACCGAAAACCCTGAGCTGGTGTTTGCCTTTAAAAAACTCAACAGCACAGATTTGAGACACTCAATCTCTCCGCACACAGACGAGCTGTTAGTCTGGCAGGATGTAATTCCATTTTCCTGAGTAGTTTGATTTCCTTTTGGCCTGTCTGTGCTTCAGCTCGTCATTGCTCTTGTGCTGAATAGATGTTGACTCTAAGGTAGTTTTCTGAGTAATTCAAGCCAAGGATATTTGTGAAAAGACTGTGATTTGCTTTTATCTATAGCAAATGCAGGCTATCAAGAGAACTTATAAATGCTAAACTTCTAGGCCCATCTGTACATAATTTTCCAAGTCACATTTTATGGCTGCACATGGTGGCTGCAGCTCCTACTGCAGAGAACCAGCTGGCAGACACTGTTGCTTGCTTTTTAATAGGATCTGAAGGCACAACACACGTCTGACACAGCCCACAGACTGCCATGGCTTAAGAGTTCATTCAGTTTACTTAAAATCTTAAGGCAAGTCTAATTTCAGGCATGTTGATTTCCTCAGAATCTTTTGTTAGTTTGACTAATGGCCACATTATGTAAGATATAATTATTTGGCCTCAAAGTAGTGATTTCAGCAAGGGAACAGTGTAAAGCTGGCTGTGAGCTGCGTTGTGGCAGCACCATTCCAAGTGACACAGGTGAGGTGTGGCCATAAAGGCTCTGGCTCTTTGGTGCCTGTATCCTATTCCACTCTGTGGCTGTGACTGTCCTCAGTGCAAACAGGGAAATCAGAAAACAACCAGGAAAACTTTCTCTTTTCATGTTTTCTGAAGGGCTTTGTGGCTGCAGCTGGTAACTCCCATGCAACTTTTCTTCTCTGGACATGCTCCAAGAGGTGGCACAGCCAGGGCTGACTCCAGAGCAGCCCCTGGGGAATGTCTTGGGTGCTTTGCCACCCTTTTTGTCTGGATCTGACCAGAGCTGTGTTCAGAGAAAGAATCAAACGCTCTGGTTCTGCTGACACAGTAGCTACAGCTGAGGTGTTTTTAAATCTGTATTCCTGATATTGAAAAGAATTGTTAGGAACTTCCTTAAATTCCCTTTAACCAGCTACTCCATTTTCCTTGGTTTTTTTTTTTTGTTTTTTTTTTTCCTTTGCTCTAGATGGAGTCAGTCGAAGCAGTCTGGAATAATGGGTGTGGAATTGAGTGGCCACGTTCTGTCACACACAGCTTTCCTTTGAGATGGCCTTTAAGCCTTGTATTAGTTGCATTTCCATTTAGGGAATCCTTGAGCTATTGGATATTATTGTGTGGGGGGAAGGCTGAGATAGAATCAGAATTTTCAGTGTTTGTTTTCTGATAGTAAATTGCCTTCTTGCGTGTCATCCAAGAGTTCACACAACCAGTACTCCAAACTGGGCTGCTCTTGGAGGTGGCAGCAGCAGCAGCAGCTCTTGGGCTGAGGAGATGTGTGGGGCAGTGCAGGGACACCCTGAGCTGATGCACTGACACACAGTGACAGGGGACACAGGAATGGTGCCCTGCTCAGGCTCTGGAGGAGGCAGGTCCCTGTTGGGTCATTCTGTCCCTCTCCCTCGGACATGGAATTCTGAGACAGCAGAGCTTGGCAGGAGCTTGATTTTATCAGGAGCTTTGGCTTGTGCTTGTCAGTGCGACTCCGAGTTTCACTTTGGAATCTAATCCTGTTTTGGAAACTCACTTCCTTTTCCTCCCCTTGTGCCATTTTATGATTTAGATGCACTGTTCTCATGATGTTTCACTACTGTGTTGAGCATAAACTGTGGTTTCCTCTGAGTTCTCCAGCGTTCACATCCATAGCAGTGATCAGGGATGGTCCCGGGGCTCAGTGCTGCTCTCCCTGCAGCTCCTCTCAGACAACCCTTCTTGCTCCTGCACCTTCCTCCCTGGCTCTCCTGGCAGGAGCAATCCTGGGGCACAAAGATCCCTCTGTCCTATCAACTAAGAACAGTCCTGCATTCCAGTTCAATACCTGTGGGAATGTTTGAAGCTTCTCAGTCCTAAGACAAAGCAGGGAATGTTACCAGAAGCACAGGAATTAAATAGCTTTGAAGTTGTTTTTTTCTGTGTGAAGCTTTTATGACTCTGGGATGTGGCATCAGCTCTCAACTTGGGGAAGCTCAGATTAGTATTGTATGGTCTAAATACTTGTCATGTATTTACTACTGATTTATCAGGTACTGAAGGAATGAACCAAGTCAGTGACTACTGACAGACCACCTTGGCCAAAGTGGCTGAGGGGTTGATTTTCAAAGTCACATCCGTTTATTGAAGGTACCAGCCTGACACTTGTTTTGCATTGGAGGAAGGTGCAGGTCTTTCTGCTGTAGGGTTTTGTGGTCACAAGGAACCTGGTTTACAGCTATTTGTATTGTCTTCATTTCTTTCAGATCTATACAGGATGCTTGTGCCCTTAACATCCTGGTTTTTGCTATGATTCTGTGAGTGCCAGCTGTGAGGGAGGCACTGCTGTAATTGCAGCTCTGCCTGGGAGTGCCAGCACCTTGTGTCCTGCTGCTGTGTCAGTGTCAGACCTCTCTTTGGAACAGGCCCTTGTTTGGATGCCTCTCTGAATGACCTGTCAATAGCTGAAATAATACCTTGATCCCAGAGAGGTGGTGCTGCCAGAAATGCCTCTTGCCGGCCTGGCCGGCCCTGTGTCACAGCTAATAAATAAAGAAACTGTCCTGGTGCTCCCAAAGTGCCCTTCCGTGCCTTAGAGGGCCGGTGGTTCCCTCTGCTGGGGTGGGTACAAACCATGGCTTCATGATGGGAACACCAGCACAGACAGCTGCCCAAATCCTGCCTGACTGTGGCTAAAATCATGGCCTAGCTGGACTTCTCTCTTCATTGCTGTCAGCTGTAGTGTGAAGACAGTTGTCTCTAACCATTTCCCCCTTTTTTTTTTTCCCTTTAATTAAGCTTGGGTACAATGTGAGGGAGAGGCAGGAACATGAGGGGCCATGAACTAATTCAGGGTTCAAGAAGCAGCAATAAAAGTGCTATTATGAATGAGCAATGGCTTGTAAAGGGCTCCAATCTGCTAATGTAGGTTAGTGGGTTGATACCATTGCTTTAATAACGGTTCTTTAGTCTGGTTAGATGTTTTGACAATCCTTTCAGCTTGACTGTGAGGCATTGGTCCCTTGTGAATTTTGGATTATTTCTTGAGGTCACTTTTTCAGTGGCAGAACCTGTGCAGTAACACTGAGCTGCAGAGCACACTGCTGTTCTGATCAAACTGGGACAATCACAGGCTCAGTAATTGCAGTGGTGCTGATGTAATTATCACCCAACAAGCTGTAATTTGAAAATGGGCCCCACTGCTTGGCCAATGTGATGCTGTAGTTTGGAAACTTTTAAAATACTGATCCCTTTGTTTTGTTATATGCTGCTTATATCTCATCAGCCTGTGATGAAAACCTCCCACGTGCCCTTTGCCTTGTAATTACACATTTACAAACAATCGATGCTGTGGGGGAAGTGCAGCAGGAGGCTGTGTTTAAATAAGCAGTCCTGCATTCAGTACAGTTTCTGCACGTGCCATATGCTGTGTCCTGGCTTGTGTCTCAGCAGCTGGTCAGTGTTTTATGAAGTGCTGTCCCAGCATTGGGGGGTTTTCCCTAAGGAGGCTGCTGGGAGCAGGAGGAAGGATTGTCTGATACCTTTGGAGACACAAATGTTGCACAGCCAGGGCAGTGTCCTCTTGTTGCTCATACCAGAGCATCTAGGTACCTGTTCTCCCAGGTCTCTTTGGAAACACGGTTCAAACAGGTGAACAGGAAAGACTTTAGGAGCCAAACAATTTGAACCCATCAGTTAAACCAGGGGCATGAGTCCTGCCCTCGTTTGGAAGCAGTGATCAGTATGTGAGGAGGCAGTAATTGATCAAAAAGGATCCCAGATTCCTGCAAGCCCCCGTGGTTCATGGAGGTGATAGTTTTTATGTTGTGTGTGTCATTACACTGTTTGAATTGAAAGGGTGCTTCACATTCTCAGTAACACCTGGGTGTCAGCATCCTCTTCTTTCCTGACTATCTGAGGAAGATGAGGGGCTTAAAACAACATAGTCCAGCAGCAGTGAGTTAATGTTTAGTTGTAGTAATATCTGGTTTATTTCCTGTACATTTAATCCTCAACTGCCTTGGAGAGGGTGATCTGGTTGCAGATTAACCATAGTGCTGATAAAGGTGCACATAAGCTCCATTCAGAGGCAGCTGGGTCCTGGCAAGGCACAGCATCCCGGGTGTGGAGCTGGGAGAACGTGCCCATGCTGCTTTCTGGTGGGGAGCTGCTGTCTCAGGCTGTGCAGCTCCAGCTTGCCAGGCTGCTGAGCTGAGGGGGCTCTATGCAGGGAGGTTTTGGCCTTTTGCCACCATATTCCCTGAGTGGGAACCCTGGGGAAGAAGCTGCAGGGATCTGTCAGGAGGTGATCCCCACTTCTGCAGTGTGGGCACCATACAGGAGTTCTGGTGTAAAAATCTCTTTATCCAGTCAGTGGAAACCTGGTCAGTACAGTTGATGAATCAGCCCCAAAACTTCAGCTGCCTGAATGCAGGTATCCCAGGGAAGGTTTGTGGCTGGTGAGCCAGGGGCAGGGCTGGCAGCTGGGAATGCAGGGTCTCACCAGTGGTTTGGTCAATGGCTTTGGCCTGCAGGGCTACTCAAATGGAAGAGATGTAACCCGGCCTACACAGGTACCCTGTGGGAGCAGAGTGTGGGTGTTGCAGAGCTCTGGGACTGTGAACAGAGCTCTCCAACAGAACCCTGTCCAGCACTGCTGCAGGTGCTGGGCAGCAGTGCTGGAACCTCTGCTGGGCAGGGGCTGCTGAGGACACTGGGCTTGAAGGGAAAGCAGAAACCTCCTGCAGCGATCACGAAGCTGAGGCAGCTTTTGTAAAAACAAGGCTCACAACATCATCACAACATCAGCGGTGTCAGGCGGGGGACGTGGTGGCCCTGTGGAAGATACTGGATCCCAGTGGAAGCAACCCAATTATCCAGAACGCCGAGTCATTAAGTTCCAGCTGAGTAATGGGCTGTGAATGGCAGGGTCACGGATCAGTGCAGAGGGTGATGAGAGGACACCACAGGAACTCTGTGACATCAGGCCCAGCTCAGGGAGCTGCATGAGGTGCCTGGATGCTGTAGGAGGAGATGCAGTCAAAAAAGTGGAGGAAATGATGGTACGACTTCATAATGTTGAAAACGGGACCACACTCCCGGTACTAAAAGTGATTTCAGCATTTATTACAATAAAAAGAAAGGCCCAAAGCAAGGGGGCCCACGGGCTGAGCAGGAGTGTTCCCACTGAGGATGCTGCAGCTCTGCAGCTGGGTCTTCTGAGCAGCGATGTCCCCAGTGTTCCAGGTGCAGGGGTTCAGTGGGTCAGATACCCCCTTTTTATCCTGTCTTTAGTCCCTTTGGATTGGTTTCTTTTTGGATCCTTCATTTGCATGAAGGTTTAAGGGGCTTGATTGGCCCATTACAGTTCTGTCCAGGCTGGCTCCTTTCACTTGGGGGTGGTGCACTTTCTTTGGGTGTGATATGGTACACAGAGTACTGCATTTCTGACAACCACCCCTTTAAACCCCTTTTACCATAACCAAACTAACAGTACGTGTTAACAACTATCAACTATTTTACAATAGTTTCTAACCTATTTTTAAAAATAAGATACATGCAGGTTTTGTTATAACAGGTTTGTGTCTCTGTATTTAATACAGGATAAATGAGAAGAAGTGGAGATGGTTAGTGGGGTGTACAGTTACAAGTGGTTTGTGGAGGACAGTAAATCAAGTCTGAATTAATAAACTAAAAGTGGAAGCAAACTCCCAAACCTGAGCTAATGGAATTACACTGTGTCTGTTATCTCCTCTTCCCCAGCCTTCCTTTTCTCCCTGCTTCTACTCCCTCCCCATATCCCCACCAAAAAAGGGAAGGAGAAAGAATTTTAGGCCTAACACTGGTGAAGCAGCACTGGATGGGAGAGTGGAAATGGTGAGCTCTTCTTGCTGGCTGGGGGCACAGGTAGGTTCTTTATGTGGACAGGCTGACCCTGTGTCTTGGGGCTTCCACTCAGGGCTTGCAGAGGCCATGCAGGATTCCTCCATCCTTGGCAAGTGAGGATCTGTTGTTCTCTTCTCCAGAACCGGATGAGCCACAACCCACATGAGATATTTCCAGAGTTCTCTTCAAGTGGTGTTAAACTGTTTTGGATCCCTGGTCTGTCCTGCTTAAGGTTACATCAACAGATCTGGACTAAGGGAAGGATTTTTCTTGTCTCAGGTTACTGGACAGTTTTGGAGGGTTTTTGCATGGCCCATTTCCTGGAACTGTTGGCATTTCCACTGCTGAACTGTGATTATTTTAGGACTGAGACAGACTTTTTACTTCTCAAGCAAATACCTTCAAAAGTCAACTCCTGCTTGCATGAGAGAGAAGGAGGAGGGACAATTGGCTGCGTTTTACCTCCTCTGACCTGGGACTTTGAAAGTGTAGATAAGATGATAGTAACTGTCCTTATCAGCATAATGACCTGTGTATCTTACTAAAGCTGCTGATTTTCTATATGTAGGAGCACTTCCTTAACTGTCAGTGCCACTCTGTACCCAGCTAAAGGCCAAAGAATGGTGTTTAAGATGAGTGTAGATATGAAGTGTCAAATTCCTTTGTTCTCCTGCTCAAAGGATAGAGATGTGAACAGGAAATAACTGAGCTTTATTTATTTTCCTGTAAGTCTCTCTTGAATATATTTAGGAGGAAAAGAGTCATTTCATAAATACATTCCACTCTCCTTTTGACAAAACCAGGATTTGTAGTAATTTTATTGGCACTGCATGAAAGTGCCGTGACTGAAACACTTGAACCCTGCCTTTATCTGCAAGTCCATCAGGCCATGCCATTGGATCCAAAGCTGTAGATGTATTTGCTCACTAGATTGTCTAAGTGACCATTTTATTCCTCAGATTCAGTCAGAAGACTGTGGGCAATAGTTTTTAGGAGGACCCTTGTGTAAATGTAAACCTTTAAAGTTAATTTTACATAAAAATACCAAAAATAAAGAACCGTGGAATCACAGGATGGTTTGGGCTGGAAGGGACCTTAAAACCCATCCAGTGCCACCCCTGCCATGGGCAGGGACACCTTTCACTACCCCAGGGTGCTCCAAACCCTGTCCAGCCTGGCCTTGGACACTGCCAGTGATCCAGGGATCCCAGGGATCCCAGAGCTTCTCTGGGCACCCTGTGCCAGGGCCTCCCCATCTGCAGGGAGGAAATTCCTCCTGATATCCCATCTAACCCTGCCCTTCTTTACCTTATGGCCATGGCTACATTAAATAAAAAGAACATGAAAATCCTATAATCCTTGAGGCTTGGGATGTGTGAGAGAGCCGTGTATCAGTGACTGTTACATTGCATTTTATACAATGTCTAAAATTCAAGTAATGAGAGTTGTGTATGTTGTGGGTTCAAATTCTTGCATTCCAAGCAGAATTTCTTAAGTTCACCAAAGGCTGCTTTGGGGTCAGGGTGGCAGCTTTGCTGCTCATGGATAATCATGGATTAGCTGATGTCATAATGTGTGTGCTGATATATAATGATTGGCAGTTGTATTCCATTGTGGATTGCCCCCTAAATATATGGATTGTCAGTGCTTTCCTACTGACACAGCAAAATATTCTGACAAACCTGAAACACTCTATTGTTTCCAGAAGTCCTTGGAAAACTGGCAGTAGAGACATTCCTCTCATTTGCTACTGCCTGCTGGAGGCTGACCACTGAGTGGGTGAGGAGCTGATAGTGACCATTCCTATGTTTATACTTACTGGTAATTCAAGAATATCTTGATTATTCCAATGACACGAGTATGGGTGAGATATCCATTCCTCTTTTATGCAGCAGGGATGAGTATGAGAAAGGTAACACAAACCATTTAACTTTGAAAAAATAGAGAAAATAATATATAAACTATGTTTTCCATCTAATAGATGATTTTCTCTGTTTGTAAAAGGTGTAAAGAGATTAACAGTTTGTGACTGCCAGACTTGTTGATGCCAAGTGTTTTTTTTGTGTTTCATGCTGTTCTATGAGGGCTCAGCAGCTGATTGTTTAGGGGAGGGAAGGAAAGAGGGAGGTAGCTGTATTTGGAGGAGGATGTGTCACCTCTGAACTGTTACTTAAGCAATTTCTTTAAAAAAAATCTAAATCTAAATAAAGCTGATAGCAAAATGAATTGGAAAACCTGTACTGCCCCTTCTGGAGATCACAGTGCTGTGTAGCTGTCACCTGAAGCTGCCCGTGTGTGTCAGAGCTCGGCAGGGGCTGTTTGAGAGCCCCTGGGGAGGGTCCAGCGCCCCTGCCCTGAGCGGGGCGGCTGCTCGGGGCTGTGAGCCGGGCTGGGCTCGCCCTGCCCAGGAGCAGCAGCTTCACTCCCTGCTGCTCTCAGTGTGTCACCGGGTCTGCCAAAGCTGAGGATCACCTCACCACCACCCCAGGCTACATCAGTGCTTTCACTAAATAATTAGTGGCTAAAAACATCTTCATTAAACTTTTGGATAAACTCTAGCATTTTGATCTGATCTGATTACTCTGATCTGACTTTTGGAGACTGTCATTAACTTACTTATTACCTGGCAACTGATACATTGTGGCAAGCACATTTCTCTCACTCTCAGGATTTTTCATAGAGGTGAACAGAGAGAAATGGAAGAGAAAACAATTTCTATTTCTGCTCCTTGTTTTTCCTATGTGGAATGTGTTTGGAGAATTGTTTACCTGGAGTGAGTGCTTGATTGGATTCTGGTGAGGATTGTTTGAGCCTGATGGCCAATCCAACCCACCTGGGCCTGGACTCTGGAGAGAGGGTCACGAGCGAGTTAGAGTAGGAGAAAGTAGTATGTAGTTTTTTAGTATCCTCCTTTTATATAGCATATTAATGTATTTTAGCATAATTATAATAAAGAAATAATTCAGCCTTCTGAATTGAGTCAGACATCATCATTTCTTCCCACTGGGTTCGCCTGCATCTACAACAATACATCATGGAAGTAGAAGCCTGCCTGAATCCTCGGGCTGATTTGTCCTTAAAAAATTGTGTTTTAAATAATTTCACAGGGCTCTGAATTCCACTGGCTAGGATTAAAAATTTGATGGTATGGTCAAAGCCAGCTTGGCTTATGGCAGATAAATTGAAGATGCTTTCAGGTTATCTGCATGTTAATTCTGATTTGTATGGTATTTGTGCTGTCTCACATGGAATAGTCTTTCAGCTTCTGAGTGGGAGCTGTCTTTGACAGAAAAAAATATGTCAAATGTAAGGGAAGTAAATTAACCCAATCTTTCTGGTGATAATTTAAACCGGTAAACCAAGCAGCATGTAAATCAAGTAATCTGTTTTACTAATCAAACCTTTTAAGTCCTTTTCCATCTTGTTAATGTTCCCCTGGGTTATCTGTGTACAGTTGCCATTTAGGAATTCACTCCTTTTGCAGTGGATGATGAATGCATAAATAGCAGTTCTCCTGCTGCTCAGCTGCTTTTCCATTCCAAGAATGTAAAGTGAGGTACTTCAGGCCACTGTGCAAATTCATTTGCTTATCTTGCCAGTTCTGCCTGCAGTTCCATACCCACAAGGGTGTTTGAAGCAGTCCCTGTTTTATTCCTTCTCCTTCTCCCTTTTTGAAGTTGACTTTCAGTGAGAGGGAGAAAGATCCTGATATTAAATCTGCCAGCTCAGTCACGCCCATGAATTTAAGTAAACCCACTGCCCTTGGTTGTATTTAAAAACCCCTTTGTTTCCCACCCAAACTTTCTGTGGAATATTAGTTGTTCTTTAATTGGAAGAACAAACCTTTTGTGCTTACTGGGCCTTTTCACACTGGGCCCTTGAAGAGCCTGAGGTTTTGTCTTCCAGGGCAGTTTCTGCTCCATTCTTGATGATGGGAGAGACTGGGAGATGGAGAAGAGGGGTTTTGGTGCAGTTCTGTTAAGATCTCCATTAGGGACGTGAAGCTTTTCCAGTACAAAACATCAAATGCTGGACAGAAAGCCCCAGGAACAAACCTGAGCCAAATCTATATCCAAACTGGGAAGCTTTTCCTGACTAGCCATGCTTTCAAGTGAGCAACGAGGAAAAGTCCTTTCAGCCTGAGCAGTTCATGGACATATTCTTGAAACGTATTTGCTTTGTGATTTGCAAACTTAATTTTCCCCTATGCTGCTTGTAGTTCTTTGTGCACGTGCTCTGGCTGAGGCTGTTGGTGTCTGAAAGGAGGTGGTGGCAATCTGGGGGTGGCTGAGGTCGCCGCTGTCCCCCATTGTCCCCACAGCAGACATGGCAGAAGGCAGTGTTTGACTGAGGGGCAGGATGGGCAGCTGGAGGTGGAATGTCCTCATCTGCTGCTTGGAGACGCAGGGCTTTTTCTGCCAGAGCCCTGGGCTGGCGCTGGAAGGGCTGGGACAGCCTGTGGGCCAGAGCACGGAGCTGAGTCACCAGCACGTGCTTTGAAAGCCAGGGTGCCAGGAGAAGCCCAGTGTCACAGTCAGTGTCACAGCTACTGTCACTCTCAGCCCAGTATCACAGCCTGATGTCCCAGCCCAGTGTCACTCTCAGCCCAGTGTCACAGCCAGGCAACACACAGGAATGTGTAAGGACTGTTACTATTTGGTTTGGCATGCCATGGTGCAGATCACTGCAACAACTCCAAAGGAAGCCCTAACAATGTAGAAACACGAGTCATTTGCATGTTTTATATTTTTATTTTTGCCTGGTTTGTGTGGCCTTTATTTGTATAAATAAGGCACCTAATTTATTTTATATGTAATGTTACCAGAGCACGGAGCCGTTCTTTTGGAGTGCTGGCAGATGGGGCTCTGTATCTTAATGCTGCAAGATGATTCTTGGGTTTTCTGAGCCCTGTCCCAAACAATGCTGCATTCAGGGGCTCCAGTAGCATCCACAGATCAGCACTGACCACAAGCTTAACAAATCAGAATATTGCTTCCCAGCAGAACAATGAAGCAGCTGAACATCAGCAGCTCCCAGCCAGCTGACAGCTAAAGGAGTCTCCAGACATTTCCAGTGAAAACCTGTGGAATCCTGGGACTGTACCTTGGCACTTGGGCTTGTGGAGTGAGAAGAGGCGTAGCTATCACAAGGTTCTGTTAATTGAACAATACTCCAAAGGCTCAAGGGACAACAGGAGGAGAGGGGGCTGAATATGTCCAGGGCTTCATGCTGGGCCCTCCCCACCACCCAAATCCATTCCTCCTCCTGCCCACCATGGCTTGTCCCTACCTTTCTCCATAGCTTGGTCCTTCTCACACCTGAATACCTGTCAGGGTTTCCCCTTCATCCCTTCTAAACCAGACAGTTTAAAAGCAAACACTCCTTCCCCAGTTCAGCCAGAGTGTGGACAGAGTAGGGAAAGTGTCACATTAGGTGACACTTTGGCCTAGAAAATAAGGTTGCAAATCATCAATGCAGGGGCTGATACCATTTCAGGTGATGTTATTTGTGAGTGGTTGCTGTTTCCTGAGTTACTGGAGAGTTGGGAGCAAGGAACAGGGGCTCAGTCATGGGCTTTGTTTTTCTGCATGTTTCTGGATCTTTCTGCTGGGTTGAAGGATTTTATAGCCCTTCCACCATCCCTCACAAGAAGGTTATTTAGAAGTATCAGCTTGCCTGGACACCTCTGGGACAAAGCCATGGCTGCAGAATTCACACCCTGCTAAACCAAGCTGAGGAAATGAGGCACAATCTTCCTAATGGTGCAAATCCATCCACAGGCAATGCCCTGATGGTTGCAGTTTTGTCCCCTGAAATGCCTGAAGGCAGCAAATCCTTTAACACAGGAGGGTACAATCCAGTGTGCAAAGCTGAATTCCCCAAACTGAAGGCTGGGATAATTGTGATGGGGCAGCTTACAGTTAATATGGACATGGGATTTGGAAAGAGGAGGTGAATGAAGGTGAAATGGCCTTTTTAAGTACCTGAGTGCTGTAACATCAGAATGCAAGGAACATAATGGATCATAAAGTCAGTTGTTGGTCAGTGCAGGGAAGCCAATTCTTCTAAATACATACATAAAACAAACTCAGCCATATACAGCAGGGCTCCCTGGTCCTTGCAGCTGCCACTGAACTGCTCTGCAGCTTTCTCTCTCCGGCCTGTGGTGGCCAGGGTCCTCCATTCCCATTTTCCCTTTGTGTGGGCCTGTGTGATGTTCTGTTTAATATTTTCTTCAAGCTGCCTAGCAGAATGATTCTCATCTTCCCAGGTATTTGTAGATGATCACTTCCACCTTTTCCTCCTCCTCTGTAGCTCTGTGTCATTTAAATGAGTTCCTCTGCATGACAAACTCAGTGCTCCAGCTGACTGGAGTGTGATGGGAGCAGAGGAGAACCTACCTGACTGCTGAGCTTTCTTTTGCTTTTTATTGTCTCTTTAGAGGGTATGTGGTTATGTGCTTTTATCTGGCGGATTAAAAGTTGGAGATTGTGGGCAGATGGCAGCCTCTTGTTTGCTGCTGTCCCAAGGCTGTTCTGCTGTTTCCTGGTTAGATCTGGGATCCCAGGATAATACTCCCTCAGGACTGCACTCAGGGCACAATGTGGTTACTGCACTCAGATTTTACCGTGGCCCAGGCTGATTTTCACATGGAAACTGGGAATGTTTTACTGCTGCACACACAGGGAGCAAACTACTTCCCTGTACCTGTACTGACAGCGACTTCCTCCTGTGTGTGTTGGAATAAACCACAAAGCTTTTCAAAGAACTTCCCTTTAACTCCTTATCTATCTCAAGTCTGCTTGTGCCTTCTGCTGTGCTCCAGAGCTGGAAAAGGAGTGTGCAGGGCTCCCCTGCTGCACAGAGAGCTCGGCCGGTCTGACGCAAATAGAAATGAGAGTTCAGTGACTCCTGTGTTTAGTGGTTTGGCATCTTTTCAGAGCAAGGTTGGCGCTTTACATTTAAGGAGAGAGATTTTGATATTATTCCTGTTCCTACATCTCCCAGTTTTGGACTTGATTCAGTGTTCATTAGAGCTGGTTTAGCATCCATCTCCCATTTTCCTTCCCCTGACCTTACCCAGTGGGTTTGCAGAGCTGGTGGATGACTCAAGGGTCAGCTGGGCTGGAGCTGAATCAGCCCCATCAAATTACAGACAATTTGCTTAAGCCTTGGTTTGTTGAGGAAGATGTGGCAGTGGTCACTCGTGGTTTGCTAATTTTATTTAGAATAAAGTGACATAATTACAAAGAACTCTTTTAACCTAATTTCCAAGCTGGCTGGAAGCTGTAAATGAATGGAGTATTCCTCATCCTGCCCCGTCTGTTCCCTCCATACAGGAAAGGAGTGGTGCAGAACGTGCTCCAAATGGCATTTCCTATTTTGTTCAACTGGCAGCATCTGAATACCGAGTCCATGCAGGCCAGCTGCAGGCAAAAATCTCACCTGCACCCACCATGAATTTAATTGCAGTTTTCCTGGCCCTCAGGGTGGATCAGAACCTTGTAGAGATGCATATTTTGAATACTGTAGACATGCATATTCATGATCAGGACAGACTTGGATAATTTTTCTGGTGCAGGGAGGTTATACTGACTGGACAGTTTTTTGGTCTGTTTTTTCCAAGAGCAGCAGGAATATTTTAGCCATAGTTCTGCCAGTGCAAATCATTTTTCTGAGTGCTCTTGTGGGAGGATGATTCCATGTGAGACAGTTTATGAACAATTTACTGAAAGGCTTGAAGTCCTGTTTGACAGCTGAATTTACTTTGAGATTTACTTAAAATAAAGTCTTTAAGAAGCACTGAACTCTCAGTAAAGAGACCTGGTATCACACAGAAAAGGTGCAAGTACCTGAGGCACAGAGTGAACTTAGCTTTAGGCAAGTCACTCCCCAAAGCACGAGGAGAATGGGATTGTTCCTTTGGGTGAGTGCAGGCTACTAATTCTTGCACTTACAAACCAGGTAAATATGATTTCACTGCCAGAAGTCTGCTTACATTCCCTTCCTTCTGAACACATCCTAAAGGCCCGTCCTTGGCTGCCCATGAACATCTCCTCATGAACATGGGTTTTAATTAAATGTCTCCATGTGGGTTTGCAAAGAAAACAGACTCTCAAAGCCTGCAGTCATGGACTTTTAATGTATATGACTTTTAATGTTAATATTTAATGGAAAAAATAACTGAGGCTTGTTACCCCGTTTAGGAGAGTGACCCAAACCACGTGGGATGTTTACAGTAGGAAAAGGAATTGTCCCTTCTCCACATAGTAGAGGTATGCAGAAGAGGTGGGATCATTCTTCCCATGCACAGAGGAGGAAGAAAAAGCTGTGTGCCCATATTCAGTATTTCACTTTGTGCTTTGGAATTCACAAATAAGCTGGAAATAGAGAATAGTTTGAAACCACCAGTTTTGATTATCTTAATCCTCATTGGGACTGGGTTTGCTGCTGACTAGCACAGCTGAAGGAGCTGTAGCACTCTGGATTCTGTCCTGAATTATTTGCTTTTCTTTAACATTTCCTTTCCTTTGAGGCACTGCTGCACAGCCAAACTGAAAGGCCATCTCAGGGGGTGTCTGTGCTGTGACTGACTGAGCAGGGTCTGTCCTGGGGGACCTGTGGAGCATCAGGAAGGGCTGAGCCCAAGGAGCTTCAGGGAACACCTGCTAACCTGCTAAAGGGTAAAGCTTTGGTGTACCTGTAAAGCAGAATGGGCTGCCAGTGTGTGAGCAGTGCTGAGAACAGAGCAGTTCAGGACCAGAGAAGGGCTTTTCCCAGTAGAATATTGTCCAGAATACCAATACCTGCACTTCAGCTCTCCTAAAGGAGCAGCTCTCCTAAAGGTGAGCTGCCCTGTTTCTCCAGCTCTGTCCCTGGGCTGTTGAACAGATGGTCATGGGGTGAAAAGTGCGTTGGTGAGGAGCCGTTTGCCTGGCAGTGCTCCCCCAAGGGCTCTTTGGCTTCTGGAGCAGAGGAGTTACATGTCAATGATTAATTAGGAATTCCCTGTCTGATGTGAGGGCTCCAGCTCGGTGAGGCGTCTCTGTGCAACGGTCCTGTCCTGCAGATGTTGTTTGGGAGTGTGGGTTCCAAGTCTTGCCAACTAACTTTTCTTTATTTGTACTGAGTGCATTTGAAGTTGCATCATTTCCTCGGTAAGAACAGTTTTATTTTTGACTGGAGTGTTTGTCAGGTGGAGGAAATCCTAAATGTGAGTGCTCTCTGGTGGTGGAGATTTCTGCTTCTGTTCCCATTTCTGCAGTGTATTTTCCAGGAGCAACTGCATGTGAATATACCTTGTCTAGACTTAAAGATCCCTTTTTTTCCAACTCCTTTCCCTAAAAATAAAAACTACAAAACAAAGTAAAAGTGTATTTCTTGCCTTAGTGGACTTCTATCCTAGAGAAGAATTTCTCGCCCTTAAAATTATTTATGTTCTGTGACTCACTGGTTTTTATTTTCTCATTATCAATTGATGTTTTAATGAGGTAATAAAACTTCTCATGAAAGAGCTGATGTTCCTCCTCAAAATAACCCACATGGATTAAATACTGTGAATTGCTTTTTGGCTGCTGAGCTGCTGGAGAGAGGGGACTGAGGGGAGACTCCCTGGGCCTGCAGCTCCTCCCCAGGGGGCAGCTCCCATCTCTGCTCCCTGTGACAGGGACAGGATCCAGGGAATGGCTGGAGCTGTGTCAGGGGATGGGGGATGGATCTCAGGAAAGGTTCTTCCCCGAGAGGTGCTGGCACTGCCCAGGGAATGGGCACAGCCCCGAGGCTGCCAGAGCTCCAGGAGGGTTTGGACAGCGCTGCCAGGGATGCCCAGGGTGGGATTGTTGGGGTGTCTGTGCAGGGCCAGGGGTGGGACTGGATGATCCTTGGGGATACCTTCCCACTCAGGATATTCCAGGATTCGTTCTAGGACATTGATACAGAAATTATTCAAATGGAACTATTGCAGGGAAATGTTTTGTTGTAGCACAAGCTGATGTGACTTCCATAAGATACAAAACAAGGTTTGACCCAGGGGTGTCACCCCAGGAGTGGATCCTGGGGTTCCTTTTATTAAGGAGCTTTTTTTTTATCAAGGAACTGCACTGTTGTTGCTTTGGGTAATGAAATCCCAGTTCTGTATGTTACACCTCAGCACTAAAATGCCTGTGCTGGCTGTGAAAAGCACCAAATGGATTCATGGTCTTGTTTTGTGACCTTGCCCTGCAGAGGAACCATAGGTTTAACACAGCTCAAAGCTCCCCATTTGCACTGCCCTCGTGGGTTGTTTTCTTAAGCTTTTCTGAGCTCTCCATGGGCAGGGCAAACCCGGCTCTCCCACCGGAGCCGTGCAGCCAGGAAAAGAGGCCCTGCTGTTCTTGGCCTGCTGCTGTGCTGAGCCATGCTCAGGGATGAAAAGGGGCTTTATCAACAACGAGGGGTGAGGAGCTGGAGTTCCTGGTGGGAACATCTGAGCACAGCTCTGCAATTTTAACTCCGGTGCTAGGAAAGAAAGAGAAATGAACTGAGATGTAAACGGAGGCGTCACTTGTTCATAAAGTCTGTATCCCCAAAGCCAGGCTGGAGAGGTGCCTGTTTGTCAAGCCTGGAGACAGATCCTTCTTCCCCCTCATCTCCATCTGCCTTTTGCCACAGAGCTGAAGACACAACTCAACAGAGCCCAGTAAAACCTTTTAGAACTTGGCTTGGAGGCCCAGTGTGGGACCTGCTGTCTGAGCTGAGCTGTGGGAAAGTGGCAGGCAGGATGTGAGCCTGCTGCCTGTGCCAGCATCCCAGCTGGAACCCCTCCAGAGCAGGGGCTCTGCAGGGACAGGCTGCAGGGCCAGATCTGGAGGTTCTGCTTAGAGGCAGAGGGTGCTGCCTCTGTCCAGACTCCCCAGGCTGCCAGAGCTCCAGGAGCCTTAGGACACTGCTCCCAGGGCTGGAATTGTTGGGTTGTCTGGGCAGGCCAGGGGTGGGACTGGATGATCCTTGGGGGTCCCTTCCCACTCAGCACATTCCCTGATTCTATGATTCACTCAGGGACGCTGAGCTCTCATGGGAGGAAACTTAAACTGGGCTCTGGCAATGCAAGTTTACATAATTCATTACTTAAGGAAGAGGTCAGAGTATTGGGTGCTGTGATGGTGGCATGGCACAACACTGCAGCAGGAATGGCCTTTCTTTCTTTATTTCTCCTCAGCTAAAACAACCCCCTGCACCCTCTCTGTGGCCATGAACCCTCCAGCTGCTCCTGGGGCTTAAAACATCATCCACAATCTGCTGGATCTTTATTTTCAGCATCAGCAGTGCCTCGAGCAGCAGTTCTGTGCTGCTGGGCAGGGACTTGGGAGAGCAGGCTCCATGATCTCCATTGGGTAACTCACCTTTTTTGGGTGTCCATCTCCAGGAGGTGGAATGATTCTACTCATTGTGATGTCCTTGTGGTTTCCATTACATATTGATGTCCCAGTGTGACTTGATCTCCTTAATACCAGCAGTGTTATGTGGGTTTGGTTTTTCAAGCTCTCCTCTGTGTATGCAGAGTCCCTCATGGGCTCACAGCCTGGTATCTGATCCCTTTGCACTTCTACCTGTTCAGGATCTTCCAAAAAAATTAAAATTAGGGGAATTGCTATTGCTAATTATGTTGACTTTATCTTTTCTAAAACATTACTGTACCTTTCAAACAGCATATATCTCAAAAAAATGTAAAATATCTTCACATTTTAAGCTCATTATTATTTTGGGAAATGCATATCAGGACACCTTCAGTTAAAAGTGATGTAGGAACAAGAGGATGTTTTGCAATTCTCTGTCTTCCCAGTGCAGTGTTCCACGAGGAAGCTGGAGTGGAAGGCACCAGCACCTCTAGAAAGTGGAATGCTGATTGCTGGATGATATTTCTTGAGTTTTATTACACCTGCTAAAAACTGACACTGCCAAGATGCTGCAGAAAATTCTCAAATGAACAATAGAAAATGTCAGGGCTGTCACCACATGGGGGTGGTAATAAATTTCAATAAAGTAATGCTAGAATTTGTGCCGGAGTCCATCAGGATTCGAGGCTCCCGGGCTCTGTAGAGGGGTTCTGGTGCCATCTAATGTCCCGAGGTTTAAATACAGCTGCAGACAGGGATTTGCGCTGGAAATCCAGGGTTTGTGTGTTGATCCCTAAACCTGTTGTCCTTTCTCCTCCTGAGAAACAAATGCTGTTTGTAAACTCAGCTGTTAATCTGGAATTATTCTGAGTTCTCCTCATAGGTAACTTTCAATAAAATGGGAGTTTCTTTGGAAACATCTTCTAACTTAAGCTTTTTTTTTTTAACTAACATCAAGTTATTTTCTGTCTTGTTTGCAGAAAGAATCAAAGAACCAGGTAGGGATAGAAATGGTGTCATTTAGGGCTGTTTGCACACAGTCTTAGAAATTTTTCCTCTCTGGTGTAGCAGCAGTGATGATACCAAAGGATGATACCAAAGTGCCTTCCAGCAAAAAAGACTCACTGCTAGAGCGGAGAGGCTGCAATTCCCTCCTGGGCTTCTGTCTTTGTTTACTTTCAAGTGTGATTAGACCTCTCAGTGAGGGCTTCAGAACTTCTGCTCCTCTGGCCTGAGCTGGGCCATGGACAACTACAGAATATGAAAAAATAATTTGCTGTAAATCCCCTTTATGAAGCAGATTAAATTTGCTCCTCAACTCATGTTCACTTAGTTGTAGAAACTGTAAATTCCATATTATGTATCTGGAAGTGAAGCAGAGGTAGAAATGTCCTTTGTAGGTGGTGGAACTCCAGGTCAGCCCTGGGCTGTTGTCCTTGTACCCTCGGGTCTCTGCTGCTGTGCCATCCCTGCTCGGGGAGTGTCCAGAGCCAGGGTTTTATCCTCGTGTTTCCATAGGGTGGTGGATGGAAGAGCTCACCCCATGGCCCGGGCACCTGCCTGTCCTAAAGCTCTGCCTTTGTCTGATTCCCGGTTTTGTCTCTGGGCAGCTTCGAGAAGGGCCGGATTTACACCTTTATCGGGGAGGTGGTTGTTTCCATGAACCCTTACAAGAACCTGAACATCTACGGGCGGGACACGATCGAGCAGTACAAGGGCAGGGAGCTCTACGAGAGGCCTCCCCACCTCTTTGCCATCGCTGATGCTGCTTACAAAGCCATGAAGAGACGATCCAAAGACACCTGCATTGTCATCTCAGGTAGGCTGGGAGGGCTCTGCATGGTGATGAGCATCTGATCTGTGTGAAATTCCAGGCGGAAGGAGAATAATGGTTTGGCTAATGACAGCGTTTTATAAAAGAAACTTCATTAAGCTTCAAGCTGCTCATTTGCATTTGAATCCGTGTGTAGAGATCGGCACAATTATTTCTTATCTCATTCAAGAGCTGGTGCCAGCCAGGAGCTGGATCTGTGCCTGCAGAGGGATAATGTGAGCAGGAGCCCTGTGTCTGCTCCGGAGAGTGACCTGGGATCAGCGGAGCTGGGCTTGTCTCTCCTCAGGAGCTGCTGATTTTTGTCGCTGCCCTGACTGGCCACTGTTTGTTCCCTGCTCCATTGGGAAGGCCGTGGCTCCAGCAGTGGGAGCAGGGCTGGTACCAGAGTGATCCCTGGCTGGATCCTGGCACTTCGTTTCCTTGATGTCCCCGTGCTCAGGCAGCTCTGAAAGGAGAGAGCCCCGGGCTGGGGTGCTGAACAGTGGCCCCTTGTGCTGCTGCAGGCCAGGCTTTCTCCTCTAACAATATTCCTTTGATCCCCTGTGTGCCAGCCCTTTTCCTGACCTGTGGAATCTCACAGCACAATTGCTCAAAGTCAGCCCAGCCAGGCAGGGGTATGGCTGTGTTTAGAAAACGTCCCACGTGCACACAAAGATTGCTTTAAAAAGGAAAAACCAAACCGCCCAGGCACTGTTGGGGTAGAATTGAGATCTTCTGTCCAATGATTTGTTTTGCTTTTTTTCATCTGTTTGGTCACCGTGGTATTTCTGCCCCCAGGTGAAAGCGGGGCTGGGAAAACTGAGGCCAGTAAATACATAATGCAGTACATAGCAGCCATCACCAACCCCGGGCAGAGGGCTGAGGTGGAGAGGTAAGGCCTGGGCTGGAAAAGAAGGGAGATTCTCCTGCTTGTAGATCTCTTTCTGTGGGCTGTGTAGCATTACATTATCAGATGGTCTCTTGTACATGCTGATTTATATTTAACTTTTTCAGGTACTGCTTTTACTCTGGGAATTTTGCAGTATTAATTGCTGAAATTACATTTAAAAGTTTATTTTGAAAGTTCAAACTTTCCAAATCAAAACAGCATCTAGAAATACCATCCAGGCAATATCAACCATCTAATGGCAGGGCTCAATGATCTTAGAGGTCTTTGCCAAATCAAATTATTCTAAATTGCTTTTCCTGGGACAAATTGCCTGAAATTTGGGTGGGCTAGAACACCATATGGAGTGCAAGGAGTGTATTCCGTGACCTTCCAGGCTCACATGATTCTGAATTGCAAAATGTCCCTCTCTGTCCTGGAGTAAAAGCTTTGGAGCAAAGAATGTGGCTTTCTGCAAAAACAGACTTAAACCTACCCCAAATGAACTTTTGAAAATGGCTCGAAAAAGAGTTCAGAAAATTGGTTTCAGAATTCAAATGTGTACAGAAGCTGAATTTCTGGTGCTGATTTCAGGGTGGGGGTCTGCTCTTTGAACCCAAGAGCATTTGCTTCCTTTGAGGAGTGTTGCTGACAGCTCCCAGCTGATTTCCCATGGGATTGCTGATGTCACCCACACCTGCCCAAATCTGCCATCAAAGAGCATCACGGCTGTCACTGAATTCTTCTGTAGAAATGGCTGTGAAAAAAAAAATCCTGAGATGTGAGTGTTAAAGTCTTACCCTTTTCCATCCCTCCATCCCTGCTGCAGAGTGAAGAACATCCTGCTGAAATCCAACTGTGTGTTGGAGGCCTTTGGCAATGCCAAAACAAACCGCAATGACAATTCCAGCCGGTTTGGAAAGTACATGGACATCAACTTTGATTTCAAGGGAGACCCCATAGGTGGGCACATCAATAATTACCTGCTAGAAAAGGTAAGGCACTCTCCCTTCTAGGGTTACAGCCTTTGCTGGAGTTACTTTTTCAATCTGGGCTTTGTCAGTAGAAAGTTTGCCATCCAAACATGTACAGCAGGTGAGGTATGAGGGCACAGAAAATAAATCCAGGGCTTAAGTTTTCCTCAGGAGTCAGGAAAGCCACTGCAGTGCTAGCAGTGTCCTGTTTCTGGAGCACCATGACTTCCAGAGCTCAGCAGCAATGGGGCTGCATTACCCAAAGGATTTTGTGTGTGGGGGTGTGTGAAGTTTAATCTCAGTTTTTCTTTTGGATACAATTTACCCTCTGCACAGCTCCTGCTTTGTAATTCCTGCACTGAGTTCTCCCTGGAGATCTTCAGGGCTGTAGGGAACAAGTGTGCTTGGGAAGTGTTATTTTGGAATAACGCCACAGTCTTGGGTGAGCTGTTAGCAGCGTTGTTTTTATATATTCCAAGTGATCCTGAGCATAATTATTTTTCTTGTGTCATTAAGTGGTCTGAAACCATTGGAATATGCAAAACTGGAGAGCTCAGGCGTGAGCCCTTAACAGTTCTTGCTGTGTGAGACGCGTCTGGCTTTGATTATGTGTTTGACCACATCTGCCAACACCCTTTTTTGTTTGTGTTTCTTTTTTACATCTCCCCTTATTTCCCTGAAGTCTATTTTCAGAATAAACACTTTATTTTAGAAAACAAAACAACAAACCCAAACATTTAACTTGGGTTACTTTGATGTAAAAAGAGGGCTGGGACTACAGCTGCAGTGACTTAAATGCTGATAATTTATTTATCCTGATTGTTTATTTCATATCCCTAACTTCTCCCAAGTTAAATTTGTTTCCATTTGAAAGCAGTCGAGACTCTGGCCCAAATACAAGCAGTAACAGACAGTGGCTTTGCAGCAGGAACACATCAAATAATGGAATATCCTGGGTTGGAAGAGACCCCCAAGGATCATCCAATCCCACCCCTGGCCCTGCACAGACACCCCAACAATCCCACCCTGTGCATCCCTGGCAGTGGTGTCCAAACACTCCTGGAGCTCTGGCAGCCTCGGGGCTGTGCCCATTCCCTGGGGAGCCTGGGCAGTGCCAGCACCCTCTGGGGGAGGAACCTTTCCCTGAGATCCAGCCTAAACCTCCCCAACACAGCTTTGTTCCTCACCACTCTTCATAGTTCAAATTTGTAGCATAAAATAAGGACACATTGCTGGTTGACTGAATGTCTGCGGCTTTTAACCTTTTTTTGTGCTGTTTTACCCTGGTCTGGAATGAGGGTTCTGGAATTGAGCTATGGTTCCCTAAAACAAGGTCCTTGTGTCAGAGCAGAGCTGCAAATTCCCTTGTGCAGCTGGCTGCTCTGGGCAGCCTGTCCTGGGGGTGTAGGAGTGGTGACCACCAGGTCCTGAGCTCTTGTCTGTAGTCACAGAGTCCTGGTTTTCATTTCCAGTGATTAAATAATTCTAAAACTAAAATGATGGTTTTTATTTGACTCTTCCATGAAAGCAACCCTGTGGTTCCCACATGGGATTCCTGGGTGGAAGCAGGACATTGCAGCTGTTACACAAGCTGGTGCTTTTGGCTACAGATCTCAAGTTCCAGGGTCACATGTGTGTGATGGTGGTCCCAAGAGCCTGAGTGTGAGATGGGATGGACTAGGGGTGTCCTGGTGACGTGGGTGTCTGAGGGGACACTAACACCCAGCTCTGTGCTTTGTTCCCCCAGTCCCGTGTGATCGTGCAGCAGCCTGGCGAACGAAGCTTCCACTCCTTCTACCAGGTTTGTGTTCCTTTGCTGGAGCAGGGGCTTGTCCCCAGTTTCCCAGATACTTTGGGCAGAGCACTCAGGGTTTTCACCACCCATGTGTTTTGCAGAGGGTTCCCTTTTGCAGCAGCTTGGGTGATCTTGAGTTCTTCAATTCTCTGCCAGTGGCTGGGCTGGGAGGGAGCCTGGGAAGATGGATTGTTTTCTATCCTCCAGTCCCATATTAACACATTTCTAAACTTAAAAGGAGGCTGACTAAACAAATATGGTAGGACATTGGACTTTGACTCACTGTTTTATGTGCAGTAAGCCTAATCCCTCTATTTTCTCTTGAGGCCTTTAGTCCATATGGAAGTAATTGGTTTTTTGGATGTTCTTTAATGTCTTCCACATTGTGTGTTGGTTCCCTGTGTGTCTTTTAGGGGATATGGTCAGCCTATTAGTATAACCCTGATTCTGCACTGAGGGAAGGGGAGGTTTGTTTATTTTTTTTCCCACTTTTTCAGTACTCCATGATGGCACATTAGCACTTTCCTCATGGATGTGTCATTTCCAGAAGGAAAAGTCTCTGTGTGGGCAATGTGCTTGCCAAGGCACAGCTGTGGCATGGCACAGCTGTGAACAGGTCTGGGAAGGGTTCAGGCTGGTTTTTATCCAGTTGTGACTCTAAAGGACAAATTTGGAGTGGCACTGCACCAGTGCAGGCCCTGTATTTTGCACATTGTATTTCACATATTGATTCAGTAAATAATATTTTCATGATTTTGCTTGTCAAGCAGATGAATAAGAGAAAGAAAAAAGGAGTTTATATTTTTCATTTACTCATTCTTAAAACTCTGTTTATGCAGCTCCTGCAGGGAGGTTCTGAGCAGCTCCTGCGCTCTCTGCACCTCCAGAAGGACGCATCCACCTACAGCTACATCTGCCCTGGGGCACAGCTCAAGGTGAGGCCTCTGAGGGACCCAGGGACAGCTTAACATTGCAAGTGCTGCTGGAAATGCTCAAAGCACTGCTGAGCTAGCAGGAGTTGAGATCAGTGGGGATGAATAGACAAAGGTGACACTGGTGTGCTGTTTGTAATGAAGTTTCTGGTGCTACAAGATAAAGCACAAGTGTACTTAGAATCATAGAAAAGATATACCTCTGTTCTTTTTAAAATATACAAAAATACCTGTGCATGCTGCATCTGCTTATAAACAGCATTATTAAAATGATAAAATGATATATAAATCATTATAAAATCATATAATCATTATTATATAATAATATAATATTATTATATAAATAATTATAAAATGATTTATTAATAAGTGTGGGTGTGGATATTTGACCCATTGCCAGTAGCAGACATTTCAGGCTCCATAATGGGTGCCTTAAATTGCCTTCTGGAGCAAAAAGCCAGAAGGACTCATTTTTTTGCAGTAGGATCTTTGAGTTACTGGAGCACTGAGTCTTCATGTCTGACACGTCCTCAAGGGGGAACTCTGAGCAGGATAGAAGGGAACAAACCCATAAAGTCTTCAGACAAGATCCTGAACATTTTAGATACATCTGGAGCTGTCCCTAGTGTTGTCCCTTTGAAGCAGGGTCCAGATCAAAGGCTCCCTGATTTCCTAGGTGCTTTTGTGAGATGCACTTTGGTACAGAAACCCAGAGACCCTCTCCCTTGCCAGATGATCCTCTTTAAAAATGTGTATGCTAATCTTGAGAGAATTGGAGAACAGAGATTTCCTGCTGGTGCTCTGCAGCCTCTGCTCAGAGGGTCTGTGAGTGCACAAATTGTCCCAGTTCTTCTGGAATTTTTAATGAACTCTTTCTCAGCAAATTCCACTGGGAAATGTATTGTGGTGGATTTCTGGGTCTCCTGCTGCCAGAATATGTGTGTGCAATGCAGGGCTCAGTGTCCAAGCACACCAGATGGCATTGGAATAAGCTGGAAGCTGGAAAACCTCATGACAATGTCTTGCCTCTGAGAAACATCAAAGTGCATCTTGTTTCCCATGGGCTTGTGAAATCCTTGCTTCCTCACAGCTGACTTCCATTAAATCCCCCATCCCAAACTTCTGTCTCCCCTCAGTGTTCCATCAATGACGGGGCCGAGTTCAAGGCCGTCGCTGATGCCATGAAGGTGATTGGCTTCAAGCAGGAGGAGATTCAGACTGTCTACAAAATCTTGGCAGCCATTCTCCACCTGGTAAGCTCCCTGCCCATGGGTATCCATCCCTGAATCCCTGGGCTGTTCCTCAGGAGGGCTTGTACTGCCAGCAGCTCTGATTTTCCTGCTGCAGAAGCCTTTGGAAGCTCTGGTGGCTAGGAAGGTTTCCAGTTCACAGCTCCAGTGGTGTGAGAAAGTCCTTGCTGGAACAGGGCACTGCAGTGATGATCACATGCATTCCTGTATGTTCCAGATCCCAAGCCAGGCATACCACTAAGTACTGGGAGCTGTTGTACGTTCTGAAAAGGAACTGTTGGGGTTTGGCAGTGAGGGGATAGGGAGCTTCTTTCCCTTTGTGCCCTCACACTCACCTTCACCACAGTGATCCTGCTTCACTTCATGGTGAAGGTTGAGCACAGGAAACACAGGAGTCCTCTTAATTCTTTGTCTTCTGAGACTGAGGAGAGCCTTTCTTTTTGTGGATCCTTCTGGGAGCCACAGAGCCTCCTCCTCTGCACAGTGTCCCTGTAGCTCAGCTCTTGTGTTTCCTGAGGAAAGAGGTGGGCAGGAGAAGGGTGGCAAAGAACAACTGTATTCCAGTTCCTTCTGCTCCTTGGGATGACAGTGCTGGGAAGGAAGGGAGGTAGAGCAGAGTGGAGCCATGCAGGCAGGCTGGGGAACAACCCTCTGCTGTGGATCACCAAGGGGTGTCACTGCTTAATCCTGGCAGAGAAGGTACCCAGGAGCAGAGAGCTGTGGTGGTGGGGTAATGCCAGTCCAATCCCACTGACACGGGCCTCTCAGCTTCCCCACACCATTCCCATTCCCTCTGTGGCAGTAGCACTGCAGCCAGTGGTTTCATGGCAAGCTGCAGTGAAGACAAATGCTACATCCAGTATTTGCATACATGGTGCAATTCCCTATCCCTGGACTCTGAATCTTGAGATGATGTTTGATTAAATTTCGGGAAGTGTTTGATGTGGTTTATCCCAAAAGCTGAGCCGAACACTGAACAAGAATGCTTTGCTTTGAGAAAGCCCTTGCTGCTCCCACTGACATTGGAGGTTTGAGGGTGTGGATGTGCAAGATCCCCACTTGGCAGTGTGGCAGAAGATTTCCAGCCTGGAATAGCAGGTGGAAAATGGATGGAGTTAGGGTGTGCTGATCCCTGTTAGTAAAGGGCAGATGGAGAAATGCTGCTGATTGCAGGGGAACCTGAAGTTCTGTGTGGATGGAGACACTCCCATCATCGAGGACAGCAAGGTGGTGTCGGTCATCGCTGCCCTGCTGTCCACCAAGGCCGAGCTGGTGGAGAAGGCGCTGCTGTTCCGGACAGTGGCCACGGGCAGGGACGTCATCGACAAGCAGCACACGGAGCAGGAGGCCACCTACGGCAGGGACGCCTTTGCAAAGGTGGGTGCAGTGCCCTTCCTCTGCACAGTGTGTGACACTCACCCAGACACACCTCTGCTGCCTTTGCCCATGGGCTGAGGTGTGCAGCAAGGAATGGCGGTGCCCAAGGGGGGCATTGCTGCCAGAGCTGCACATTTTTCAGTGCTCAGCCCCAGGAAGATTCCTGGGTGGGTCAATAAGCACAGGGCTTGCTGTACATCCTGCAGATTTCTCTCTGAACCTTGGTGCTCCTGAGTTCTGTAGGAGTCTGTGGCACCTCCCCATCTCTGCCCTTCCATCAGGGATCCAGCTCCCACAGCCATCAGTTCCAGGCACACCGAGGAGGGGATGGGCTGCAGGCTGGGCTGGCTTAGAGGGAGGAATTTGCTGTGAAATGGGATCCTCAACTTCATTTTGCAGTTAAATTCAAAGAGTAGAGAGTGGAACTCTAATATCTAGAATTCATGTTGAAAATACAATGTGGTATTTTAAAATTTTTTTAAAGAATTGTAGAATGGTTTGGGTTGAAGGGACCTTAAAGACCATCTTGTTTCAACCCCTTGCCATGAACAGGAACACCTTCCACAGGCAAAGTGAGTACTGATGGCAGGAGTGACAATTGTTCCTCCTCTGCTAAGAAATCAAATTATAAGGGAGGAATGGATGAAGTTATGAAGGTCATCGATAATTAACTTGACTTCTTTTCCTGAGGTAATGTATTTACCCAGCTTCACAGCACATTTTGAACATGAAGACTTTGAAGACGCCTCTGCCTACAGAACATTATCTTTGTGAAAGGTGAACAGGATTATTTTCCTGTCATTGTGTTCAGTTGTTGGGTTTCTGTGACTGACCTCTTTCTTGCTCTTCACTATTGTTAAATAATTCTCAGGAATGGTACTTATTAGGCAGCTGAAAAGCTGACTGGAATCAAATTAGGGAACTGCTGCACCCAGTGACCTCACTGGGATTTCAACTTGGTATAAATGAGTTTTGGAAGAAAGAAAATAAATACTTCCATAGAATATTTTCTTCAGTCTGTAGCTGCTCACTTGCAGCAGAACATGACCTGCAGCTTTGATGGAGGCATGGAATGAGCTGTGTTGAATTTCCTGGGAAGAGCTGAGGCAGGTGCAGGCAGGAGCCCTCAGTCTGTGTTTCCTGCAGGCCATTTACGAGCGCCTCTTCTGCTGGATTGTGACACACATCAACGATGTCATCGAGGTGAAAAACTACAACACCACAGTGCATGGCAAGAACACAGTCATTGGGGTCCTGGATATCTATGGCTTTGAGATATTTGACAATAACAGGTGAGTCACTTCTAAAGCCCAGTGTTGTGTCCTTGCCTTTCCCAGAACACTCATCACCTTTTCTTCTCATGTTTTTGCAGCTTTGAACAATTCTGCATTAATTACTGCAATGAAAAGCTGCAGCAGCTCTTCATTCAGCTGGTTCTAAAGCAGGAGCAGGAGGAGTACCAGCGAGAGGGAATTCCCTGGAAGCATGTGAGTGCTTTGGCAGGGGAGGGAAAGGTCGGTGTGAGGTCAGTGTACCAGCACAAGTGCCAGACCTGAAGTTACTCCACATGCAGGCTCCAGTTGATGTGACATCTGTGTCCCTACCAGCTGTCCTGCCAGGAATCAGGCCAGGGCAGGAGCTCCCCAGTCATCTCACCACGTGTCTCCTTGGGAAAACGGGGAACTCCAGGTCTGAGATGAAGCCCATTTTGGCACCTCTGTGATGCCACACACATAACTGTGGGTTTCTATGCTGAGTGCTTATAGATTTTTCTGTTTGTTGATGGTAATATGTAAAAATCTTGACTTTTCTTGCTCAAACTCACTTCAGAATGCCAAGGACAGGATGTGCAGTGTCACTGTGGTGACTGCACACAGCTGAATTGTAAAAGACATTTTAAAGAGCATTCTGCAGCAGAGGTCTTGAGATGTATCTGAGGGATTTGAAAAATCACTTTCTGTGCTGTTCAGTGTAGGAGAGCAGCCTGCTTTATCTGGAATCAGAGATCTGCACATTCAGAGCTGATTGCTCCTCACTGTCACACTGGCTGCTATGGCCAGCACTGGTACCCTCCCATTTCTGCAGCCAAGGTCACCAACACCCCTGTCCTTTGTTCCCTGCAGATTGATTATTTCAACAACCAGGTTATTGTGGACCTGGTGGAGCAGCAGCACAAAGGGATCATTGCCATTCTGGACGATGCCTGCATGAATGTGGGGAAAGTCACGGATGAGATGTTCCTCGAGGCCCTCAACAACAAACTGGGGAAGCACGCACACTTTTCCAGCAGGAAGGTAACCCACAGGCCTTGCTGTCCTCTGCCATCCCTTCCCCATGTTCTGTGGTGGAATGGAATGAGGAAAAGAGGTTTAGGGGTGCCTGGATTGGAATCACTGCAACAGAGTGTGAGATGAGGAGCCCGGAGCAGCTCCAGCCGCAGAGGAACCCGGCAGAGGGAGCTCCAGCACATGCAGTGGCTCATCCCTTTTATTCCGGGATAAAAGGAGCCTGAGCTCGTGCCTTGACATATCATGATGTCATCTGGAACCAATCGATACGCCGGCTCGGCCCACGTGTTGTTCTTCCCAGCCTGGTCTAATACATAGTGACAGTGAAATTATTCACACTCCTGCATTATTACAGCACTGTGATTTGGGCTTTTTTCATCGTCATTGGCTGCAGAACGTGCTCGTCTCCCACTGCACCTCAGAGCACCCAGGCCCCTCGCCTGGCTTTGTCTGGCCTACAATGGGCGAATTAAAAGGCTTCATTTATTCCTCACTTGGCAGCAGATTGCAAAATGGTCACCAGCCTGATTAATTTGAGAATCTTTCACACAGACTAATCAAATAAGGGCCTTTAGTTTGATGTCTCTCTACTCAGAAACATTGTCTAAAATGTATGGCTCAGAGTGCTGGTCCCCCCTGCTCCCTCCCACCCCAGCACAATATTTTATGTAGGTCAGAAGTACCAAATTAGCCTGGTTGTGTAAGATATGTGCTAAGGGCTGCCTCCGGCAGGCCCAGGATAAACAATGGATCTGGCTGGGGCTGTCTGAGGAGAGGCCAGGATGAAAGTAAACCAAAACCACTTTTTTTACCCAGATAATAATTTTCCTTAATGCCCTTTTGCAGCAGCACACCTGATGCACACGTGCCAGGTGTACCTGAGCTCAGGGAGGGGGACAGGGAGCTTGATTCCAGTGTTGATCCAGACTTCACATGCCTGAGCAGTGACATGGAACATTCTGAGAAAACCCACCTGAAAACAATTGTGGGGCCTGTCCTGTGTTCCCATTTGAATACAAACTGCTTCTTTCAGTGGTAGTACTGGTGGGATGGAGTATGGGGTCCTCTGCATTAGGGTGCTGGGGAGTGGTCCAGTTCCTGGAGCTGTCTGGTTAGTGGATGTAAAGAGAGGAGTTTGATTTCTGTTCTGTCCTTGCTCCCACATCTGCCCAGGGGAAGGGGCTCTGCCACAGAGGGAGCAGGTGGTCCTTTAGTGCATTGGCAGAAGGGGATGAAATTTCAGGAGGTGCTATGCAAGGCTATAAAATGAACATTTAAAAATAAAATCTGCTCAAGTCCTTGCCTTCAGGAGTCCCCTCCCAGCAAGGAGACTTTAAAGGGCAGCATTGCCAGCTGCAGCATTCCTCAGCGGGAGGTGGCGTTGTCAGAAACTGCCTGCACAGAATACGAGGGAGACAAGGAATCTTACTATAAATAATGTTTATGGAGGGGCTGACGGATCTGCCTGGCTTGCTAATTTCTAGTTAAATCAATAGAGCCTTGAAAACATTGACCCATAAACCTCTCAGCATTATTATTATTTTTTCTCCCTGTCGCATCTCTGCAGACATCCCAGCACCTCAGAGCTCTTCCTTAGTCCCACCCAGAACTGCTGTGGGAAGCCTGAGCCTTCTGAGCCAGGCTCTTCTAACTTGGATTAAAACAAAGGGCTTGATTCCATCTCATGCCATGCCTTTGCAGACTGCAGTGGTTCCATGCAGATCCTGTAAAGTTCCACACAGACGGGAGCTGTTCCTGAAGAGTTAAAGTGCATGTGTTGGGAACAGCTCCCATCCCTCGGCCCAGTTCATGCTCCACTGCTCCCTGCAGAGCTTGCTGCACACAGGCTCCATGTGGAGAAGCTCTAGGGGGCTCTGGTGCCCTAAATAGTCATGTCCTACTTTGTGCACCCAGCTGCTCCGCGCTGCCGGCGCCCTTGGCCTGGGGAAGGCCAAACGAGCCAGGACAGTGCTGGTTGACACTTCCACCAGCAGAATTTGTGGCAGAATTTTGTGTTCCTGCATCATGGGCTGTCCTCCTTGGGTTTGTCTAATGCTACTCTGGATGTGCAGATGTGCCAGCTGTTTTAGTGGCCCTTCCCAACATCACCATTTGTATCCTCAACCTCTCCAAGTTCCATTTATTTTCTGTTGATATTTTACTTTGGAAGGATCAAGTGCAGTGATAGTCCATGAATGCCTCAGTCTTCAAATTGTGGAGAGCATGAATCTCAACAAACTGGTTGTGAAGGGAAGAGTGTCAGAAGGTCCATTCCAGTCCACCTGATGTTGTGTCTCCCAAGACACTGGACAGTGATGAATGCCCAAGTGAGAGCCCAGTATAGGATAAATGTGTACTGATAACTTGACATGCTCCCATTCTTCAGGGACCTGCAGCCCAGGAACCTCTTAGTTTTCTTAATGGGGTTTTTTGTGTGGTCTTCTTGGTTTTTAAATCAACATATTAGTCCACAGCTCAGATACTCAAGTGAAGAGCTCCTTCCTCCCTGTTTCCCTCCCTTCTCCCTTTTCCATTTTAGATTACACCTCTCACCTCCTATTTTTTAAATGGCAAAACACAGTTCTCTTTGTCTTCCACTACATCATCTCCACGATTTTTGCTATCATCTCTGGTATTCTTTGCTAGCCTGGGAAAGCTGAGTTTGTTGGCCCATCCTCCCAGGGCAGTCAGTCAGCAGGGGATGGGTTTTGCCCTTTAAGCCTCTCCCAGTTCTCTGTGTCCTTTTTGAGATGGACGAGGGCAGTTAAGATCCCTGTTGAGTCAGGAAGGGATGGTTTGGGGCTCATCAGTTCCTGTGAACTTTGCCCTTTCTCAGTGGGAATCCCTGCCCTGCTGGGCAGTTCCATTTGCTCTGCTTTGCCCTCATTTAGCTCCGCGTGCCTCCCGTAGCTCTTCCCAGCCAGCCCTCAGTGATTAAGTGCCCCCACCCAGCCCTACGACCTTCCCACTGCCCTCAGATTATGGCTCATTTCAGATGCTGTGAGAGCAGAGACTCAGGGCAGGCTCCCACAGGATTCCCATCTTTCCAACACCTTTTTCCTGTCTTTACTCGCCTTTGAATGCTGTGAGCTGTCACTGAGGAGCCTCAATGGGAGGGCTCACACAAACCCAGGCAGGTGACCCACTCTATCAATGGACTGGCTGATTTTTTTTTCACTAATTTCAACTTCTTTGTCGAGGAAACACAAAGTTTGGACGGACTCACTCCTTTGGAAAAAGCCAAACCAGCAAACAACAAAATCCCTGATTGCTGTGTTATGGCTCCTTTCAGCCTCTCCAGAGCTGGATGAGCTTTCAGAGGAGCTTGTGCTGTCAGCTGTACCCTGTCTGGTAGCACAGACACATTTCTGTTGCCATTTGTATTTACCCCTTTTATTGACCTGTTGGTTTGAGCTGTGTGTTTGGGTGGCTGAGAAAGGCACTTCCCAACCCCCTGCTGGGAACAAAGCTGCAGCAAGAAAAATGGTCTTGTTTTTCTGGTATTGCCTCATTTCTTCCATTTTCCCTGCTGCACCTTGGTCATCCATCAGCTCTGTAGCTCCTGGTGCTCCCTGCTCCTGCCATGCTGGACTTCCCACACCTCTGGAACCTCCTGGTACTTGGTACTCACACTCCTTGGGCTCCTCCTTCTGATTAATTTTGTGTAAAACATATTCTGGTTTCTTCCTCTTTTCTTACACTTTGAGCCAATCTATTTTGTGTTCTTGGACACAGGTGAATTTTTGGAGTGTATCTCTCTGCTTCTAATCATTCCTCCTGCCCTGCATTTCAACCATGCTAATTTACTCTTATTTCTCCAAGACTTTTTGTGGATAGCAGATATCTCCTCATAGCCCTTAGTGTTGTTAAATGCTGCCTGCAAAAACTTAATTCAGCTCCTGCTCCTTTTGCCTATAATAAAATCCTCATTCTTGTCTCATACTCCCTTTTTAATTAAGCCAACCCTGATGGATTTTTTTGGCTCCTGCTATTCCTGAAGGGATGAGTGTGTTACAGCCACTGCTGCTGAACAGCTGCCACATGGACATCTTGTGTTGTACAGGAGGAATGGGATGGGATGGGAATTTGAGCCTGGAGCAGTGGATCTGCAGGGGGTTCCCTGTTTGAGGGGTGTCAGATGACTAGGAGGGATCTGGGACTGAACAAGCCTTGCTGTTGCCACAGCAGTTGGCCCATTTCTGTGCAATAACAGAGGAGTTACACCGAAATTGCAAAAAAAAAAAACCAAAAAACCCATAGAGGAAGACTTTAAAAAAGTAATAAATTAACTCGTGGGCGCAATGTTTCTCTACAAGCACGAGTGTTCTTTTTGCATAATGGTATTTGTCAGATAGTATCAATTTCTTTGGGAAATTATAGGCTCTTGCAGCTTCATTTGTACAAGCACATCTTCTTACAGTGCATCCATGAGACCATTTTCCATCAGTGGCTTTCACATCTGCACACAGAAAGTGGAATTCCTGTAGTTTCCAGTGCTATTTTGAAGGCAGGTTGTTCTTCCATGGAGCTTGTAAATCCAGGGGTGGTGTTTCAATCAGTCCATAGGTGGTATTTTAATGTATATGAATTTGTTTCAGCTTTGTGCCACAGACAAAACGCTGGAGTTCGACAGAGACTTCCGGATCAAGCACTATGCTGGGGATGTGATGTGAGTTTCCTTCAGAGATAAAGTTGCACATTTTATTTTTGTCTTCCCAGCAGCTCTGAAGTGGTACAATATTCTGATTTACTGCTGCTTCTGGTGCAAGCCAGAATAGCTGTCACACACAATTACAGAGTACAGTGCTTGCTTATCAATTAAATCTTCTTCTGGTGCCTTGCTCTGCAGAGAGGGAATTTGTACTTGGAGTGAAACAAAAGGAGAGCAAGGGGTGGAGGGTGAGGGGAGAGCACTGCTCCAGGGGAAGAAGAAGGGGAAAAAAGCAGCAGTGTTTATGCAAGAAAGCTACACGGAGCTAATAAAGTCTGGTTTAGACATCTGTTTGGTATGATTATATAACTCTGGCTTTAAATTCTCCAATCAGTTGGAGCAGACTGGAAGCCCAGAGGAGAGAGAACCTGCAGGAGGGATCAGGGCAGGAGGGTTGGGAAGTGCTTGCCTGGAGCCTGTAGGAACAAGTGCAGGAGGTGACAGCAGTGGGAATGGAGAGTGAGTGGAACTGAAGGATGCACATGATAGGATTTGCTGGGAAAGCTGTTGTGTGGAATATCACTAAAGTAATTTAATGGTTTAGGATTTGTGTAACTTCCCATGTCAGAAGAAAGGGAGCTACTGAAGGAAGAATTCATGACTTCTTTTACCTTGGTATTAATTTTACCTTAATTTCCAAGGACAACCAGTGTGATCAGACTGGAGCCCATGTAGCACAAGCAGGTTATCTTCTGGAGTCTTTGCTGAGCAATTCCTGACAGACATCCCTGATAAAAGGGGATTTTGGAGGAGAAAATACAAGGTGCTGTCTTAGTGGTTGAACCTTCTGAACTGCCAGTGGCTGACAAATGGTGTAAGAGAAAACTGAAATGGTGAAGGAATCACAGACAGTTCAGGCCCAGATCTTACAAGAAGCCCTAAGACTTGAGGACAGGCCCTGGCACAGGGTGCCCAGAGCAGCTGTGGCTGCCCCATCCTTGCAAGTGCCCAAGGCCAGGTTGGACAGGACTTGGAGCAACCTGGGACAGCAGAAGGTGTCCCTGCCATGGCAGGGGGTGGCACGGGATGCCTTTTAAAAGGTCCTATTCCGTGACTCTATGATTTGGGAAACATCTGCATGGGAGTCACTGAATAGGGTGACTTTGGACCTTTTCCATGAGGACAGAGCACTGCCTGCTTTGAGACTTGGAGGAGAAATGAAACCCTGGAACAGTGACCTCCTCAAGTGGTGTTCCTGTGGGAGTAGAGGAAGGAAGGAATCTAAAGTGTGTGTTTCTGTGTGCTTTGATTTCCAGGGTAGCTCCCAGTCACTACTCAAAGGCTGCTCAGGAATTCAGATTGTCTCCACGGAGAGAGGGGCAGACTGTACAGATTGAAAAACAAACTTGAATTTCCCTAGGATTTAGCACAAACACAGACACTCACTTTGGATACAGAATCCTGAGTGTAACTCCTGAATTTGGGCCATCTACCCCTGCCCAAGTGCTGTGAGGTGTCTGAGGCAGCACCTGCCCAGCTGCAGGAGCTCTCTGAAGCCAGGTGTGCTGTTCCTGTGCTGGAGGTGGGAGCTGGGCCCAAGGAGCCAAGTCTCACACTCTGCTCCTGCAGCCATTAGTGATAGGCTGGGAGCAGGGCTGGATTAGCATCTGCTGTGTCTGTAGGAGTGCAGGCATGCTGATTCCACAGTTACCAGCAGCTCACAGAAGGACTTTGCTACTTTGCAATTAACTCTGCTTTTCCTTTATTTTCTAGTTACTCTGTCACTGGATTCATTGATAAAAACAAAGACACTTTATTTCAAGACTTCAAACGCCTCATGTACAACAGGTGAGAATATTAATGAGGTGAATTTTAATCTGATTTGTCAGAGAATCCTTTTTTGTGAAGTGATGCTATCAGAGACTCAGGTTTGCAGTGATTCTGTCTTCAGTGTGTCTGAATAAAGACATTGCTCTGGGATTTCATCTTTGTACATGTCCCGTGACCCAGAGGTTCTTAGTTGGATTTTTCAGGTTAAAATCCTTATTCTGTACATTTTTCTGTTCTGATGCATCCTTTAATTGAACAGAATTTAAAGTAGTCTTTTGAAACCAACTGATTGTGCAATCAAGATAGTGCAGAGCTTGCTTGTGCTGCCTGATTTGTCATTAGCCCATTGCAGATTTATCATCACTGCTCTGTCTGTAATCAGTCCTAAAGATGCTGGGGAGCTTTGGTCAACAACAGATATCCTTAGCCCCACCTTAAACACCCTGTTTTGGAAGAAAATGGGGAGATAGGTTTAAATCCTTTCATGTCTGCAGTGATGTGAAAGGTGCAAACCATGAGGTCATGTGTTGGGCAAGCAAAAGTTGCCTTGAGAAGCAGATTTGAAATCCTATCAGAAATTGGGTGAAAGTCCCAATGGAGCGATTTTTATTCACCTGGCATTAAACATGTCCTTATTTTGTAATCTGCAGTTTCAGGAGCTCTGCTCAGAGGACAGTGGGCACAAACACCCTGCAGTGGTAGGCTCTGTTTGCCTGTACAAATGATAAATTGGTCAGCAGCCCTTTGGGTTGACTGGCTGTACTCCCCTGAGGAGTCCTACTGTTCCTGTTTTCAGCACTTCCCATTGACCAGAAACCTTGCAAAATATTTGCTGTGTGGTTTTATCAAATTTAGCCTGTTTTCTGTGAAGTCTCTGGAAAATCCTGTTCCCAAACACCACTTCTAGCACATTAAAGCCTGTGACAGATTGGCCATTAGATTGCTGTAAATGTGCTCAGTTTTTGCCTGTTCCTGAACTCTTGCTATCCATCAGAGCCAGTTTACCTCATTCTGAACTCTTCAAAAATGCAAGCTAAAGTGTATAAATTACTTTATATATCAAGAGAGGTGCAGAAATGCAGCTTGAACACAGGTGACAGGTTCTAAGGGAGGGTAGTGTGGGTCTTGCTCTCCTTTGTGTTGATTAAATTGTTTTTGTTGTCCCAGTGAGGCAGCCTTTGATGGATCACTCTGTGGGATTTTCTCTGCCCTATTCCTGCACATCCTGATCTGAAGGGAGAATGTGCTGGTTGTTTTTCCAGATTGTTCACTTGTAAGCTTGAACTTGCTCTTAAGAGCAGGAAATGTTGTGCCCAGGAGTCTCACCCTGGCTTGGGTGATGCCCTGTGAGCTGGAAGCAGCAGTGGGTCTGGGTAGAAACCAACTGTTGGATTGTCAGTGGAGTGGAAGGGCTGGGAAACTGCAATTAAAGAGACTCTCTCATAGCTCCAACCCTGTGTTGAAGATGATGTGGCCTGAAGGGAAACTGAGCATCACTGAGGTCACCAAGAGACCTCTGACAGCTGCTACTCTGTTCAAGAACTCCATGATTGCACTGGTGGACAACCTGACACTGAAGGTAAAGATTCCTGTTTCAAAATTGACTATGACTTCTGATGAGAAGAGTGTGGCTTCTCCCTGGAGAGATTCCCACCTTCCCCTCACCGCCATCCAGCAGGAGCTAAGCTGATCAAAGGCAGAGCAGCCTTGTCTGTGCCAAACGAGCTTTTGGCTGGGCAGGTCTGGAGGGAGGGTCACCTCCATCCCCCATGAAGAAGGTGGATTTTTGGTTCCTCCATGACCAGTGCATCTTTCACTTGTAGGAAAGCCAGTCTGTCTTAGAGTGGTGGTGGTGGTGGTGGTGGTTATTATTATTATTGTTGTTGTTGTTGTATCAAATCACATTTAGCAAAGCTCTTTGGGCAGAGCACCCAGAGGATGCTGTTCATGGTGGAGAGATTCTCTCTGGCTTCCCAAACCAGTGGGAATACAATGCAGACAGACCTGTGTGAGTTCCTTCTTTCCTCCTCTTTGCCATGCAAAGAGGGAAAGCTTTTATTTCAGCACATATTTCAGTTTTATGGTAGAAGGCATTGCTTGGGCAAGCACCACACGGTGTGATGGAAGGTGGGGAAGGGAATGCTCTGGGAAGGGCTGTTGGAGGGGCACAGCCAAGCAAGCACTGGGAGCTGAGCTGAGATCCCTGAGGAATACTGGGGTGTTACTGGAGCAGGTGGCCTTGCTGGATTCCTGGCACTGGGGTACAGCCCACAAGAGATGAACAGAGAGCCCAGGGTTCTGGGGTGTGTTCACATTCAGAATAATTCAGCAATAAGTGCTCTGAGTGTCTTCTTGGGAGTGTGGGAGCAGAGGAAATGGGTCAGAGCATGGCCATCCAGTGCTGGCTGTGCACAGGAAGAGAGAGCTGCCCTCACTTCTTCTGTCCAGAGTTAGGACATGAAATAGCAGCTGATTTATAGGGTCTCCCCAGAGGGTGCTGGCACTGCCCAGGCTCCCCAGGGAATGGTCCCAGCCCCGAGGCTGCCAGAGCTCCAGGAGCATTTGGACAATGCTCCCAGGGATGCACAGGGTAGGACTGTTGGGGTGTCTGTGCAGAGCCAGGAGTTTGACTGGATGATCTCTGGGGGTCCTCCCAACAAAGGATATTCTGTGATTCCATGATTCTGTACTGGAGTGGCTTTGATCTGAGCTCTGCAGGAGGGTCTGGGACCCCCCAAAGCTGCCTAGAGGTCCCAGCTGGGCCCCAGTGGGGAGTGGAGCCCCGTGGCTCCCCCCAGGATGTTTTGCTTCAGGGCTCCTGAGCAGATGCCCCTGTGAGCCCAGCCCAAGGCAGCCTTGCTAAAATAGGCACCAGTAGTCAAAACTGAGAGAGTGCCTGTGTAGGCAGAGAGGAGCTTTCCTGGATGGCAAATCATGAGCTGCCAGAGCTGGAAGGTGGCTGCGACCCAGGTGGGGATGGGGACAGACTTTAATCTGTTTCCCAAGGAGTCAACACTGATCTGATCTATCCATCTTCCAAATAATCTGCTGGCTGGCCCTGACCTGAACCTGGTACAGGTGTCAGGAGCCACCAGGGACACAGGGAGTTGCTTTGTGTTGTAAGAGGAGCACTTGTGGAAGGAAAATTTTCTCCTTGCTGCTGCTGGCTGTTGTTGCAGGTGTGGTCCTACAGAGTGGACATGGTCACTTGTGCCCAGCCCAGTGTGGGGAGCCTGAGGCAGCCTAGGAGGGGGTTCAGGACAGCAAGAATCACTGGGGGTGTTGTGGGGAGGGCTGTGATCAGGGCACAGCAGGGAGCTGGGAGCAGGCAAGTTCAGCAGGCATCCATGAAAAAACTTCCTTTCCTCGTTTATTGGAAAAATTATTCCAGGCCACTGGTAGGTGTAAAAATAGAGTAGTCCAGAGAATGCTGTGCACTGTGGTGGTTTGAACAATCCCTGCAGCTCCCAGCAGGGCATGGAGGGTTTAAATCCCACCTTATCCATCTTGAATCAGTGGGTACCAGCATTTCACACTGAAGGCTGCCTGGCTTGGTTGGAATTAATTTGCCTCAGTCCATTTATCATCAGTATCTCAATCATAAATACCAGCCTTTCCAGGGGTAGGCACAAGCGGGAGCTGTTTCCAAGTAAAATTCTGTGGGAGGCTCCTGTGGGAGGCTCAGTGTAGTCCTTTCCCTTTCTTTACCTGTCCTAAACTTTCATTGAGAGACTTGTATTGAAGCTGTTGGTGGTTTTGTGATTCTCTGTTGAATAGCAACGGAGAAAAGAAGATTTCATTTGTATTGAGATACCAGTGCTGATAAGCATAATTTAAACTCATTGTGCTCCAAGACCAGATTTTGGAGTCACAGAATTGTTCAGGCTGGAACAGCTTATCCCCAGCATGGCCAAGGCCACCACTGATCCCTGCCCTCAAGAGCCACATTCACACAATTTTGAACAACTGCAGGGATGGGGACTCCCATCACTGCCTTGGGCAGCCTGTTCCAGGCTTGACAACCCTTTTCATGAATAAATTTTCCCAATATCCACACTGAGCCTCCCCTGGCCCAGCCTGAGGCTGTTCCCTCTCATGCTGCCCCTGTTCCCTGGTAGCAGAGCCTGACTCCACCTGGCTGCTTCTCCTGTCAGGGAGCTGTGTTGGTGAGACCCATCCCGCAGCCAGGTTTGTGTCACTTCAAAGGGTCTAAATTTTGGGGAGGTTCCTTAGATAAGGCCCCTGAACACAACCTTTGTGTACTACAAGCAGTAAATCAGAGTGCAGACAGCTTCTGGCTGGCTGCTCTGCCCTGAGCATCTCTGTGAGGTGACTTTTGGGACAGTTAATGATACGTACGTGTCATTATCAAGCCAATAATTGGGTATTCAGGCCATGCCAGCAAGATGCTGGTTATGCACAAAGAACTGGATGCTCTGCCTCTGGCAGGTCACTGCCAGTCTGGACACTTGGCTCTTCCTTCTGCTGGGCTGGTGAAGGCACTCCCTGTTTTGGGTACACCATCCCTGCAGTTCTAGGTGCTCTCATCCTTTCCTGGGTCTGTTACTCATTTTTCCCGTGCTGAATTTGGAAATGAAGCTGCACTAATGAGGAATCAACAGTAGCATTCTCTTGTGTGTCTTGACTGTGGCTTGGACCCTTCAGGACTTTGTTGGGAAGCCTGTGGTTACAGCTGATGGAAACAACTCTGAACACAGGGTTGCACAGACTGCTGAGGTCTTGGGATGTCAGAGGAATAAGGTTCCTTAGGGGAGGTAACACCAGGTCATGTTATTCTCAGCTGTTTCTCAAAAAACCAAGTTGCAGATAGACTTGAGTTTTGTGCAGCTTGAGCTGATGGTTTATTGACATTTCCTGGTGTGCCCAGTGCATTCTGTGCTCCTTGTCTCACCTGGGCTGTTCTGCCTCAGTGCTTCTCTGAAAACTCCTTTAGACCACATTTTTATGCTCAGTTTCTGTAGTCCTCAACACGATGGCAGCCCAGGAAGTCCTCTCCCCTTTATTGATATTCATGGTTGGCCTCCCTGGAAAGCTGCATGGCTTTTGGCTGTAGCAAGAGTACCTTTAAACCCTCTTTTGGTGAATAGTCTCCAAAAGTGCCAATTTGAATAACAATAATCTGAGAATTTTAGAATTGTTAAGGCTGGAAAAGACTTTAATGAAGATCATTGAGTTCAACCATCAGCCCAGCACCACCAGAATATCAAAGTCTGTGGCTGCAGTAGTTGCAGCATTAGTGGTTATTTAACTTTTCTGCTATTTAAAATAACAACCTTTAAAATTCTCTTTTGTTGCTATTCTGGTTTAAACCCGAATTTTGGTGGTGAAGCAGAGCTCTGCAGTCTCTGAGAGGAGGTGCAGGTGTTGAGGTCACTGGGATGTTTCAGGAGCTTTCCTGGGGTCAGAGCCATGGCACTGGTGTCATTAACACTGCAGGGGCTGTTCTCAAATCCGGTTTTCATTTCAGCTTCTGCAAGCACAAGTCTATATGGAGACACTGGAAATGTGCCTGGAAATGCCCCTCCAATCCTGGGGGCTGTTTTGGGGCTCCCATAATAAGCCCCCACATTGAGGGCCTGGAGCGTGTCCAGGGCAGGGAACAGAGCTGGGAGGGGCTGGAACCCCAGGAGTGGCTGAGGGAGCTGGGGAGGGGCTCAGCCTGGAGCAAAGGAGGCTCAGGGAGCCCTTATGGCTCTGCACAGCTCCTGCCAGGAGGGGACAGCCGGGGGGTCGGGCTGTGCTCCAGGAACAGGGACAGGAGGAGAGGGAATGGCCTCAGGCTGCGCCAGGGCAGGCTCAGGGTGGATATTGGGAAAATTTATTCATGGAGAAGGTGGTCAGGCATTGGCACAGCTGCCCAGGGCAGTCCCCCATCCTTGAGGGATTTAAAAGCCCTGAGGATGTGGCTCTTGGGGACAGGGGTCAGTGGTGGCCTCAGCAGTGCTGGGATCTGCTGGATTTGGTGATCTCAGAGGGCTTTTCCAGCCTAAACAATTATGTGACTCCATGAAATCTGGTTTTGGAGCATGCTGAGTTTAAATTATGCTTATCAGCACTGGTATCTCAGTGCTGCTGAAATCCTCCAGATTTCGAGAATCTTTTAGGCATAAGCTTCCCATAGGTAGAAAAAAGTGCTATGTTTTTTCCAAAATCAAACTACTCGAAAAAAAACTGGCTTTTCCAGTTGCTATGTGCCATTTCTCAAGAACATGTTCTACTGCCCAAGCCCTTTTCTCTGTGGTGGATTATCTTGGATGGCTGTTTTGTAAATCCTGACACCAGAAGCATTGTGGCTGCTCCAGCTGTGCCCGACGATCTTCTCTGGGGACTCTCTGGACATGCATCTCCTCCTTGTTTCTCTTTTTCTTTTTCTTTTTCTTTGTCTTTTCTTTTTCTTTTTCTTTTTCTTTTTCTTTTTCTTTTTCTTTTTCTTTTTCTTTTTCTTTTTCTTTTTCTTTTTCTTTTTCTTTTTCTTTTTCTTTTTCTTTTTCTTTT
>QUSF01000114.1:643704-682900 GCA_003676055.1 Chloebia gouldiae
AGCCTGGGTCCCAAGCTGATCCACAGCCTGGATCCAAATCTGATCCATAGCCTGGGTCCCAGCCTGTTTCCCAGCCTTGTTCCCATCTCGTGGGGATTGCACTGCCAGTGCTTTGCTCTTTTATTTGTTCTTTTTCCTAACAAAACTCTCTCAAGGTGGGAGATGTTTCCCAGTGAGTGAATTATTGCAGGAACATTTTCCTGATGAGAACAGGGCAGAGAATCCAGTGTGCAGCATTGATGTCTCGTGTGTGTGTGAGAGCAGAAATGCTTTTCCTAGCACGTGCTAAATCTTCTCCTGGGAGTCTGAGGGGAGGTTTTTAATCCTGTTTATTTATCAGTGAGATCCCTGTAACCCCCGGGGATGGCGTTCCCTGCTTAAGCAGTGTGCACCTCCATTTCCTCTCCTTCCAAAGGCTAATTTGATGAATGAATGGGCTCTGGGATGTGTTTCCATTCAGGCTCTTTGAGGCTGTTCCGAGCCTCCTGCCGTAGGCTCCCAGGAAAAGGGTGATTGTGAGGCCGTTTAAGTGTAACTGAGAGCTCAGAGTGTCTGAAGCTTTGAGATTGATGCCTGCCTTGGCTGGGGGCTTTGAAGTGCGAAGTGGCTGAGCTTGCTTAGTGCTTCTTTTATTTAGAACACGGCTGCGAGTTCCATTCCAGGGAAAACTCTATTACAGCTCTTGTTATGTCCATAAATCTTATGCAGAAGATTCACTGTTGCTTTTTGCAAACGCCTGTTCCCCTAATCAGCATTTGCTGGGCTGGTAAATCTTACAGAGCCTGGGCTGATCCCAGTATTTCGGGTTTGATTTGTAGATGTAGATGTCTGCATTTCTCTGTTCTGGAAAATGGAGTTTGGGGAGTGAGGATGGGAGGAATGGCTGACCCACAGTTACAGGCAGTGTTTGCACAGACTGGGGCAGCCAAAGCTCTGCTGTGGAGGGAAGTGACACAGTTTGTTAGAAATTACTCCCAAAGTGATGCACAAGAAAAAAACTATTTGCAGAATTTTTAAATCCAGGTTTTCTGCCAGAGCAATTGGTTGCAGATGGCTTCTCATGCAGAATGTGAACAAAGCTTTCCTTCCTTACAAAAAAGCCCCAAACTAAAATAAACAAAACCTAAGCAAACAAATAAAAATTAAAATTGGATATTGAAGGTGTGAAAAATGGAACAGACAAATCTGCAGGAGGCCAATGGTGAGTTTGTTCCTTTGGATCAATTCAGTGCTGATGAATTGAGCTCCTCCCAATATTATTTTGCAGCATCTCACAAAATCACAAAATCATGCCTCTTCTTTAGTAATTTTCCTTGTATTTTGAGGATCACAATTCCTACAGAGGATATCTTCAGACTCCTCCATCTATACTCAGTTTTATTACAATTTTGTTGATAATTTTTTCTACAATCAGTTGAAGGTTGGCCTTCTCTAGCACTTTGGTGGCAAGTTCACATTTGTAAATTGTACCTTTTAATCCCAGGTACAAGATGATCTCTGAATTCACTTGGCCCAACCACGACCTCCCCTCAGACAAGGAGGCTGTGAGGAAGCTCATCGAGTGCCACGGCTTCCAGCACGACGTGGCCTACGGCAAGACCAAGCTGTTCATCCGCACGCCACGGACTCTGTTCACCCTGGAGGAGCTGCACGCCAAGATGCTCGTCAGGATCGTCCTCTTCCTGCAGAAGGTAAAGCTTCCACTGCCTCAGAAACTCAGCTCCAGCTCCTTAAACCACCCTTGCTCTCATTTCTGGCTCTATTGCTGCACAGATTCCAGACTTCTGCACTTCGGTCACTGCTGGGTATTTTTAGGGCTCTTTCCATGGTGCTCTCTGGAGCCTTGGTGTGGTGGCAGCTGTAGCACCTAAAAAGTTGTTCATCACTGTTTAAAAACTTGCTCTTTTCTCAGTGGAAGGAGGATGCCTGGGAGCTTGAGGGACTTTTATGGCTGAAATGTGGAATTACAGAATTCCAGGCTGGTTTGGATCAGGAGGGACCTTAAAACCCAATCTCACCACGCTCTGGCACAGGATGCCCAGAGGAGCTGTGGCTGCCCTATCCCTGGAAGTGTCCAAGGCCAGGCTGGATGGGATCAAGTGGAGAGGTCGAGTGGAAGGTGTCCCTGCCCATGGCAGGGAGTGGGGATGGGGCTGGGGGAGCTTTCAGGTTCCTTTTAACACAAACCATCCTGTGATTCTCTGGTGTTAGCACTTGCTGAAAACTGTGTCTGAACAAGTGAGATGTCTGGCAAGGAGCAGAAATGATGGGGCTGACTTTGCCCTGCCAGGCAAAGTGGATTAGTTCAAGACTTTTAGGAACTAATTTTTTAAAATGTGTATCTTCTGTGAAATTCTTGGAACCTGGGAAAGAACAGAACCTCTGAACCCATTCCTGTCCCTCACAAATAGAAACTGCTGACAGATGGGCATAAAAAATGGACAGAGCAAAAGCTCTGCAGGGAACAGAGGTTTGCACAAACTCTCCAAACCTGGCAGACTGAATGGGGAAGAGCCTGAAGGAGAAGTTCCCCCCAGAAGCTCTGACTTCTGTGGAACACTCATATTTGTGCTGTCTGCAGTGCATTGGATGTGATTCTCTTCCTGGAAACCCAACCAGTTTGACCAGTAAGGGAGCAGAAAGCATCAAGTCTAGGGTTAGTCTCTTCATATTTGTTGTGCTGAATGGTTTATTTTTGCACCTTTTGTGTGCAGTGAGTTTTTCTGGAAAGGCCAAGCTCAGGCTGTGGAGGATGCAGGCCCTGCCTTCCTCTGAGCTTTGTGGTTCAGAGTTTTGTTCCCTGTTGTGAGCATGTAGTGCTGCTGAGGTTCCTTGGACTATCAACATCTTCTCCTACCTTCCCTCCCTGGAAAGGGGAGCACTTTTCCAGAAGCTCCATCTGGCCTGCGCTCTTGGGCTGGCCTGGGGCTGTTCTCTGGGGCTCCCTGGGAGGTGTTCCTGGATCTTTAGCTGTGCTTCCCCTGTGCTCACCAGGGGTTCTAGGGAGGAATTTCCTGTCTGGAGCCACTTGGATGCTTTCAGGGAGGTCACAGGACCACAGCTCTAACCAGAGTCTTTTTCTTCCCAGGAATGAGGTGAGCTAATGAATATCTTGTGGAATAAAGCTGCAGGGGGGACTGCTTGCTCCCAGGTGACTCCAGCTTTCATATTAAACCAGGGAGCAATTGAGGGGTGACCTTTTTGGAAATTGCAAGGTGCAGCTACTGGAGAATAATTTCAGAGCCCCAGGCTGTGTTGCTGTGGGAGCAGATCATGGCTCAGTGGGCTCCAAGCTCCTCCTTCAGATAAATCCAGTGAGAGGCCCAGTTTTAACAGCAACTTGTCAGTTCTGTGAGTTTGCTGCCAGCTCCAGAATCACATTGTCTGGGCTGGGATCTGGAGTGGGCTCAGCATCAAAGACAGCAGGGCAAAGCAGGGCTCAGCATCAAGGCCAGCAGGGCTGGAAGGTAAATAACCTCCTTACGTGTAATGGAGCAATTCCTTTGCTCCACAAAGGGTTTTGCTGCAGTGGGTTTTGTGGCATCAGATGTAGAATAACTGTGGTGCTTCTGGGGGTTTCCTTTTTGCCATGGTCAGCAAAAGTGATAGAAATTAAAATGCTGGTGCACATTGTCCTGTGGCTTCACAAACCTCCCTGCCCTGTGTTCTGCTCTCCCTGGGGTGGGGAGGGAGTCTACCTGAGGACTGAAGCAGGACATGGAGGCATCTTTTTGTTGTTATTTTCCTGTGAGAAGTCTTCAGGAAGTTCTAACTTACCTCATAAAGGATTTGTGGGGAAAAGACAAACAGTGTTCAAGGTACTGAGGACTCTGGAGAAATCTGGATGTCCTCCTGGAGCTTCTTCCCTGTAGCTGAACCCTCTCTGCTTTCGCTCACTGGAGGCTCTCAAATGGGGTTACAAGGGGATGCAGAGAAGCTTTTCAGAGTGCTGGAATTTGCAGCTAAACCAAGAAACACTCAGTGAATCACTAAATGCTTATTGAACAGCCCATCAGCTAAAGAGAAGGTGTTGAGCTGGTATCTATAGGTATGGATTAGAGACTTTGTACGGTGTTAAATCTACCTGGAAAAGGCTTGACCTTGTCTCCATTTTCAGTGTTTCTCTTGTTTCCTGTTAACTCTGCTCCCAGGCCTGGCTGGGATCCCTCCCTGGCTCTGCTGCCGGCAGATGGGGCCGGTGGAGTTGGGCAGTGCTGGAAAAGGTACAGTCAACAATCAGAAATCAAAGAGGAGGGATCTGATGAGGCCTTCTCTGAGCTCTGAAAGCATCAAGGCAATTTTGCCTGTCATTTCTGTTCTCAACCTGCTTTCAATTGTTCATTAACAGCTCACAAGGAAATTTAATTCTTGCTCTTTTTTCCTTTTGTAGTTTTGCCTGTGAGGATCAAAGGCGGAGGGAGACAAACTGTGAGCGCATCTAGAAGGATTTGATTTTCTTTTAAATAACTGAGCCTTCTGTTGCATTGGAGTTCCCCAAATTTGAATTTAGGAAAAGGGAAAGACAAGAGAAGATGAAATGTGGTGCTGTGACAATGGGCACTTGTGTGCCACAAGCTGAGGCAGACGTGAGGAGCAGCCTTAGAGCAGCTGATCCCAGTCTGAGGCCCAGGGGTGTTTTCCTCTGCACAGGAATGAGTGTAAGTGAAAGAATCCACATTTGGCTGCTTTTTTTCTAATGATGTGTATTCTGTGGCTTATGGCTGTCCTGTCAATCAGGAGGCTTCCAGAAGGGATTCAGTAATTATCTGGAGAGCTTCATCATCCAGTGACCCTTAACCCTCCAAACAGTGCCGCTGCCTTTGTATAATGGTGCTTACGAGTTTGGTTAAATTGAATTAAAACTGACTTCTAGTTTAAATAGATAATTTTATTTTCTTTTGTTCTACATCTCTGGGATGTCTCCACCTTTAGATTTATCTTTCACAACCTTTTTTTCCATGGTAAAATGTCAGTGAGATTCCAGGCTGTAATTTTCCTTCTGCCCCAACGCAGTCAGTGAGCAGATGTGATGTGATTTAACCGTGGCAACTTGCTGGCTTCAGGAGAATTCAGCAAGTAAGAGCTGTGTCCAGTGTCACAAACCCCATATGGCAACAGGGACGTCATACCAAAGGGTCACTCCAGGAGCCCCAGCTGAGGTTACTTCATGTGGTGCTTTAGGGTTTATTTGCTGTACCTGTGCTCCTGCCAGCTCTGTGATTGTCACCCTGAATGCAAATGGAGCAGCTCTAATGTTAATCATGCAAATAAAAATAAAAAAAATAAGCTGCCATGAAGCTCTGCTGCTTTTCCTGCCCTTGGAAAGGCTCCCACAGGCTCATTAGCTGTGCAGAGCAGAGCTTTGTTCGGGGAAGAAAGCCCGGGCAGGCGGCACGTGCGGGCTGTGCAGATGATGGCTCCTGTCACTATAATTTACTGCACTATTTCGGTGTCATTTTATCAGGCCGGCACAGCTGCGTATGGAAATCGCTCCTGAAATCTTCCTGCCTGGCACGGGAGCAGCAGGAATGTCCTTGAGTGCAGCCCAGCCCCTCCTGGGACGCAGCCCAGCAAAGGGGGCACTGGGGCTGGGAGGGGCAGTGCCGGCCCTGGGATGTGCCCTCGGCACCCCAAGGTGTCCTTGGGCATCCCGGCGTGTCCGTGGAGGCAGCTGGGCTCTGCAGAGGCTCGGGAGCTGCCATCACCATGGCAACATTCCCCAGCCCGCGGGGAGAGCAGCTCAGAGCCGTGGCTGACTCTCATCATTCCGTGTTTCACCTTCCCGCTCCAGCCCCACGAGCCCGGGGAGCTCGGGACACAGGGAAGCCTCAGCCACGCAGGGAAGCTCCTCCATGGACACAGGAGGTGTTTCCTGACAGGTTATGAAGGGACAGAAGCAATCCAGTGACCCAGACAAAAGGGATGTAGTGGGTGTGCCTCTGGACTCCAGGCTTTTTCCATCCCGAGGCAATGTTTGTGTGTGCTGGCTATCAGTAGGAGCAAGTCTATAATGACATATGGATTTGTATCCTGGACCCAGGCTTTGATCTGGAGAGGCTCTGGCAGGGAGGAGATGCTGTGGCTCCTTCCTGAGGAGCAGGGGCTGGGAGCTGCCAGGACCAGGTGGAGGGAAGGAGGAAGAGCTGGCTTCATCCTCTGCACTAACACTGACTGATCCCACAGCTCCTGCCATGCTGCTCCCCTTCCCTGGGCTGGGAGCATCCCTGCCTGCTTCCAGTGAAGGCACTGAAGCAAAAAATCCACCACATTTTCCTTCACTGGAGGGGAAGTGGTCACAGTTCCAAGGCTGCTGGAGCTCCAGGAGCATTTAGACAATGCTCCAGGGATGCACAGCGTGGGGTTGTTGGGGTGTCTGATCCCTGTGGACTCCTTCAGGAGATTCTGTGATTCCTGGTGTTGCTAGAGCAGGAAGTCCTGCAAGGTGCAGCCAGAATTAACGAGTGCCCTGTCAGGCCCATGGGACACCACAAAGGGCACCCAAGGACCAGCAGCTCTGTGTGTGGGGGATGGTTGGGAGCTTTCCCAGGGCTCGCAATCTCATCCCTGTCCCAGAGCATTGGGGTTTGCTGCAGCTGTGGCTGAGCTGCAGAAGGAGCTGCAGGAGGAACCTGGATCTGAGATGTGGCTGCATCCCACGCCTGGGACCTGCTGAAGCATGGCTCCTTTGGTGATTTTTCTGTTCATTATTGAACGTACTCTTGTTAGTGCCAGCTAATTAATCTCAGAGTGGGACCCTTCTCTCTTTCCAGCCTGTGGAATATTGTTGCTATTAAGCGAAGCAGTAGAATGAACATTGTTCAGCTGACTTATGTGAAAAGAGAAAACAGCTCTCAGCAAATGCAGCAGCTCTTCCCCCTCACTGCTCTCTGAGGTGATCTGGGAGAGCAGGGAGACTTTGATTTAAACCCTTTACCTCAAACCTTTATGGGATCCACATGTACTCGAAGTAGGAAAAGGCAGATCACAAACTGGGGCTCTGAGTGAGGTCTGAGCCACTCCATCACAGCCCTGCCCTGGAGCAGGTGCCCCTTTGGGGCAGTCGGGGCTGGGGTCACTGGAGGTGGGAGCGTTTCTCCGAGGCCCCGTGGCCGCCGCGCCTGCGGCTCCTCGGCGCTGGCACGTAAATATTTAATAACCTGCCCGTGTGAGAGCCTTCAGAGCTGAGCAGGGAGCTCTGTGCCTGCCTGAATTATGGGCTTTGTTTAATTCTCACCACTTGGGCTGCCTGGAGAGCAAACCATGGCTTGGGGCAGATGGAATATTGATCATGGAGCAGTCCGGGCTGGGCCGAAGGAGGGTGGTGGGAGAAGGTGTTTGTGGTGCAGCAGGATTGGGGGAGTTTTCCAAGGTTTGTTTCCTTGCAGAACTGCTCCAAAATACAACTCTGGGGTTTAATTTAGCCGAGCTGGGTTTGTTTGCTGAATCCTGGGCATTCGTTTGCTCACTCATGTGTTTGGATTGGGAGCTGTGTGGGTTTTCTTCTGCATTTGCAGGGATTGCAGCATCTAGGTCAAATCTAGATTATCCCTATTTCCATGGGAGATGTACAGGCTGCATCCTGGGCCCACCCTGGCTGTTCTGCTGGCTTTCTCTGTGCTCTGCAGGGCCCATTTAATTGTTTTCCTTTCTTTCTTCCCTTTTTTTTTTTTTTTTTTTTTTAAGATGGCACATTCAGAGCATTGAACAGCCTGCAGACAAGTCTGTGATGCATAAATGGGTGTGGAGGATTTCTGTTCTGCTGAGGTGATGGGTGTGATCTTGGATGTGAGGTTTCTTTAATCTTAGAAACTGTTGGAAGCTCAGTGAGGTTTTTTAACTGATTGTATAGGTATGTTCAGATCTCCCCTGCCACTCATTTGAATTTTAATTTATTAAATTTTAATCAAAAAAACAAGTGAATTAGATATTCTTTAGAAAAAAAAGTCAGTGCTTCCCTTAAGCTGGGATGTGTCTCGTGCTTTGGCTGAATGCTTTTTGTGATTTAGATGCTGCTAAAGCAGCTGCTGCACTGGGAGTAGTGGGATCATCCCTTGGAATACTGCTGGGCTCACTGAAGCCTGGGCTGTGCAGAAGGAGATCCCTTGCTCTGGAGCTTTTTGTGTCCTCAGAGGTCACTTCCACCTCTGGGTTGGCCTTAACTGAGGGAATAAAAAGGACTGGAGGAAAGCTGTGGCTGCCCCATCCCTGGGAGTGTCCAAGGCTGGGTTGGATGGTGCTTGGAACAGCCTGGGATAGTGGAAGCTGCCCATGGCAGGGGTGGGACTGGATGGGCTTTAAGGTCCCTTCCAGCCGGGGTTTGAGATTCCATGGTTGATGTTTCTGTGAAACATCCAATTTAAAAAACTGTGGTATTGGTAGAGTGAAGAAAGAACAGCAGGAACTTCCTCACTGGGAGCAGCTTTATAGAAATAAATATTCTTTGTAATGGTAAGGAGTTTGAACTGTATTCAGACTTTGTTTTTCCAACCTTTTCCTTTCTCTCTATCCTTCTCTTAGCCTTTTAATCCTGATTTCCATTGCCTCTTAGTAATTCCTCCCCTGAATTTTAGGAGGGCAAAGCATAGAGAAGGAAAAGGTATTGAAAGAGGGGAGGAGAGACCATGGCTGGGAGCTGGATGGGGGAATGTTGTTTGGTTTATGGTGCTCTTCGGGGGTTTTATAAGCCAAAAACCTCCTTTTCTTTCCATTTTCAAGATAGTCATCATTGCCTCTGCTCTTGTGTCCATGGTTTGCTCGTGGACCCTTCCCTGCCTGCTCACACTGAGGAACCAGCACATGCTGCTGGCTATTCCCCTGCCCTGCTGTGTCTCCTTGGGCCTTCCTCCTAGAGACAATCCACTCCATGTCCTGTCCCTCTGCTCCTGCTCAGTCCCTGGGCTGGGCTCTGATGGATGGCACCACCGACTGCCCTGGAGGCTGCTCCAGAGGGCTCACTTGGAAAGCTGCCATCAAACAGTTCTGTGGGAGCCGTGGTGTCCTCCACCCCCTCCCTCGTGCCCCACACACATTTCCACTTCCTCATCCCTCTGGGATGCTGCCAGACCCCCCTGGGCTCCTCTGCCTGTGGTGCTTGGCTGGCAGTCGGTGGCTCCGTGTCTGCTGGTTGGGATTTGGGATCTGGGGAGGCAGATGGCTCTGGAACTGGAGCTGAAGCCGTTCCAGCAATGTCACTCTGATTTCAGGCTCCTTCTGCCCTGCAGCTGATTTTTCTTGAAAGATAAAGGAGCTCTGCCTCGTGGAGGCTCCTGCTCCTCTGTCAGCTTGGCTGGGAGCTGGCTCGAGATTCAGGAGCTGTCAGGGCAATCTCAGGAGGTCAGGCAGGGACAGGGTGAGCTTCAGTCTCATTCCCATGGGAAATCAGGTTAACCAGCAGGGAAAGCCACAGGGTGGGGGAAAGGGAAGTATGGATTTATTTTTGTCTGTGGGAGGAATGGCACAGGGCTCTGCCATCCCAGGCTGGTTTACTCTGGCTGTAAGGATGCCCCCAGCTGGCTGGGATGTGGCTGGATTGAAGTGGAAATTCTGAGGTGCCTGTGACTGTCAGGTCTCAGAGGGATGATCTATTGGATCCCTTTGGAATTGAGCATGAAAATCCCTTGGATCTTACCTTGGGTGCAGAGGCATAAAGGGGAGAAGCAGAACCTTGGATTCACAAGGCCTTCTTTTGGGGTTTGGCCCTCCTTGGCCCCCAACACACAACAGAGCATTACCTTTGCAACAGGAAAATTTGTTACAGCCATGTAAACTTCCCTCTGGAAATTTGATGTGTTTAATTTCATTTTGTAGGGCTCAATGTTCTCGAGTTATGAATTGGAGGTGGGGGAGAAATGAAAAGGTGCATTGGGTAGAACTCTCCCAATAATCAAACCTGAGGAAGGTGTGAGTTGGCAGAAACACTCCATCCTCCTGGAACTGCTTGTTCTGGAAATGCATTGGCACAGGGTGCCCAGAGAAGCTGTGGCTGCCCCTGGATCCTGGAAGTGTCCAAGGCCAGGTTGGATGGGGCTCAGAGCCACCTGGGATAGTGGAAGGTTTCCCAAGGCAACCAAGGGAGAGGGTTGGAACTGGATCATTTTTAAGGTCCCTCCAACCCAAACCATCCTGTGATTCCAGGGTTCTGTGATCCTTGTTTGTCTGGTCTATGTCCTGCTGCTCACAGCTACACAAAGTACCTGCCCAACAGGGAGGTCTCTGCTTTGGCACCTCCTCTTGTCCCCAGGATTGACCATTCCATGTTTCTGGAAGGCTCCATGGGACCATGGGGCAGCCAGGTTACTGTGGCAGCTCAGCATTACTAAGCTGCAGGGAGCCCTGCTGTGAAAAAGAAAACCACCAAGCCAGAAAATCAGTTCATTTAGAAAATATTTGTCTCCCATTCCCTCAGAGAAGTTTGTCCTTCCCTTTGACTGTTTCCTCACCTTTGAGGCACTGCCGTGGTGCCATGGAAGGTCCTCACTGGCAGGGGATTCTCCAGTTATGACAACTTGATTTGAGAACATGCTTTTCATTAATAGTTTGCTGTGTGTGTAGCCAGGGGCATGCCTGAGCTGGATAATTGGATTTGGGAGGCCAGTGTTTGTACAGTTGTGACACCTCTTGCTGTGAAGCCAGTTTCTGCAGTGATGCAGCTGATACAACATTGGGGCAATCTGTTCCAGCCTTTGTTCCAGAGATGTCTGACTGGTGGAAGAAGTAATCACAGCGAGAGACTTCCCTTAACAGCGTGTCTGCTTCCAGCCCAAGGAAGCAAAACCAAGACCTTGTTCTGTCTCTCAAATGGTCCAGGGAACAGCTGACAGAAGTGAGGCTCTGCAAAGTCTTGAGCAGCTTACACAGATTCACTGTGTGTGTTCTTTTCTTGAGATCCTCTGTAACACCCAAGGACTGTTTCACTGTGGCCTGGAGCCCTTTGTTCCTCATTTCTGTTCTTACTAAATTCAAAAATGAGAAATTGGCAGTAGGGTTTTGCTCAGTTGATTAGTTTGTTGTCCATCCAACCCTTACAGGTACATTTTATGCCTCTTCAGTTTATACTTAACTATCTCAAGCAATCCAAATCTTCTTTGCTTTTCTTAAAAAAAAAAATCCCCAGTACTCTTTGGGTGCTTAGTTTTTAAATACTAGCTGGTGATTCTGTCAAATTCAAAGTTTCAGAGCCTGCTCTGCCCTCAGACAGGGAAATGTCAGCTTTAATCCAGCCGTACACATTTTGGGTGAAATCCAGGCCGTGTGCAAGCCTGGTTTAGCCAGGAAGCTTTGAGCCTTGAGCTTCCCAGCAGCTCTGAGGGCCTTTGCATGGCTGCAGCTGCACCAGATCTGAGCTAAAACCACAGTGGTAACCGAGTGTGGTAGCAGTGACTGCTGAGCACAGCACGTGTGCAGGGGGTGCTGCCTCCTCTCTGTCTAATGACCTCAAAAGGAATAAATGAGGAACATGTTGTTTATTATTTCATCTGCACACAGGGATGAGATTCTCAGTCCCAGCTCCCTGGGTTTGGTTGGCGTGCTCAGTCCATCACTGCTGGTTTCTGCTGTGGCTTTTGTGCTTCCTGCCCTTGCCTTCCCCTTCACTGTCCCATGTCCTGCCTTGCTTCCCCAGCTCTTCCCTCAGCCACTGAAATGCTCTCTCTGCCCACACCCTCCCTGGAGAGCAGCCCTGGCAGGGGCTCAGGCTGGTGTGGAGCTCATTGCCTTCAGTCACCGGGGCTGTGTTGGGTTGTCCTCAGAATCCCAGAGTGCTTTGGGTTGGAAGGGACAGTCAAAACCATCCAGTCCCAGCCCTGGCCCTGGGCAGGGACACCTTCCACTAGAAGGGATCTTCAGCCTGGAGAAGGGGAGGTTCCAGGGAGAGCTCAGAGCCCCTGCCAGGCACTAAAGGGGCTCCAGGAGAGCTGGAGAGGGACTGGGGACAAGGCATGGAGGGACAGAACACAGGGAATGACTCCCACTGCCAGAGGGCAGGGATGGATGGGATATTGGGCAGGAATTGTTCCCTGGGAGGATGGGGAGTCCCTGGTACAGGGTGCCCAGAGCAGCTGTGGTGCCCCTGGATCCCTGGCAGTGCCCAAGGCCAGGCTGGACAGGGCTTGGAGCAGCCTGGGACAGTGGGAGGTGTCCCTGCCATGGCAGGGGTGGCACTGGAGGATCTTTCAGGTCTTTCCCAACCCAAATCATTCTATAATGTTGTGATTCTATGGGGGCAGGATTGTGCAGGGTCTGGTCTCTGCTGTGCTGTGTGAGAGCAGAAATGGTCTTCACTGATGAGCTTGGTGCTCCATAAAGTGCTGGGTGCTCAAGAACTGTCCAGGCTCAGCCAGAGCTCCATGGGCTGTGCCTGTAGGGAATGGGAGATGTCCCCAAAGGAAAACTAGGAGAGAGAACTCTGACAGAGTTGAAAGAAGAGAGTTGTTTGCTTTTGAAGGGTTTGGGACCTGAAATCTCTGTGTTTTTCTTTAAACTAGGGATGTCTAGAGAGGAGCAGCCCCTCACAGCTCTGCACTGGTTGCTGCATGAGCTTTTCTGGGCTGCATGGCAGGATTGTCAGTGAAGCTGCCAGGAGAGCCTCTGACATCAGCTTCACAAAGCAACTATCATGTTGAAAACAGCCTTGGGTAGTTAATTAATCCTTCTGTAAATAGAAGGCTTGATGTGCACCAGCAGTGCTGTGGGATCTTTCTCAGAGGGAAAGAAAGTCTCTGACGGGATTGTGGTGAGCAGGGAGGCTTATTATCCTTCCAGTTAAATTCTGAAAGGAAAAAAATACAGTCTTCTACTTGGTGGGTTGTGCTGGAGGGTGAGCACAGGTGGGGAAGGATCCATGAGGAACGCCAGGGAATGCCAGTTCCTCTGCTTGCAGGATGGCAGCAGCACCTGCCTCCTTCCCCTGCCTGAGGCTCCTCCTTGGGAGCTGTCACTGTCACACTCAGGTCAGCACTGGAGCCACCTTCCAGAATCACTTCCCAGAGTGTCCTCTGGCAGGGGGTGCCAGGAAAAGCCCAGGAGCTGCTGTGTGTTCTGTTTGTGCTGCTCTCGGGGCAAAACACAACTCACAGTGACACTGGAGAAGCTTCCCATCCCAGAAGTTTGGGGAATATCTTTTCATTTGCATATTTGTTTGTTTTTCCACACATGACCAGAATAGATATTCCCCAGGCTACCTTCAGAGCAATTTTTTCTTTAATCAGAGTTTGAATTGTTTCTCAATAATTGTTCTGAATTAGCACAGAATCATGGAATAAGTTGGGTTGGAAGGGACTTTAAAGTTCCTCTAGTGCCACAGTCTGCCACAGGCAGGGACACCTGTCCCAGGCTGCTCCAAGCCCTGTCCAGCCTGGCCTTGGACACTTCCAGGGATCCAGGGGCAGCCACAGCTGCTCTGAGCACCCTCCCAAAGAACAATTCCTGCCCAATATCCCACCTACCCTTGCCCTCTGGCAGTGGAAGCCATTCCCTGTGTCCTGTCCCTCCATCCCTTGTCCCCAGTCCCTCTCCAGCTCTCCTGGAGCCCCTTTAGGCTCTGGCAGGGGCTCTGAGCTCTCCCTGGAGCCTTCTCCTCTGCAGGTGAGCACCCCCCAGCTCTCCCAGCCTGGTTCCAGAGCAGAGGGGAACCAGAGCACCAATTTAATAATTTCTATGGCCTCCTCTGATCCATGCCTTTCCCATGTGAAGACCTCAGTCATAAACACGGTGTTTTTCAGTCATGTTCTACCTGAATTTGGTTGGCACTGGGAAGTCCCTTCCCTTGAAATAGAATGATAAGTGTGCAGTACAGAAGAGCCTGGAAAGGCAGCGACAGCGCTGCAGTGCCTGCTGAGCCGTGCTGTGTGTCCCTGGGCAGGTGTGGAGGGGCACGCTGGCCCGGCTGCGCTACCGGCGGACGAGGGCGGCGCTGACCATCGTGCGGCACTACCGGCGCCACAAGGTGCGCGCCTACCTGCGCGAGGTCCTGCGGCGCTTCCGCGACGCGCGGCTGCTGCCCGACCGCGGCCGCGCCATCCCCTGGCCCGCCCCGCCCAAGGTGCTGCTCCGCTTCCAGGAGGCTCTGCAGGACGTCTACCGCAGGTACGGCCCGGCCCCGCCACGGCTGCCGCGCGTTTTACCGCTCGTGCCTCTCAGCTTCTCTGCTGCTTTGGTGGGTGGCTCTGGGTTCGTATGAGGGGATGGTGAGCTCTGCGCAGAGCAGAGACAAAACAATTCCTGCTCCAGCTGGGAACCAGGGACAAATGATCCAGATCTCAGCCCAAGAGCACAAACAACGTGGGCTGAAGAGAGAAAAACAAGCAGGATGGGAGTGCATGGGCTAAAGCTGGAATTGGACAATGAACTCCAATGTGCAAATGGAACAGAGCTTACAAAAGTGAGAGACCCTGTGACCTGTGGGGCATTTTGTGACCATTTTGGGTTCACCTGGGGTGCAGCCCTGGCTGGGCTCTGGTGCTGCCCAAACTGGATCCATTGAGGTCTCCTAATAAATCCCTGCTTTATTTTTTAGCTCCTCCAGTCTCTGTTCTAGGGCAGCCTTCCCAAGGCATCAGTCCCAGGGACATCTGGCTGAAGGACGTGATTTGTGTGTCGCTGGCTTCGTGCCCTTGACCAGGCAGATAATTCTGATTCAAAGATTTATTGTTGAATCACAGAACCACAGGATGGTTAGGATGTTAAAGCCCATCCAGTTCTACCCTGTGCCATGGACAGGTTGTTCCATTGTGATAAACGTTGTGTTTCCTTCCTTGGCCCCTTCCTGGCCTTTCTGGTTGGTTTTGAAAAGAAAGAGCAGCTCTTGGATGACGGGGAGGAGAAAAAGAATCTTCTGGATTTCCTCAAGATATCTTGTAGTAACCTAGTGTTTTTCTGCAGTAGAATGAATGATGTTCCCCTTGTCACCCATGTTCTTTGTGCAGAACAGGTGTTTGTACCTTCATTAAACCTCCCAGTATCTAAAGGCTGGTGATTTTTTTTCTCTGGGAAGCTGTAGGCAAACTAGTTACAATTCTAGTTTGAGAAATGATGACTTCTGAAAGTGGCTGAATAGGAGAAATGTTGGCTGGAGGGGCTTTCAGAGACTTCCTGTCCAGCCATCAGCTTGCAGGGCAGTTCCAGCAGCTCTAGATCAAGTCAAGCTTTGTTATTTTCAGGAGAGACATCCATCCACCCACAGCCTGTCTGGGGTGAGAGTCCTGCTTTCAGAATTAGCTCAGTTATCAGAACTACAGAATTTTAGCTGCTAAAAAGCCTTTTTATAGCATTAACCCTGGAGTTCTACTGCTGCTGCTGAAGGCTGGGGTGTGATGTGGGGCAATGCATGGGCCACCCTGCCCTGTTCCATGGTGCAGTTGGAACTGAGGGGCCAAATTCAGCTGTTAAGAGGAGAATGGTGCTGTAAACAAGCCCAAAACTGGACTTGACAACACTTGATTGCAAACAGATGCACCGTGGTCGACTTGTGGGTGTGGGGTGGGGAGTGTGGCACCCAGACCTGTCAGGGCTGGAGGTGAAACATGACTTTAAAACATCAACTGACCTTTGCAGCTTTAGGAGTGCCTGGGCAGGACTCTGGGGGTGTCCTGCAGCAGGGCGAGGTGCAGGTGAGGGGGCCTGGGGGTCCAGGCTGGGGGGCTGACCCAGACCCTGCTTTGGTGGCAGGTGGAGAGCGGCCGAGCTCATCCGGAGCGTGCCCCCAGAAGCGCTGCCTCAGCTGAGGGCCAAGGTCGCTGCCATGGAGCTGCTGAAGGGCCACAGGGCTGACATTGGCCTCCAGAGAGCCTGGCAGGGGAACTACATCGCACTGGTGAGTGACGGGGACCTGGGCTCAGCGTGCTGGAAGGGCCAAATTCAGCAAAGTGAGCCTTGGCTTCTTGGGAGGACAAGTAGTTAGAAATTTCCTGTTTATATGGGTTCAAAGCCTTGACTTCCACTGCACTAGGAGTGAATTTTGTGAATCCTGAGCAGCACCAGCAGTGCTAAAGCAGTGCCATCAGCTATCTCTGCAAAGAGGCAGAACCAGGCTTCTCTGGGAGACTAAAATGCTGGATAGAATGGAAAACAGCAGGGACCGAAAGAAATTCTCTCTAGGCAGGTCTGATTGCTTTCCTTTACTCCATCCTTCCTTGGATCATTTTGGTGTGTCAAGGTTTGGTTTCCCAAGCACAGAAGGGTGGAGGGAGCCACGTCCCAGCCGTGGCACTGCCAGCCCCTCTGCTTTCAGCCCAAGGAGGGTCCTGAGCCTGTCTCTGCTCTTCCAGAAACCAGAGAGCCCCCAGAGCTCAGGCTCCTTCACCCCCGTGGCCAACGAGCTGAAGCGCAAGGACAAGTACATGAACATCCTCTTCTCCTGCCACGTGCGCAAGGTAAGGGGCTGCGGGCCAGCAGGTGACCCTGGGGAGGCGGGGACAGCAGTGCAGAGCAGTTCCAGGCAGCTGCATCGGGGATTTTTGGGTGGAGCAAGGTTGGGTGGCTGCTGGGGGCCCCATCATAAATTGTTGAGTCCCTGCTCATGCAGGGTGTTGGACCTGAATGGTCTTTAAGAGCCCTTCAACCCAAACCGTTCCATGATTTCATGAGAAAATATCTTCATTCTGCATAACTGGTTTGGGTCTGACATTTTTTGTAGCAGAATTGAGTTTTTTGTTAACTTGGTTGGAAGGTTTAAATAGCTAATTAAAAAACCAGACTTGCTTAATTGCTGTGGGTAGCTCCTAATGATGCTGGTTTGAAAGATCTGTCAGGAAAGGATATTTTTAATTTTACAAAGCCAACAGACAAACTCAACTTTAGTGGCAGGCCAGCACTGTGGAGGTTCAGGTGTTTCTAAGAAGCTGTATATTCTTTTTATTTGTAAATACTGCAGTTGGTCCCCACGTGCAGAGTTATTCCTTATGATTCTGCAGATCTAGAGAATTTATTCTGCAGCACAAAATCTCACTTTATAATAAAACTTTGCAAGTGGTAGTGAGTTGTATTGTTTATTCAACAGTGATTCATGTTCGTAAAAATAGAAATCTCTAATTGCTTTCCGAGCAAAAATATCTCAGTGGAGTTTGGTGTGGCTGTGACCACGTTCGCTGTGAGGACGGGGTTCACAGGACTAAGGAGAAGCAGGCCAGTCTGAATCCAAATTTTCTCTTTACAACCTCACAGCATTTGGGCTGAAACCTCCCTGAGGGACAGAGAAGTGCAGAATTCCCCCTGGCTTTTTTCAGGTTAGGCTGAAAACAAAATAATTCCTCTTCTGACTCATTTAATGAACTGATTCCAGTTGCAGTTTCTGGCTAAATTGAGATAACTGTAGAAAGGACAATATTCAGTTGTTAGAGATGTGATGATGGGAATTGTGGGTTTGGGCGGGAATGGAATGATGGTGAGGGAATCACTGGGGTCTGTGTGTGATGGACACAGCGTGGGAGTTTTATCTTGCTCACTGTTATGCAGCTCTCCAGCCTTTAAGTCCTCGTGTTTCTCTTGCTCCTGGTTCAGCTCTCAAGGACAATCTCCTGTGCAAGCACAGGGCAAAGCAGATTCCTGAAGCACAGAGCCACAATTTATCCTGTTCCCTAACTGCCAGGACAGAGCTCCTGCCTTCAGACAAGTGTCAGGGCAGCATTTGTTGGTTTTGATGTATGGAGGAATCCCTGAGCATTCCAACAGGAATGTTTCTGTACTGTGACTGTGCTGGAAAAATCCAGTTTTTGTGAGTTTGTTGCATTGAGATGCCAGCACTTCAATAGTAGAAGCAAAATGGGGATGGAATAGGTGTTAACCACCATAAAGTGGATTTCTTCTGAGCCTGAAAGGCTTTCAGTGCTCTCAGAGGCAAAGCTTTAGCTGGCTGTGGGTGCATTAAAAGGGCAGCTCAACTGAAATCACAAATATTGCAGGGTTACAGACTTGCAGCCGTGTGGGTTTTAAATTATCTTGTAACTTCTTTTAACTTTTGAAAGGTTAAATTGTTGTTGCTTTCTTCTCACAGAGAGGTAGGACTTGATCCCCTGCAGGCTTGCTAAGTTAGGAATTCCTGGCATGGCTTGGGAGCCCTCAGCACTTCCCATCCCTGGCAGTGCCCAAGGCCAGGCTGGACGAGGCTTGGAGCAGCCTGGGACAGTGGAAAGTGTCCCTGCCCATGGCAGGGGTGGCACTGGGTGATCTCTACGCTCCCTCCGAACACAAACCACTCCATGATTCTGTGATCTCAGACTGCAGCACTGTGCCATCCTCATGGATGTGTAAGCCTGGTGATTCCAGAGCATCTCCATGTCACAAATTCAAACCATCCCACCCAAACCCACACTGGGATGTGGCTCCTCCCTCAGGGAGCTGTTTCTCTTCTGCTTGTACAGACAGGAAATGTCTGAGAGAGCAGAGCAGGGAATACAAACAGTGCTGAAATGCGAAGGTTAACAGGACAAGGATATGACATTTGAGAATTTAGCATTTCCCTTTCCAAGCAAGGCACTTCCTCAGGTCATGTTTCTGGGTTAAACACTGGATCTGCAGACTAAGCACCAGTGAGAGCTGTTGGGCAGGGAGTGACTCTGCTCCACTGCAGGAGCACAGGCTGGGAGCAGCCTTTGCCCTTCCCAGGAAGCAATTGCCATCCTAAGCTGTTTCAAGTGAAGGTGTTTCTCTTGTGAGAAATACAAGTTTTGGCATCCTGCCTCTTACCCCAGAGTAAGGGCAGTCCCTGGGTGACCCTCAGTGCTGGGGCAGGGGAATCTGTCCTCATTGCTGCATTCTTCCCTTTGAAGTTTTAACAAATAAATTATCGGGTTTCTTATCTTTATCCTTGACTTCCCCATGTCCTACCTGTTGGGTTATGGGCTTTTTTGGTTTAGAGGTGGAGTAACTGAGAGGTGTTTTAAAAATTTGTATTTTATTTTTAGTTTTATGAAGGCATATATATATATATATATATATATATATATATATATATGCACCTTCATATATGTGTATATATAATTTATATATTATATATCTTTTATATTGTGTGTACATATATACATATGAAGGTATATATATATATATATAAAACAAATATTACCTATAAATCCATTTCCCACATTACCAAACCTTATTGGCCCAGGGTAGCACTTGCTGCTGGCACGTGCAGCCTGGCCCGGTGCTCAGGGCAGATTTGTCTCATCTCTCATGTTAAACCTGGTTCCTGTGGGTTTGTAGGTTGTGTTTGTTCTCTGCTGAAAATTGGCTCATGTGAAACTTTAACAGGGGCCTGCAGAGTGAATTACACAAATGAAATTGTAATTATCAGGTGATTTCATTGCTTCCCTTAAATAATTCTCCTGAACAAAGCAGCAATTCACAAAAAAAGGCTGCTCAAGTTCATCCGTGCTGTGTTTTCATGATTCAGCTTATTTGAGGATTCTTGAGCAAAAATTGCTGCTCCTGCTCTTCCCTGAGGGAAGAAGGTGTTAGTGGGAAGGTGTTAAAGGGCACTTTGGTGAGCTGGGCTGAATGCTTTATTTCTGAAGCATCATCAGCCTTCTTCTGTGGCTTCCTTCAGGTACTGACTCACCAAACCACATGTGAAGTAGTTGTTAGCTGTCAACAGCAATGTCAGGTGTCAGCTCTTGGAAATGTTCCAGCTAATGCACTTCCTTCTGTGCACAGAAAACAAATTAAAAGCAAAAATACTGGACAACTTGAGCAGAGAGAAGTCGAGCCCAGAGCTCACCTATTTAAACACATTTGTGAGCAGAGCACACCCTGTGACCTGTCAGACATTGGTTCATTAAATTCGTTGAGACAGAATTTTTTTAGCTGATGACTAACATTGATATAATGAATTATTCATGATCTAATTATTCAGAATTCTTCACTGATCTAATGAATTCTTCTGAATTCTAGAAGATTCTAGATCAGGAAGAACTTCTTCCTAGAAAGGGTGGTCAGGCATTAGAAGAGGCTGCCCAGGGAAGTGTTGGAGTCCCCATCCCTGCAGGTGCCCAAGGAGCACCTGGATGTGGCACTCAGTGCTCTGGGCTGGTAACAAGGTGAGGATTTGGCACAGGTTGGACTTGATGGACTGGGAGGACCTTTCCAATCTCAATAATTTTGTGTTTCTAAGTCTAAGAAGTCAATTTATTCCAGCAACTGCTCTCCAAGTTCTGAGCTGCTGGTAAAGTTTTTATTGCCTGTGTGGGGGCCCGATTTCAGCAGCTTGAGCTGAATAATGATGGGGTGCTCTGTTTGGAGCAGTTTTTAAAGGAGGGCTGTGAAGAGGCTTTGAAGCCTTGCTGGGGGAGGGGAATAGACTGTGTGGTTGCTTCCCTGCAGTAGGTACAGGTAGAAGCAGGTCATTCCTGCCTATGGAAAAATCCACCTTTTCTGAGCATTGTGGTGCTCTTCACTTTTTCAAAGGAAGTTTTCAAGATTTTTGCCTTAGGAGAAACCAAATGCATATTTCATGCAAACCTCCAGATTTTGTTGGATCACCTAGGAAACAGCTCTCACTCTTTATTTTCTTTAGAATAAGGCTTTTCTTCTCACTTTTCCCTTGTCACTTGTGGCACCAAGCTCCATTGACAGGATCATCTCTTTCAAAGGCTGCTGCCCTGCAGTGTCCAGAGGCCACTGACAGAGACCTGAAAAACTTCACTGAAGATTTTTCAGCTCTAGGCCAGATCTTCATTTCCCCCACAAGTTTGTCAGGAAGCTAAATTAGGACTGATTCACATTTGGATCAACAAGATATAAATACAGAATGCCCAGAAGGTGCAGAGAACACGGTGCTGGGAAGGGCTGTTCTCCGAGAGGGAATGAGCTGTAGCTGAGAACAGAAGGCCTGTCCTTACTCCTACAAGCCCAGTAGTGGAATTTGCACTGGTGTGTAAATTCCCTTCTGTGCCTGCTCCCCAGGGGACAGTTTTTACTTTAACCCAAAGCAGGTATTATTTACACAAATGCACGAGGCATCTGGAGCCTCTTTTGCTTGGAAAAAGCTGGAATGACGTGAGAGTTTGCTCCTCAGGTGAGATGAGCTGCTGGGCCTCTCCTTTGGTACATTTCTTTAGCTGAATTTTAATACTAAAACCAGCGGGGAGCCGTGAGAAAGTGGGATTCAAAACATGCCTGTAGAACACCCACAATATTCCATTGGCTTGGAATACACCTTTGGGGTGCTGCTCAGCAGGGGCTGAAGGTGAGTTCGGGTGTGCCAGAGGCCAAGGACGCCTGGCTTGGATCAGCAATAGGGTTGGCAGCAGGAGCAGGGCAGTGACTGTCCCCTGAGCTGGCACTGCTGGGGCACATCCAGTCCTGGGGTCAGTTCTGGGCACCTCATGATAAGAAGGAACTGAGGGGCTGGAGCGTGTCCAGGGCAGGGAACAGAGCTGGGGTGGGACTGGAGCCCCAGCAGTGTCTGAGGGAGCTGGGAAGGGGCTCAGCCTGGAGAGAAGGAGGCTCAGGGGGCCCTTCTGGCTCTGCACAGCTCCTGCCAGGAGGGGACAGCCGGGGGGTCGGGCTCTGCTCCAGGGAACAGGGACAGGAGGAGAGGGAACGGCCTCAGGCTGGGCCAGGGGAGGTTTGACTGGATATTAGGGAAAATGTCTTCACAGAAAGAGTGGTCAGGCATTGGCACAGCTGCTCAGGGCAGTGGTGAAGTCCCTATCCCTGGGGCATGTGGCACCTGGGGACAGGGTCAGTGGCAGCCTTGGCAGCGCTGGAGGAGCAATTGGCTTCATGATCTCAGAGGGCTTTTCCAGCCTTTCTGACTGTGAAAGCTGAGTGTGCTTCCCATCTCTGCTTCCCAGGCAGCAGCCACAGGACCTCCTGCCCTGGGGTGGCTCTGGTGTCACAGCACCAGAAATCTGCTCCCTTTGTCACCGGGGGTTGGGGGTGGGTGTGGACAGCAGCCAGGCAGGGTCATGGCAGTGCCCAGGGACTGCTCACTGTGTCAGATTCTGCAAACAAATCACGGTAAATCAATGCCCCCAGCATTGATCTGAGCTCTGGGGGGCAGATCCAGCCCCAGGGACTGGACTTTGGTTCAGCTCCCAGGACCTGGAGTGTGGAGAGCCCAGAGCTTCCCCAGTTCCTGGTTGAGGAACCGGTGCTGCTCTGCTCCAGCACCCAGCATGTGGCACCAGGCACTCCTGACCTACTTTCTCAGGGCCATTCAGTGTTTCATAGCCTTTAGGCTTTTTTCTCCCATTCATATGCTTCCTAAAATAATCCTGGTTACTCAGCATCTCTTCCTGTGAGACTTCCCAGGCCCTCAGTCATGTTCTTCAGCTTCTCTGAACCACCGGAGTCTCCTTCACACTCACCACCCTGGTCCTTCACAGGCTGTTCCAGGTGAGCCCATGGCTCCCAGGACATTATTCCCATGTTATTCCTTGCCTGTGCCAACATTCTGCTTTTTCTGAGCTGCCTCATGTCGTTGTGCCAAGATCTCTCCAGAGCTGTCTGAAATCATCCTTGGTTGCTTTTTCTGAGTCAGTGCCGTTAATGTAAAGCTGTCACAGAGCTCCCCAATTTGCATTTTTTGCCTTTATCTGCTCTGAACTTTATCACTCTGCTGCCTCCTGACTGAGGATATTTAAGTTCTCCCGTTGTCTCCTGATTTCACCCCGGAAAATCCTATTTATGTTCATCCTCCTCGTCACGTCTTACCCTTGTCTCCCCTTCTCAGCTGATTAATAAATATCTCAGTGACTGTGATACACCGATGGCTCTGGTTTTGCCTCGTGAAAAACAATTTCTACTTTGTGTCCTACTTTCTCAGGCACTTCCAACAAACCTTTGCATCCTGCCTGGTGAGTGTTTAGAGCTGAGGGGCATCCAACAGCCTGAGGTGGAGCTGCTGGAGCTCTCCCAGGCTGGGAGAGCTGGGGGTGCTCACCTGGAGAGGAGAACCTCCAAGGAGACCTCAGAGCCCTTTCCAGACCCTAAAGTGGCTCCAGGAGAGCTGGAGAGGGACTTGGGACAAGGGATGGAGGGACAGAACCCAGACCAAGGATGGCCCAAAGCCTCAGGTCTGGACTGTACCAGCCCCTGGTGCAGCCTGGCTCTGGATTCTCCATGGGACCTTTGGGGTGCCAGAGGCTCATGATAATGTGGGGACAACAGCTTGGGATCAGGCTTCGCTTGGACAGGGCTTGAACCTGGCTGGGGAAGCATCTGGCCTTGGTTTGAGTGAAGCCCTGGAATTTCCCAGGTGCCACAGCTCTGCTGGATGACTGGGAATGCTGCTCCTCTGTTTGTATAATGGGATTACAGGGACCATATTCCCTTTTCAGTGGCCCAAGGTCCAAGGAGAAAACCTGTTTAGGAGCTGTGTGAGTTTGGGGTATTTTTGTGTGAGTTTAGGGTATTTTTGTTTGAGTTTTGGCTGTTGATGAGTTTAGGGTGTTTGTAGTGTGACTTTGGGGTATTTTTATATGAGTTTGGGGTACTGTTGTGTAAGTTTGGGGCATTTTTGTGTGAGTTTGGCACTTAGCACTGCACAGTTTTGTTTCCTGTGTTCCTGCAGTGATCAGTGGGATTGACAGGGTGTTTCTGTGCAGGTGAATCGCTTTAACAAGGTGGAGGACAGGGCCATTTTCATCACTGACAGACACCTGTACAAGATGGACCCCATGAAGCAGTACAAGGTGATGAAGACCATCCCCCTCTACAACGTGAGTACAGCACTGGGGATCCTCATCTGGGCTCTTGCAGGGCAGTGTCTTTACTCTGTAGTTCCATTTTCATATCCATAAAATGGAAAAAGTCCTTGGGCTGCAGTTTCTAATATATTTAATGTCTTTATAACAGCCATAGTGCAGTTATTGCAGCACCAAAGCATCAGGGTGGGATTGTTGGGGTGTTCTGGGCAGGACCAGGAGTTGGACTGGATGATCCTGGTGGGTCCCTTCCAACTCAGGATATTCCATGGTTCTATGATTCTATGATCATATTAGCTTTTCATTTTGGTGCATAAAATAAAAGCTAAACCCCAAACTGCCTCTTACACTTCTCTAGTCCCTCCCTGTTTGTTTGCTTTGCTGTGTGCAGGATCCTGGCCCTGGAACAGGGGTTGGCATTTCACAGCAGCTTATGGCACTATTCCTATGTGTCTCAGGGTTTGTTTGATCCTTCAGGTTGTGCTTGAATTTATTTATTTTTATTTTCTTATATTTGTTCATGTTTAATGTAAATCTTCTCAAAGCTAAACTCGGAATTACGGCGAGGTCTGGCCTTGGGGGTAGCAGGGTGGAGCTGCCAGGCAGTGGATTATCAGGGATGGAAGGGGTGGGCAGCACCTCAGCTTTGCTCCCCAGCACCCTGGAGCAGGGATTCAGCTCTCCCTCAGCCCGAGGTGACAGTGCTCTGGTTATCTCCAGCCTCCAGAGCCTGCCTGGCTGCTGGGAAATGCCCTGCATGGATTTACTGCAATGCTTGCATTTGGAGAAGTGGCAAACCTGGCATTTCTGTATTGCTGGGAGGGCAGGGATGGGATTAGGGTGAGAGTGAAATCTCATCTGCAGATGAGGAGGGGATGATTAGCTCTGGCTGCATCCATAATGTTGGGTTTAGAGTCTCCTTCTGCCCTCCTTGCTGGGCATCAGCCTCAGCTGGGCACCCAGCACAGTAGGAGTATGCATGGAGTAGCTACTCCCAGTAGGAATCCTGGCTGCAGCAGGCAGTGTCTCCATGGCAGTGCCTCTTGTTTTGAAAGGAAGGTGCCCTGGGCAGCTGTTTTCCTGGCTGCTGTGCTGTCCCAGCACTGGTGTCTCCATGCTCTGAGGGGCTGGCAGCACATCCTGCTGTGTGCCAGGGGCTGTGTGCCTGTGTAAACCAGGGTGCAAACACCCCCAGCCTGGTGAGAACCAGAGTGCAGACACCCCCACACTCACAGCCTTTTAGCAGAGGGGGTTTTCCACACCTGATTTTCTAGGTGATCCCAGACAGGTGTTTTTTGGTAAAGTAGACATGGCAGGGTTTTGTCCCTCAGGATTTCTCACTAGTGGTTTCTCCACCCTTACCTTACCAGAGGGTCTGGGTCACTGAAATTCACTGAGTGAAGGAATAATGAGAGAGAAATCTGTGTTTATCAAGGTTTAGAACAATGTGTGTTTTACCTGTGTGTCTGATGGGTGGAAAGGTGCAGACTGTACATTTACAGCAGCACAAGACCTGATCATTTGTTGGTCACCTGAACATTTCCCTCTGAAATCTTTAATGCCTTGAACATTAGAGCTAAGCAAGTCAGGTATAATTTCAGGTTACTCATAGAATATCTGCTACTAAGAAATGTCAGTAAATGTTGTTTTTCATCACTAAAACATCTAAAAGAGAATATCCATTCCTATAGAGAGCACTATTGCAGGCTCTGTGTTGGTCCTGTGTTGGCTATTTTGGCTGTATTTTGGCTCAGTGTTGGTTGTATTTTTGGCTCCGTGTTGAATTTTTGGCTGTATTTTGGTTCAATATTGGTATATTTTGGCTCTGTGTTGGTCATGTGGCTGATTTGCAGTTCCTCAGGACAAGAGCAGTTAATGGTGTGTGCAGGTAGGTCTCTTGATCTGAGAATTCTCACATTTCTGCAGCTCTAAATCAGTTTTATTGGTAGATCTGCAGTTACTCCCTTCAGTAACCTACCACAGGGAATCTTGGCCAGACAGTTTCTTTGACCTGAGCAGGAGTCCTTGAGATTCCAGGGGTCCTGGAGTGTTTGGCACAGGAGGGATGGGTCCAGGAGGTCCTCTGCTGACCCATACAGGTTGTCAAGGTAATGTTCCAGGGTGGAAATTTGATTAAACCAAGCTTTGGTAGATTCTGTGGTGTAAAATTGCAGCTCAGTTGGCCACAGCCTCTCCCTGTACCTGCTCCTCCTGCCCTGTGTCCTGGGGAAGAGCCCCAGCCCTGCCTGCACTGCTCCAGGCCTGGGCTGAGCACTGATCCTGCTGATGGATCCAGAGCCCCCTAAGCTGCAGGAAGGGCAAAGGAGGAGAATTTGGGGCGCCTTTGATTTATACACAGGACACAAAATATTTCATAGAATAATGGAATTGAATTTGGCTTGGAAGGGATCTTAAAGCCCATCCAGTGCCACCCCTGCCATGGCAGGGACGCCTTCCACTGTCCCAGGCTGCTCCAAGCCCTGTCCAGCCTGGCCTTGGACACTTCCAGGGCTCCAGGGGCACCACAGCTGCTCTGGGCACTCTGTACCAGGGCCTGCCCACCCTCAAAGGGAAGAATTTTTTCCTAATATCCAATCTAAACCTGCTTCCTTCCATTTCAAAACCACTGCATTTGTATTTCTCTTGCCAGGATTTCTCAGATTTAACTCTGGCAAACAGTCAAACCTTTCGAGCAGCTGTTTGTTCCTTGTTGTAGTTATGTTTCATATTTGTTACCTAATGCTTATATTTGTGTTGTTTTTCCACCCCTGAGTTGCCTTGCACACTTTCCCCATTTTTTCTGTGCCTGATCCCTCCTTTCATGGAAGCCCTTCCACCATGTGAGGGAGGCAGTGGATGGAGCTGATCAGTGACACAGAAATTCCTTCCTTTTTGGAACAAGAGCAATGGTTTGAAATGCTCTGAAGGTTTTTTGAGGAACAAATGGACAATAATGACACAAGTAGTGATGTGTATCCATGGAGCAGCCCTGTCCTACATTTGATGAGTGTTCTCTGGGAAGGGGGATTGTCCTTCCCATGCACAGAGGTGAACCAGGCTGGAATCCTGGAATCCTCTGCCTGCTCCTCTGCTGCTCCCTGTCAGTGTTTCAGAAGTGCCCTGTCAACACAGCAGCATCGTCAGGGGTATTGTTTCCATGGAGATCTCACTAGAGACAGTCAGCTGATGGCTGCTACACACACAAACTTGTTTTCAGCCCAGGAAATCGCTCCCCATCTCCCAGAGCCAGCTTTGCCTGGCCATGGTGGAGTCCCTCCTGTCCCTGCACAGTGCCAGGCTCTGCACTGGCACAGGGGAAGGGCTGGGAACTAAACCAGGTTTGATTTGTCTTAGATGGAAGGAAGGAATTTTTTACAGTGAGGGATGTGAGGCCCTGGCACAGGGTGCCCAGAGCAGCTGTGCTGCCCCTGGAGCCCTGGAAGTGCCCAAGGCCAGCTTGGAGGGGGCTTGGAGCAGCCTGGGACAGCGCAAGGTTTCCCTGCCATGGCCGGGGTGGCACTGGGTGATCCTTAAGGTCCCTTCCAACCCAAACCATGCCATGGCTCTGGGTGAGGAATGTGCCATTCTCTACACAACCTGACAAACAACAGCTTCCCTGTCAGCCCTGCTGGTTTCTCCACATGGAGATGCTGCCTTGGGGGATTCTCTGTGTGGATTTTTCATCTGTCAGCACTCTGGCATCACCTCAGAGTACCAATACACAGTGACCTTCTTGTTTTTACCTGAATTAAAACCAAACAGGTAATGGCTGAGAGAAATTAAAAGGCACCCAAGCATCAGAAAGGCTCTAGCAGTCACATCTCCCCTGCAGTGGTGAACATAATAAAGGATGTTCTGCAGAAGCTGAGGATTTTTTCCTGCTCTTCAAGAAGGGCCAATATTAGTGTTGGTAAATACTGAGATAAGCACCTTCTCTGAAATGATTTCTTTTGTGTTGCATTTATTCACTCACAGTCTTGTGGGGAGGGGTGAAATGGGAAGATTTTTGAAGGGCTCTTGGCCTCCTAACAGGGTTCTGTTGAATAATTAATGTTTAAATTGCCTTTTCAAATCCAACACTGCGACTTGTTCATCTTTCACACTCGCTGCACATTTAAAACCTTGATGGCAGCAGTCCCTGTGGTGCTATTGTGCTCACAGGAGGGTATTTAAGCATGCAAATTAATTTTAAGGGACACTATAAAGCCAGGCAGCTGTCAATGCCTGTGCATGAGGTGGAACTTGTTGGGAAAGCATTTCACAACCCCAAAATAGCCTGAACATGGAAGAAACTCCACCTGTGCTGGTGCAACTGGTAGCAGGAGGGCCCTGCCTGGGGTTCCAGGATCAGCAGCTGCTGTCCTTCATTCCTGGGGTAAGAAACCAACAAAATCCCAGGGGCTGGAGCTTGTATGGAGTCTGATCCTGAAAATAGGGCACAGACCACGCTGCTGTGGCTGGGCTGGGCTTTTCTGGGCTGGCCGAGGCATCCAGGGCTGCTGGAGCAGCTTCCTTGGAAAGAACACGTTGTGAGTGCTGCAGCAAACCTGGGGAGCAGCCCTGGGGGCCCTGGGCTGCCAGGAGTCCTCCAGCTGGACTGGGGGACACAGGAGCCTTTTCCCCTAAACAAGGGAATAATGAGGCTGTAATTTCAACAGAATGCTTTGTGGGTGCCTCTCACTTGTAGGGGAATGGGGCTTCCCTCTGCGAATTTCTGGAAGCAAATTCCTCCTCTCAAAGGAGCCCTTTAATGGACAGGGAAAGTCCTCTGTATTCTCTCTGTACTCATTATCCTTTTACTTATTTTATTATTTTATTTTATTTTATTTTAATTTATTTTATTTTATTATTCCCATGTATTATAGTCTATGTATTTTATTCCATTTATTATATTCTATTTTCCTTTCTCTGCTCTGCTGTACTTGCCTTTTGAGGCTTTTTTTGCCCTCTTTTTTTCCCCAGCACCGATCCTTTTTTTTGCTTTCTGTAATATTCATCTGAGTAACCTGTGCTCCCAGATTGCCCCTCCTAAAAATTCTCTGTTTTTCCTTTGTGTAATAATCACAAAACTTTTGATGAGCCCAGTGCAATTACTTAACAGACAAAAAGAAAATGCCAGAAAATAAATTACCCAAACAAAACCCTTGCACCTTTTTATTTTGCCAGAAGAGGCAGACCTCAATCCATGCCTAAACATGGGAATCATTGTGGCTTTGCAGGGTTTGTGACTCAAATTCTTCCTAAATTCTTGTTACCTGCAAATCACAGTGGCACAGAGTTGTTCAGGTTGAAAAAGACCTTTAAAATCGAGTCCAGCAGCAGCATCACCACACCACATCCTCCAGTGCCACATCCACACATTTTTTGGACACTTCCAGCGATGTGCCAGGGCTGGACATTCCTTTCAGTGAAGAAATTCTGCCAATATCCCACCTGACCCTCCCCTGAGGCCATCAGATACCTTTGGTTTCCCGGAGTGTGGGGTTTGGAGAGGTTGTTGGGCAGACTCCTGATGAGTGTGGGATTCAGTGGTGTCAGCCAGGGGAGGTTTTGGGGAGAGCCTGGGACTGTGGGGAGAGCAGCTGGTGCCATCCTTGGCGGGTGCCCCGTGGCCCTGGGGAGGGAGAGGGGCACAGCAGAGGCACAGGAGCTGCTGGGAGCCATCCCAGGCTGGATGGGGACACTGTCTCACACCTCCCAGGCTGCTGAATTCCACACAGCTGCTGGGGGGACACCCACCCCCTGCCACCCCTCAGCTCCCTGGTGGCAGTTGGGAGCATTCTGGAGAGGAGAGAACCAGACTGGCAGTGGCAAAGGTACTGGCAATCATGGAATCATGGAATGGCTTGGGTTGGAAGCACCTTAAAGCCCATGCAGTGCCACCCCTGCCATGGGCAGGGACATCTTCCACTGTCCCAGGGTGCTCCAAGCCCCATCCAGCCTGGTCTTGGGACACTTTCAGGGATGGGGCACCAGCATTTTTGCATCAGCACAGCCAACATTGTTCTCCCTTTCTCTCCTCAGCTGGTGGGGCTGAGTGTCTCCAATGGGAAGGACCAGCTCGTGGTGTTCCACACCAAAGACAACAAGGATCTCATAGTTTGTCTCTTCAGCAATGACCCCTCCAACGACAGCAGGATTGGGGAGCTCGTGGGAGTCCTGGCCAGTCACTTCAAGAGGTCAGTGCTGGGGCTGGGGCTGGGGCTGCTGGACACCCATCCCCAAGTGGAGATCATCCCTGGAGTCACTGAGGTGCTGGGCTGCAGCTGGAGCTGTGGCACTTCACTGCAGTCCTGCAATACCACAGTGACCTCCTTCCTGGCATTTTTGGGACACACTTTGTACCTACAACTCTTTGTTGCCTCTTCTGCCTTCCCTGTATGTGTGTGACAGCCACAGGTGTTGAGGGGACAAATATCACTGAAAATGCTCTTGGGTGTGTCACAATGGCTCCTGAGGGCTTCCTACAGCCAAACTCTTCATTATTAAAATTAAAATGGAGCTTTTGTTTGCTCAGATTGACCCCTGCCCCAGTACCATAAATCACCAGCAGGTGATTTAATGCTCAAGCAATAAATTGCTTGAGCATTGCTGTGCAATGTAATCTCTGCTTCCTGAAGTCTGTCTGTCTTGTAAATCCCTGAGCCAAAGCTGGTGATGTGGTATGGGGGTATCTGGGATTGAGCTCCTGGAACAGCAGGAGTCACCTGGATCCCAGGAGTGAATTCCAGGCTGCTCACACCAGCACCAGGCACAGAAAGGAACTCAGGGAGAAACAGGGTGTGGAGTGAGCAGATCTTTGGGTAGTTCCATGGCTCCTCCAGTGGAGATTCCCAAGAGGAATGATGCTGCTCAGCATGTGCAGCCTTGGCTTTGCTGTTCACAAGCTCCACAGAACTGACAGAGTGGAGCCTTTACAGGTAAATCTTCATACAGAGCTGTGAGCAGCAGGAAAACGAGAGGGAATTTTGGTCACTTTAGGTCCCTGGGTATTTTTCTATTAATTCAAGAACACTGTGCTGGTCCAGCCCCCTCTCACCACCATGGTGTGAAGTTCAGGACTGGCCCTGCTTTGGACAGGGGCTGAGTCCATTGGAAATGGTTTCTCAGCATTGGCATAACTTGTTTGGGGAAAATCAGTGCTGCAAACCAACATAAAACGTTCTCTAGTTTTGCTTTTACCTAAGTATCATTTCATGTCAAAGGCAGCTGCTCTTGCAGGCTCAGGAGATTCTGTAAAGCAATGCACTTTGGGAATCCTGGAAGCCTTCCAGCATCACCTTCAGGTGACTGATGCTCCTCAGGGCCTTGCCAGGTCTCTGGTGCAGGGATGGGCTGTGACACTGTTGGTGCCACTTCAGCTCCTGTGTTCAGTGTCCAGTTATCCAAAATTGCTTTTACTTTTGCTCAGATAGGTCCCCCAAGCACCAGCCCTTGTGTCACATGTTCCCCATTCAGCCTCAGGCAGAGGTGCTTCATTTTAACCAAGGATGCTGTGATCATCAGCCTGAAACATTGCACCATTCTCCTAAGGGTGGAAACTGCTGATTTCCAGTTTCTTACACTGATTTTAACTGTGACATTTCTATCTTTAAAAAGAATTTGGTTTAATCTAACCACTATCTGTAGGAGAATGGCAGTTAAATACATTTATGTGCTGATCAGCTCCACTTAACACAATATTAGTACTATTTTAGTGCTGGAATGACAAATTTCAGCACAGCTGGGTAAATGGGAGAGCTGTTGTAGAAGCCCATTTTTCTCCAACATCCATTAAAAGTTCCTGGATGAAGGGCAATGCACGGGACTACTTGCATTTAGTTTCCCAAATATATAAATGTCATGGTTTCCCTCTTCAAAGCAATATCTGTAAATCAAAACATTCAGGAATGTTTTCATGTTTTCCATCACTTTCCATTTTCCTAGCATCAAAAACTCCTGTCAGTGAATGGGATTAGCTGACCCTGTGCTGCAGAGGCACTGGGGGAATTCCTCATTAGCTGGGATTAGCTGAGTCGTGTGCCTTGGCAGGGGTCGGGTTTCTCTGAGGTGCTCTCTGTGAGTGAAGGCTGGAGCCAGCAGGAAAATCTCAAGCCTAAAAGTTCAGTTGCTTGGAAGGTCCCACCCATGGTGGGGTTTAAGAGCTCTGCTCTCCCTGCGGTCTGGGAGCAGCTCCCGTGGGTTTTGGGGCTCTCTCTGAACATTAAAAGCAATTTCCAGCCATCTCAGCACCCATCCTGAATCCCTGCTGGGAGGCTTTAGCAGGGCTGGGGTGTCACAGGCTCCTGTGGCCGTGTGGGGGCTGGTAGGTAATGATCCTTTAACTGTGTGTGTGATAAAACCATGTGGGTTCAGTGCCATTCTGTGGTGTAGGAAAGGGGAAGAGGAGGCTGCTGGTGTCACCTGAGCTGAGGACACCCAAACCTTCTCATTCCAATACTTTCTATCAGTTTTGGTTTTGGTTTTTTTTTGGTTTTTTTTTTTTTTATTCCAAACTCTTTGAACTGGGAATTTCAATGCTCATGTGTCTATTTGGGAATTTTGGACATTTTTAGCAAGAAATAGCTTGGACCTTTTAGAACAATTATGAAGGTGACATCTGTCAATGCTGCATTCTGCAGCACAAAGGCTTCACATTTGGGAATGTTTTGCCTGAGTTCACTTTTCTTTGCATCACCCATGAAATCTTCATAAAGTTGTGTCTTCTCAAATGTATTCCTGGTAGGAATTGTCTTACTTTGAGAATGTTTATACAGGGGAAAACTAACACGAGGCTGCTGTGAGCTGTAACATTTTTAGTGGAGTTAACAGGAGTTCAAGTCACACTTCTACTCAGTCAGCTGGATTTGGTTTTTTTTGCAATGCAGCTGAATTCCCAGTAGAAATTATGGGAAGCTGGATGAGGTGTTGATGCAGGGCTCTGGGGAAGGGACCTGAGGAGCTCTTGGAGGAGAGGGGGTGGGTGCAGAAGAGAAGGATTTCCATTTTACATCCCCACGGCCCCTTGGGCTCTAGAAGATGTCTGGAGTGATCAGTGCAGGGCACTGAGGACTTCCTGGGCACCCTTCACCTGAGACGACCCAGCTGTGGTCACCTCCCTGTGCTCTCACCATGCTGTGCCTCCCACCTGTGTGGGGTCCTCCCATGTGGATCTGAGCCCTGGGGGTGCTCAGGTGTCCCCAGGGAAGGTGCCCAAGGTCCATCCTGCTCCCAGGGGTCATTCCCTGCCCGCTGGGAGCAGGCAGGGTCTGTCCTGCCTGGCTGCCCACGCGTTGGGATCGGGGAGTCGCTGCCCTGCTCTCCAGTGCTTTCTGTTCCCTGATCCCCACATGGGCTGAGCCACAGCCCTTGGGTTCCTTCCAGGATTCCTGGAGGGAAGGGGGAGTTAAAAGAGCAGTCAAAAGCAATCCCTGCAGAACTCCAGCAGAAAATCACTTGCCTGAGGATAATTTTATATTTTCCATTGCGCTTTGGGACCTGTCAGCCAATTTTAATCATTAGTGTGCCCTGGATTCATCTTCCTTAGTTCTGGGTCTTACCCTGGAGCGTTGGCTTGGGTACTCATGGAGCAGGAATTCACCCAGGGGGATCTCAGAGTGCCCCAGGGGCTGTGGCTCCTGGTGGTCCTCAGGAAGATCACATTCCCCCTGTCCCTTCCTCCTGCCCTAAATGCTGCCCTTGTTCTCCATATGTGCATTTCACTGCATGAGTCAGGTGGCAGCAATTTCTTTGGTTGGGGAAGTGGAGAGGTTTGGGTGTTGGATTTAGTGTCGCCTGCATTTGTGTCACTGTAACACAGCAATGTGGCTGGGCAGGTGGAATTTATACATAAATTACATATGTAAATTGGGGGAAATCCATGTATATACATAGATAGGCACACATCCCAGAATCCTAGTGTGGCTTGGGTGGAAGGGACCTCCAAGCCCACCCAGTGCCACCCCTGCCAAGGCAGGGACACCTCCACTATCCCAGGGTGCTCCAACCCTGTCCAACTTGGCCTTGGGCACTGCCAGAGATCCAGGGGCAGCCACAGCTGCTCTGGGCACCCTGTGCCAGTGCCCAGAATATCTGCAAGAATTGGGGAAAAATATGTTTATAGTTATGTAAAATGTAAGAAATTCTATGTATATACACCTATGCACAGAGGTGTAAAAAAACCTGGGGGAAGTCTGTGCCCTCAGATTTCAAACCAGGTGAAAGAGGCCCAGGCTGCCCAGGCTTCCATTCCAAGCCCCACTTGTCTGGGGAAGCACATGCTGAAACACCTCTGTGGTTCCCTCAGCACATGGGGCACAACTGGGATTAAAGCTTTTTCTGCTGAATTCTGAGCAGAGCCGGAGCCTGGGAGGGGAGAAGCGAGGCCACACCTCGGTGGGGTCACACCTCAGTGGGGTCACAGAGGCTGCTCATCCCTTAGGGTGGGTGTAGGGAAACCCAAAGCTGAGCTGAGGCTGGAGGCGACACCTCAGGGCATTCAGAAAAGCCTTTTTTAGGGGGAAGAAGAGCACTTTGACTGCTTCCCTGGCATTCAAAGCTTCAACCACAGAGCTGGAACTGCTCCAGTCTGGGGATGAGGCGTTGTTCCTGACACCCTGCACTGCAGAAGTCACTGTCAGGTCAATCCTCCCCAGAACTGCAGCGATCTGGGGAGGTTGGATCTGTTTGATACAAAATGAAGAACTCACAGATGTTTTTTCCCGGTGTTTGCTCTTTGCTCCAGTGGTGGCAAACAGAGCTCCTGCAAATGCAGAGAAGGGCGAGGGTGGAACTGCTGCCATTATCTCAGAGATGCTGTTTGAGGGATGCTCTGGAGCTGAGCAGTGATTTTGTTATTTAGTCTGAATGCAGAGGAGATGGAGACAAACACCCCATAAATACCCATTTTCATCCCACTGTGAGAGAGCAGGAGCATTTGGCACATTTTTGGTCCTGTCTGTAGACAAAGCCAGAGGAGATTCCACATGGGCTGATTTTGATTGTTTAGGAAAAAGTGCTCAGCTCAGTGATGAGCCTGGTCTGGAACACAAATAATTTTATTAAAATAGATTCAAGATTTTTTTGTTTTATTTTTTTTTTCCACTGATGTGGAGAGACAAACCTTTGGCTCAGGCCCAGGAATCAGGTGATTAGGGGTTAAATCTTCAATTTGTTATATAAAGATGCTTTTTTCTATCAAAACTGCACTGATTTTAATTAGTTTAAGATTGTTCCTTTCTTTTAAAGCTGTTTACCTTTCTCTGGTAGAAACCTTGATTAACTATTGAGATTCAGGGAACTAAACCAGGAGCATCTTCTGTGTAGCCAGGGGCAGTCGGGAGGGGACCATGGGGATATTAATGATGGGATTTTGGGACAAAGGAAGGAGGAGGAGCCCAGACTGGTTCAGGAGAACAGGAGCATGGCTCCCAAAGCCTCTCCCTGAGGAAATTACCATGTCCTGGGACAGAGGCTGCCCTCAGAGGAGGGGTGGCATCCCTGGCATCATAATCTGTCACTCAATCTTTGAGGACATCCCTGAGCTGATGGGGTCTCCATCATTTTTAATCATAATCCATTTTTAGGCAAGTTCTGCTGGGTTTTGCGGGAGCCTGAACTCCCAGGTAGCAGCTTTTAAACACCAAGTGCTTGACCCTGAAGAAGGGCAGTGACAAAGGGAAAACATTTTCCTTATACAAAATAAATGGGGAAATAAACAAACTGGAGAGATTGGCCTAATTCTCTTTGCTTGTCTTTGTGACTTCAAAAAGATTCCTAGGCTTCAGCTTAGATTTCCCTTTGATTGATGGTGTTTATAAGTTGGACAGGGCTTGGAGCCACCTGGGACAGAGGAAGGTGTCCCTGCCCGTGGCAGGGGATGGCACTGGCTGATCCTTAAGGTCCCTTCCAACCCAAACCATTCCATGATTCCCCAGTAATCAGCTCTGGTAATTTCTCTGTCGACCTCACAGTTGTAACTTGGGTTGAGAAGTGAGTTTTCCTCGGGAAAACAAATCAAAGATTTGTTGTTTTGAGTGACTCCAGGGCATGGATGGGTGGAATTACAGCACCCTGCTGAGACTGTCTCTGGTTTAATTCTTTTACATCCTGGAAAACTCTTGTTGCAACTGAGTATTTCCAAACTTGTCCTGTGGGAAGGGAACTCATTAATGAACTTAGAAGAGGATTGTTCCCTTCCTTAAAACTCACCTTCCCACTGCTGCTGCTGCTCATCCTCCATCTCTGAGTTGGTCCCTGGCCAGGGAAGCCTCCCCAGCTCACATTCCTGTGGAAAAGTACTTTTTGTTACACTTCTCAGTGTGTTCCTGACATGGAAAACAATATTTGTCTCCCTCAGTGTTGGATTAAGCCCTTTTCTGACCCAGAGATAGAGTAACTGAGAGGCATTTTAAAAACTTTTATTCTATTTTCAGTGTTATGTGAAGGGTGAGATAATATAGATGTTATAATTTACACTATTACAATCAAAAGGTAACTATTTTAAAATTACAATTCATTATAAATGTTTCTTAGCTTATCAGATTTTGCTACACCATGCTGTAAATGCCTTAAAGCCAATGATCTAAAATTACCCCTCGTGAATCTTATTATAATGCATCTTTCATAGTCCTATTTCCCCAAAGTATCTCTTGTTATTTGCAAGGCCATCCTTTGAAACTTGTTTCTAGTTCCATTTCTCTCTCAGCAATGTCTGTCCTGTTCCAGGGCATTTCTAAGTCAGCATTTCTTATCTCAAAGTTTACATACAGATACATACTATGTAAACCTTCTATCAGACTTTAAGAATTTTCTACAAATTCATTTCCCACACCTCATTTCCCACAAATCCAGCTGTCCTGGATTTGTGATATTGAGAACACAGTGAGCTCAAGGGAGGGGTTTGGGCTCATCAGGCTGATGAGTTTGTGTGAATCCTTTATTTGAGTCCCAGCCTCTGCATCTAGAAGTCAATTCTCGTGTCTGATAACACAAATAGTAACAATTAATTGTGTTTCATAGTCTTCCTTTGAGTCCAGAGAGGTTTCTTGGTCAGTTTTCCTCCCCTAATCTGCCTGTGCCCTGCTACCATTGTGTGCCAGCAGCAATTTTGTACAAAACCCTCTGGAAAGGGGATTCAGTTTTATTCCTTTTTATCCTTTATTCCAGCAGCCCTGTGTAACTTTGGTGCTTTCCCTTCTCTGAGCAGCTCCTGGATGCTAAAGCTCCACGTCCAGGGCTGTTGTGGGAGGGAGCTCTTGGTAAAACTGAAGTTCTTGGGGTTGAGGTGCTGAAGGAGATTGGTATTCCCATGGTGTCGCTTGGGGTTTCCTGGAGTTGTTTTGTGGTCAGGAAATCTTCCCCAGGGCACTTAAAAATCGTGGATTACTCTGGGAATTTGGACCCAGGTTTCCTCAGTACCATAATTCCTGGGAAATGGATCTTCAGTGACCCAAAAATCCTCTTCAGTGACCAGAAGTGCTCTCCAGTGGCTATTGGTGCTCTCCAGCCCATCATCCCCGTGTGATATTCTACAAATGATGTTTGTTCTCACTTTTGCTGAGTTCTTTGAGTTTCCCAGTTCATTCCCCATCTCCAGCTTAAGGATCTGCTGGGTTAAACTGGTGAATCCTTCCCATCCTTGGACAAGCTAAAGCACTACGGTAAAACTGGATTTTTTTGTGGTCTTGGTGAAAAAACAGCATTGAGACTGTCAGAAGAGGTGAGACAGTCCTAGAGTAGAAAATTCAAAGCCATTCTCCTCCTCCTGCTCCTCCCTCAGGGTTTCAGAAGCCTCAGACCCCTAAATATGGACATTTTATTTTTAGAGCCTTCAGCATTTTCTATGTCATTTTATGAGGCTCTGTCCAGCCCCCTGCTCTCCTTGAGACATTTATGATCAGAAAGCAATTAAGGTAATCACCCCTGAGGATCTGGAGTTCCTGTATCCTACATCCCACAGCCACCCTTCCCAATCCAGCTTCCTTGTTGGTGCTGGGAACTGGGGATTTCCTTCAGCGCAGGCACTGATGTGGGAATAGGAAAATGGAAGTTTCTCATAATACAAAGCTCTTCCTTTTCTGGCTCTGGGCTCTGTTCAGTGTACTCATTATCACAAATTATTATTTTCAATCTTCAGCTGCAGCTCTTGGTGTTCATTCAACACTTGGAAAGTTTGACGAATCCACACTTTTTTATTTTCCTGGAAGTGTTCAAAAACCCCATGTGGGTGTGGCACTGGGGTGATGAAAGGGTGCTGGATTGACAGTTGGACTCAATGATATTAAAGGTCTTTTCCACTTTAATGATTCATGATTCCATGAACCATCACCCTAACCCTGTTAAAACCTGACAGAAGCAGGAGGCATCTCCTAAGAAGTGTTGGATGGTACAAACATAGCCCCAAATCCTCTGCTGCATCCCAAAATCACAGAATCCCAGAATGGTTTGAGTTGGAAGGGACCTTAAAGCCAATTCAGTGCCACCCCTGCCATGGCAGGGACACCTTCCACTGTCCCAGGTTGCTCCAGCCTGGCCTTGGGCACTGCCAGGGATCCAGGGGCAGCACAGCTGCTCTGGGCACCCTGTGCCGGGCCCTGCCCACCCTCCCAAAGAATAGCTCCTAATTCCCAATCTCCCATCCATCCCTGCCCTCTGGCAGTGGGAGCCATTCCCTGGAAATCCTCTCTCTGTGTTTCCTGTAGCTCCCTCAGACCCTGCAAGGCCCCAGTGGGGTCACCCCCATCTCCTCTCCAGGTGAACACCCCCAGCTCTCCCAGCCTTTCCCCAGCAGAGCTGCTCCATCCCTGGGATCATCCTGGAGCCTCCCTGGGCTGGCTCCAGCAGCTCCAGGTCCCTCCTGTGCTGGGCCCTGCAGGTGGGGTCTCACCTGAGTGGGCAGAGGGGACAGGCGCTGTCCCCTGGTGCCCAGGCTGTGGGCCCAGGACAGGGTCACTGCTGAGATGGCCTCAATACACGGTGTCAGCATAGGATTTCAGAAAGCTGCAGCCCATACAGAGCAGCGCCCTGTCACATCGGAAGGCTTCAGGCATGTGCTTTTCTTGTCTCCAGCCGCTCCTTTGAGCCCCTCCAGTTGGTGCAGGGCCCTGTGTGCCCTCTGTGGCTGTGCGGTGCCTCACACGCCGGGCACTCCGTGGCCCCTTGCTGTGCGTGCTGCTCGCCTGCCCCTCACAGCCGAGCCGCGGCGGTGGGCTGGGCCAGCTGCGGGGTGTCCATGGTGCTGATCCCGCTGCTCCTCCTCCCAGCCCGGCTCCCGAGCCTCTCCTGCCCGGCTGCCCTGCCCGGGCCGTGCTCCAGCCTCGCCAGGCTCGCCCCCCTGGCACACGGGCTGGCGCCGGGGCAGCCCGGAGCTCACCCGCGCCTCCTGGGCTCCTGGCGAGGGGGCTGAGCTCCGTGTGGGACGGCAGAGCTGGGAGGCAGCTCCGGCAGAGGGAGAGCCCCGCTGGCTGCAGCCCGGCTGTGCAGCGCGGAGCTGCTGCTGCAGACAGCCCTGGGGACCCAAAATGGGCACAGGTGGGTGTCAGCGCAGAGCTCCCAGCCTGTGCAGCTTCCGCCCAGTTCAG
>QUSF01000114.1:682910-732000 GCA_003676055.1 Chloebia gouldiae
CAGAGCTCCCAGCCTGTGCAGCTTCCGCCCAGTTCAGTGCTCAGCTCCTGTGCTCCCGCTCTGGGATCCCACTCCAGGCTGTTCCCTGCCCTCCGGAGCTGCTCACAAAGCTTCAGGAGCAGGAAATGCCTCGTGGGTGACGCTAAAACTTCACCAGGAGTCGTGCAGCCCCTTTGTTCCCAGTGAGACACTCCAGGCTGGGTTTCCCACCTTGGCTCTTATTATTCCCAATAAAGGTCTTGGTGTGCACCATGGGCCAGAGCCTGAGCCAAGCTTTGCCTTTTGCTGCACTCCTTCATTTTTGAAAGAGCTCTCAGTATCAGTCCCAAAGAGGTTTCTATAAAAATGAAGACAGCAATGGTTTTCAAGGCCTTAATATTTTTAGGGACATGGAAATTTAATAAAATAAAGAGAATCAGTAGGTTGGTCATATTTGAAACAATAAGGAAAAATGCATTTTTCTCTTTAATATTCAAAGGAATATTAAATGTTGATATTGATTAATGTATTAGATATTTGATCCAGCCACTTTTCGCATTCTTACATAAAGCAAAGTATCGTGAAAATACACGTTAACAAAGCTTTCCTTCTTTTGCTCTGTGGCATCTTCATCAGAGCCAAAACTGCTCTTTTCAGCTTCCTTTCCTCCCATTTTCCTCTGGCTCAGATCATTGCATCTCCTGAGCTCAGATTTGAGTTGTTCTCCAAAAGGCATTTCTGTGGCTGCTCTGTCAGGAGTCACTGGGATCCCAGAAAATTATTCTATTTAATGATTTCAGTCTATTTAGTGACTTCAATTAGTGATTTTTTCACATAACTCAAATGTTATGCTTAGAGTGGAGGTTTGGATTTGGGTTTTTTCAGGGTGTTTGGAGGATCTCACTGATAAAATCTGAATGTACTGAAGACCTCGAACTTGGGGCTTGGCAGTTTTGGAAATGTCTGAGGCCTTTTTTAATCTGATACTAAATATTTGGCAAAAATATTGTCTCCCAACAATTCCTTTTGAAGCTGAGGTCAAATAAATTAGAATTTAAACATGGCTGTATTGGAAAAACATGACAAAACCATTTATTACTTGATAGATTTTAGAGCTTTTATTTTGGTTTTTGCAACAGATACAGAACTGAATCTGTAAGCTAGAAGTTAAAGCTCATGCTGTAAAACAGGCTGGGGAAAGAAATCATGTTTCTGGTGTACAACTGAAGTAGATCAGCTCAATCCACTGAGCCTGGAGTGTTGCTCTCCATACAAATCCTCCTACACCAGGTTGTCATTTTTGTACCCAAATTTCTGAGTATGTTTGGTTCATGGCTTTCCTCTTTCCCCTTTGCTCTGCTAGATTCCTAAATTAAGCTGTGTTGGGTTTTTGATATAATATAAGAAAGATTTGCATAAGTGCATTTATGGTAATTTTGTGGTGAGTTTTAATGTGTTGGCTTCATTTCAGCCCTTCAGATCCTTAAATCACTTTTGATTAGCTGTTGCTTAAACATTGCTTTTTTCCCCCTTTTGAAAACAGATGCATTGGGGATGAGCTGAGACAAATTTCTTGTAAATCTGCTTTGTTGCTGGAGTCAGGCTGAGAGCCTTTGCTCTTGCCCAGAGCTGGGGAGCTGGGTGTAATAATTTATTATCCAAATGGGATGTTTTAGTCCTGAATTAAACAAGAGAAAAAAAAAAAAAAAAAAACAAAAACAGAGGGGAGTACTGGTGTGGAAAACCCTTTTTTTTTTTTTTCCCTGGATAAAGAAGCTTTTCACAGTGAGGGCAGGGAGTCCCTGGCACAGGGTGCCCAGAGCAGCTGTGCTGCCCCTGGAGCCCTGGAAGTGCCCAAGGCCAGCTTGGAGGGGGCTTGGAGCAGCCTGGGACAGCGCAAGGTTTCCCTGCCATGGCAGGGGTGGCACTGAATGGGTTTTAAGGTCCCTTCCCATCCTGGGATTCTGGGATAAAGCCCACTCAGAGGAGGCAGCTGGAGTTTGGACTCCTCTCCCCACCAGATGTGGTGGCAGGATCCTGATGGTGCTGCTGCCCCACTCCCAGGAAAGCTCTGGGAATTGTGTTATTTCCAGTTTCTGTGCCATGCTGGGCTCTGAGCTGTGGGATCCCTTCAAGGTGCTTAAAAAAAAAAAAATCTTGTGGTGGGAAGTGTCACCTTAAAGGATGTGGCCTGGAAAAGTGCTGAGGCCCCAAGCTGAGGGCAGGGCAGGGCTGGGAGTGATCCCAGTGCCAGCCTGGGCTGCCTGAACACTGGGGGATCCATGTGGTATTCCTGCCTTTTCTTGGGTATCCATATGGGATTCCTGCCTTTTCCTGGGGGTCCCTGTGGGATTCCTGCCTTTTCCTGGGGTTCCATGTGGGGTCCCTGCAATCAGAGAGGCTCCCAGCCTCTCCAGGATGCTCAGCCCTCAGCTCCTCCCCAGGGGAGAACAATGAGCCATTTTCTCCATGCCACACTCACTGGGTTGATAAATAGTCAGCAAAAGGAACTTCTTGGGGTCACAAAATCCCAGAATATCTTGAGCTGGACCCAGGAGGATCACCAGCTCCCCAGGGTTTGTTGCCCATGCAGGCACAGGGAGAAGTTTATTTGAGGGTCCCTCACCGCCCCAGTCTGTGGCTGGAATGGGTGTGGGGAGAGTAGCTTTCACTGCAGATTTCATCCCATTTCAATCCATCCTTTCCTTCAAGGATTGCATCTGGGAGCTGCAGTGCTGAGAAACCAAAATTAGGAAAAGTCCAAAGAGCACCTGTGCTTCCACATTCAGATCCATCCAACCTGGGCTCTGCCTTGGAGGTGGATGAGTTTTTGTGTTGTCGCTGGCCTTGTTTCCTTCCCACTAATGGGGAATGCTGGGGTGGAAGGAGATCTGGATATGCACCAGTTCCAGAGAACTCCTGAAATACTCCAGATTTCCAGCAGCATCATTTTCTCAATGTCCATCTCTGCTTGTGTCCCTGAGGGCCAGCACTGAGCTGCTCCCAGGCTCTTCCAGCCAAGGCTTGGAGGCAAAGTGCTGGTTTGGTTTTCAGGGCAGGATTGAAGGATTTAAATGTGGGTGTCAAACAGCAACATCTGACAGTGACCACGTGTCTTGGTTTGAACAGACAGGTGTCTGCGGAGGAAGGCAGGAGCCTCCCTTGAAATGGAAAATGTAAACCCCCTCCCTCTGAATTATTATAATTGTGAATTTAAGGGGCTCTCGGATGAAGATTCCTGAGTAGGAATAACAGTTCTTTATTAGGAAGAATAAAAATGCAGTAATACAAAACAACAGTGAGAGAGTCAGAACATGCCCTGGCAGCCTGTGGGTCAGGGAGGTGGCTCAGCCCCATGCCAGGGTGGCTCAGCCCTCCTGCAGTGCCAGCTGTGCTCCTGCTGGAGCAGGGATCCTGCACAAGGGGGGAGTTTTCCTCTGGAGCTCCAGGGCTGGGGGAGATGGGCCTGGGCTCCTCTGGGAATGCAGGGGGGAAGAAAGCCGCTCCTCTGGGAATGCAGGGGGCAGAAAGCTGCTCCTCTGGGAATGCAGGGGGCAAAGGCTGCTGTGCTGTTCCCAGGTCAGATTGGATCCAGGTAGGAATGCTCAGCTCCCCCCCTGGGCAGAACATCTCCCCATGGGATGATGGAATTTTCTCAGCCATGCAGGGACACTCAGTGGCCATGGACAGCAGAGATCTCCTGGAGGGAGGATTGGCTGTGGGAGAGATAAAGAAAACTGCCCAGTGAACAGCAGATACCTGCCCCAGCTCTGACAGGGGGCAATGGATATACACCCCAGCCACATCTTGCATTTCCAACCTAAGACACAGGAGCTGGTGTCTCCTTGCTGCTCCCTTTGTTCCCCCTTCTGTCCCCCGAAGGCTCCTGCTCCAGCTGAGCTGTGTCAGCACCGTGCAGGGCTGGGGGGCAGGGACCACCCAAATGTGGGACCAGAGCAGTTGGGGATGGGGGTCCTACTCTGGAGCCAGTGGGATCCTGTGCCAAATGAAGCATTTGATCCAGGAGTGCAGGGGAAAGGGAAGAGGCAGGGGATGGGCTTTGGGAATGGGACATTGTCCTCCTGGGGCGGAGTGGCCACACAGTCTGGGGCTGTCTGTGCTGCTCCTGCTGCCCTTCACCATCCCTCCCTTGGCTTTGGCCTCCCAGCACACAAAGCCGCAGGCATCCTCCCGATCCCATCTCTGTCCCAGCACACGATTAGAAAGTTGGAGTGGATGGGAGCACACTCCCATCTCCCTACACAACACACGATGCTCCCCAGAGCTCCCAAGGGCCCTGCCCTTCCCTTCCCTTCCCTTCCCTTCCCTTCCCTTCCCTTCCCTTCCTTTCCCTTCCCTTCCCTTCCCTTCCCTTCCCTTCCCCTCCCTTCCCTTCCCTTCCCTTCCCTTCCCTTCCCTTCCCTTCCCTTCCCTTCCCTCCTCACACAGGAGTAGGCAGGGAGTCACTGGAGTGGGTGCTTTGAGGATGATTTCTTCAGCAAAAAAGTCCTGAGAGGTGGGCAAAGGAATCTGAAAGGAAAGAGGATAATGCTCTGATTCCATTAAATCCCTGGGCCTTAAAATCCCACCCTGCATTTCTCATTGTCCTCATCCTGCCTCTGAACACCCAGTTCCATACTGGGAGCCAGTAGCTGCTCTGTGTGGTGCTGCTGGTGATCCCAGGAGTGCACAGCTGCTTTCAGGAGGCTGCCACACATTTTCCCTGGAATTCTGCCCACCTCGCTGCTGTTCCATCAGTTCTTTCCTTCTCCAGTATTTCCCTCAGTTAAGGGCCCCAGTGACTGACAGCAAACAAAAAACAACAACAAAAAAAGCTCCATCATGATCATATTTACTGGTGACCTACTTAAAATGCTCTTTCCTCCTGCTTTGGTGTGTGCTGCAGTGCTGCTGGCTCGAGTCTCCAGGGAATTGCTGCTGGAATGATAATGAATGCACAACGTGGCCCCTCGCTTGTTTAACTGGAGTCTCTCAAAGACATGGTTTATTTTTTATTGCATCATTTAGACTTCCTTTTTCTCCCCCACTTGTGATGTATTATTCCCATTTTTGGTCTCCCTGCTTCATGCTCTGACTGCAGGCAGAGCTATTGTTTGAAGTGATAGCATTAAATCACAGGATGCCTTTATCTTTTGATAATTTTTCTGTTTGTTTTTCAGGAAAATTAGGCTTTTAGCTCTCTCCTGGAGAGTCTGAGCTATGTTGTCAAAGGCTTGTGTTGAGCATAATTTTTTTTTCTGGTGAAAATACAGTAGCAGAGGTGATTATTTACTTAACAAACACTTTACACCTGCTTTGGTCCATTTTTGTAGGGTTGTTGTAAATGGGTTTGCAGGATGGGAAGTCATCAGCATTTTGCATGTTCATAGGATCATGGAATGGTTAGGGAGGGAAGGGAATTTAAAGCCCATCCATTCCCACCTCCTGCCATGGCAGGGACACCTTCCACTATCCCAGGGTGCTTCTTGGGGACTACCAGGGATCCAGGGGCAACCACAGCTGCTCTGGGCCCCCTGTGCCAGGGCCTCTCACCCTCCCAGGGAACAATTCCCAATTCCCAACCTCCCATCCATCCCTGCCCTCAGGCAGTGGGAGCCATTCCCTGTGTCTGTCCCTCCATCCCTTGTCCCCAGTCCCTCTCCAGCTCTCCTGGAGCCCCTTTAGGCTGTGGAAGGGCTCTGAGCTCTCCCTGGAGCCTCCTCCAGGATGAACACCCCCAGCTCTCTCAGTGTGGCTCCAGAGCAGAGGGGCTCCTTGGAGCATATTTGTGGTCGCTCCAACTTTCTAATTGCACCTCTCAAGTCTTCCTGGTTTTTCTCTTTACCAGTTCATTTAGAGGAAGCTTTGGATGTTCCTACTCACTCCCTAGTGCCCTGCACTGCTGTGGCTGGGGAGGATGGGGCTGTATTGAGTGTGTCCATGGCGTGGTAAATTAATCCTACCTTTGCAAAGAATATTCTGCCCCATCCCTGGAAGTGTCCAAGGCCAGCCTGGATGGGGCTTGGAGCAACCTGGGACAGTGGGAGGTGTCCCTGCCATGGCAGGGGATGGCACTGGGTGGACTTTAAGGTTCCTCCCAACCCAAACCATTCCATGGTTCTGTAATTCCATGAATATCAGGATGTAGGAATCCACTGAACTCATGGATGAGGGATCACACCTGTCATGTTATTTTCTGGTGGCTGTGAATCCTTCTGGGTTCATACCCCAGTCATGCTGTGTTTCCATGCCAGCCTGAATTCCCTGACCTCAAATCCAAACAATTCCTAAGCACATGGATAAAGATGCATAAAATAAACTCTGTCTCCTGTCTTCTGCGTTTGCTGGCACCCAAGAACTTTGTTATTAGAGCAAAGCCCTGGGCTTAGCTCAGGTAAATAACAAACTCAGGTTCTTGAAGTCCATAGGATCACAGATTGAGGTTGGAAGAGCCCTCCAAGATCTGAGTCCAGCTGTTCCCCAGCACTGCCAAAGCCACCACTGTCCCCTGTCCCCAAGTGCCAAACCCACAGGGCTTTTAAACCCCTCCATGGATGGGGACTCCAGCCCTGCCCTGGGCAGGCTGTTCAGATAATTCTCCAGATAATTCCGATAATTCCTGTTTCATCAGCAAACACTCTTGCACTGGGGGTTATTTTCACAGGCTGGCCGGGGGATGGCAGGTGCTGAGGGAACATTTGCCACCCTCTCCCAGCCAGCTCTGGGGTTACTGCCCTGTCTCCCTTCCCAGGGCAGGACTTTGCTCTGTGCTGTCCCCACAGAGGTGACAGTAATCATGGAGGAGGCAGGACAAGAGGGAGTCAGCTCCAGTGTAAAACCACTCAGGATCTGTGGAAATTCATTCAGTCTCTGGCTCCAAATGAGGCTGTAAGGAATGCTCAGTTCTCCTCTAAGTGGTGAGGAGGAGCTGGTCAGGAGCACAAACATGGGAACAGCTCAGTGCTGCTTTGGGAGGAGGAACTCACCCCTGGTGTCCCCTCAGTCCATGGCCACAGTGTCCCCTCTGGCTGGGAGAACTTCCAGGTGGTGGCTGAGCTTTGTAAAGTGAGTTTGGAGCCTTTGGAGTGGGTGCTGCTGCCTCCCTAGGGAAACTGGGATGTGTGTGCTGTTCTCAGGCATGACAGTCCTCACCACTCATCCCTCCCAAACCACAGAAAGAAACTGGGATTGACTGGAAGAGCTGCCAGAAAATTCTTGCCACAGAATGTGGCTCACTGGGTGGAAGTTGGGATTACAGAGAGGAATATTGTCTGTGCAGGTCTGTGTCCACGGGAGCTCATCTGGGAGCAGTAAACAAAATATTTAGAAGACACAGAGCAAGCAGGGGAAGGAAACCACAACAGTGTTCTTCTCCAGAGAATCTTTGTCACAGTCAGTGGATTTTAATGCCACCATCTCCACATGTCCCAGCTGTCCATGAGCTCCAGTGGCTGCTTCCACCTCACAAAGCACCCAGAGCCTGTTCCTCAGTTTCAGACATTGATCAGGGCTTGTGTCTTATCTCCTCATCTGCTTTCATTTCATTTCATCCACTAGAGCCCGTGGTATAAATTAATATTCCCAGGCCACAGGGTGCCTTGCATAAAGCATTTTTACATCCAAATGGCACCATACATCCTGTAACAGAGCTGTGATTCATGGGCTGTTACATGGCAAAGCTGAGGTGAAGCCAGCTGACTAATTTATACTGAGTAATTAGATTCTGAATTAAATGCACAAGAGATGATTCCTTTTTTCCCTTTGTGCTTTTCCTTGTGTGAACTCAGAAGAGCTGATACTGGTGAAGGAAAGGTTGTTTTCATTCTGCATCACCCCAGCCTGGTATCTGCTGGCAGCCTGAAGGGCAGTTATGGGAGATTTGCAGGGATGGCTCCACCCTGTGCCACCCTCCTGGGAATGTTCACGGGCCAGGCTCCCTTCCAGAAATCCCAGTGTGCAGCCAGGCCCTGGGGACCCTTCCTTCAGCCTGTGTTTGTGTCTGCAGGGATGGAGCACTCTGACAGTGATGTTTCCTTGACATACAGGTAGGGAACAGCCAAGCAATAAAAAACCCCATCTGTGCTGATCATGGGTCAGGGAATGGCTTGGTGGGAAGGGACCTTAGAACCCCTCCAGTGCCACCCCTGCCATGGCAGGGATATCTTCCAGGATCCCAGGGGGCTCCAAGCCTGGTCCAACCTGGCCTTGGGCACTTGCAGGGATCCAGGGGCAGCCACGGCTGCTCTGGGCAGCCTCTCCTGAGACCCCCTCAGTCCCCCCGGCCCCCATCCCTGGCACAGGAGTTGTTCCTTCGCTCCTGTCCTCATGGAGATGCTGATGGGCACAGATTTGCAGAAGCTGAGCTATGGATCCAGCAGGATCTGGGCTGTCACCCCCTCCATGCCATGGGGACAGGTCCCCCCAGGCTGCTGGTGACAACCCCTGCTCGTGTCCAGCTCCTGCCTGGGGGTCCCAGCCGGCCCTGGCCCCACAGAGCTGCTGGAAGCTGAGCCTGGCCAAGGGATGGGTCCCAGTCCTGCTGCATCCCCAGGGAAGCTGGAGGGGCTGAGCTCTCCCTGCCCAGGCAGGAGGGTCCTTCTCCAGCCTGCAGGGTGGGACTGCAGGGATTTCCACGGGGTCAGCAGGGGGACATTTCCAACTGCAATCTCCAAGCCCCCGGCCCAGTGTCCCCAGCCAGCCCTGCTATTTTTAGCTTGGTTTCCCAGGGAAACAGGGCTTTGTGTGGCTGCTGTATCCTAAGGTTTGACAGTGAGGGAGAGAGGTAGTAAAGATCACACTCTGTGGGACTTTTTTTGTGAAAATGGCTCCTTTTGATTAAAGAGACAAGCCCTGAAATCTTCAGCCATCCAGGGGGTTTCAGCATCCACAGCTCTTAGGCAGTCACTGCCTTGCTGCTTCCTCAGCCCTCCAAGAATTATCTCACATGGAAAAGGAAAGGGTGCTGAGGAACAAGGCAGTGATTTTTTGGGGTTATTTATTTTTTGAGAAAGCACAGTGTAGTCCTTCCTCCACTCAAGAGCCTCTCCTGGGATGCTCTTCGTGGAAGCATAAAAAATGCTTCTGTGGAGCCTCCAGCCATGTGCAGGATCCAGCAGCATCTGCTGAGTGAATCCTTTGCCTTTTTATAATGTGGAAAAGAGGAAAGCAAAGCTTTTTTGGTGCTGGAATGCAGTGGCCCTGGGCTGCTGCAAACTTTCCAGCCCCACACACACACTTGGGCTTGGTGTTCACATCCAGACTCAGGTGGTGACATTTCCTTCCCAGGAGCTTGTGAAGAGAATAAAAAGGGTGATTAAAACACTTACTCATATGTTTATGACCTCAAAGACCAGCACATGTTGTGTTTTGCCTTGCTCAGCATCAGCTGGAGAGTGAGACAGGACAGAATCCTGTTTTCCAGAGCCAGGGAACATAAAGTGCATCCCCACAGCAGGCATGACTTGTGTGAAGTGGGGGTTTAAGTAGCCTGAGTCAGGGGAGGTGATTTTTAGATCCCTTGTGGTGTGTCAGGAGTCTGCCCGGGGCTGCAGGTGGGACCTGCAGGAGCCTCCTGCCCCTCTGCAGTGACAGCTGGGGACAAGGGGTATCCCCAGGGTCTCTGAAATGCCACCACAGCTCTGTGTTCAGGACCTTCATTCCACCATCCACTTTCAAACCAGAGCAGGGCATGTCTCCAGCAGCAGGTCCCACTTTGGGGCAGGTAGGATAGAGGTGCCAATTCCCAGAGCCTTCATCCCTGCCTGGGTTTGCCTGAGTTGTACACTTGCAGTGTGAGGGACGTGTTTGCCCAGCTGCTCCTCAGGGCTGGGTTTGGCTCAGGCTGGAATTAATTTGCTTTATAATAAGGAATTCTATGAAGACTTTTGAATGTTAATAGTCCTCTTGTGCCTCACTGACAGCTCCCCTGGTGCTGTATCCTGCATGTTGGCCAGGAGAGTGCTGAATGACAAGAGAAAGGAGCAGGATGAGGATGAGGTTGGAAGGGGCAGAAAATACAGCTTGGGAGAGAGTGAGCTTAGAAGGAAGCTCAGCTGGTGCAGCCCTCACACCTGAGTGACTCAGGGGCTGCCTGGTGTGGCTCACGCCCCCTGCAGCAGGAGGGGTTGGGATGTGTCACCTCACAGGGACAGTGACAGGATCTCCCACTGCTGGGAGGGACCTGAGGAGCTGCAGGGGAGGGGTCGGTGCTGGTGGCTCCTCTCTGCTGGGGGCTTCAGCCTGAGGGGTCTCACTACAGAACGATAAAACCATCAGGGCTGGAAAAACCCTCTGAGATTGAGTGCAGCCATTCCCCCAGCACTGCCAAGGCCACCACTGACCTTTGTCCCCAGGTGCCACATCCACACAGCTTTTAAACCCCTCCAGAGATAACAACCCCTCCCCACTGTCCTGGGAAGCTGTGTCAGGGCTGGCCAACCCTTTCCATGCAGGAATTTTCCCCAAATCCACCCTCAGCCGGCCCTGGCCCAGCCTGAGGCCGTTCCCTCTCCTCCTGTCCCTGTTCCCTGGAGCACAGCCCGACCCCCCGGCTGTCCCCTCCTGGCAGGAGCTGTGCAGAGCCAGAAGGGCCCCCTGAGCCTCCTTTGCTCCAGAACAACCAACAAGGCAGCACTCCCAGCCTGAGCAGCCCCAGCAGCCAAACAGGCTCGTTTAGTGCCAGCTTAGGGAGCCCTGTGGCACACAGGAGGAGTGGTGGCAGTGGGTCCCAGGTGTGACAGACCTTGGTGACACACTGAGGTAAGCAAGGCTGGCTCACCACTGTTATTCCTGTCTAGGCTGTGGCCACATTATTTACTTTGAATAAATTGGAAGGGCCTTTGTATTCATGAAATCCGAGGCACCCGCTGTGATTGATGACTTTGAGGTTACACCCCAGATTGTTCCACCTCCTTTGGCACTGCCAGGCCTGAGCTGCCTCATCCTCCCCTGGGCAGATCTCCTCCTCAGAATGACCTTGGTGCTCCTGATCCAGCCCTGGCCAGGGGAGCAGCACTGGCTGTGCTCAGCTGGGCTGGAGGGACTTTGGATTGACAGGACACAGGGAATGGCTTCCCCCTGCCAGAGAACAGGGATGGATGGCGTAGTGGGGGGAATTCCCCCATGTGAGGGTGGGCAGACCCTGGCACAGGGTGCCCAGAGAAGCTGTGGGTGCCCCTGGAAGTGTCCAAGGCCAGGCTGGATGGGGATTGGAACAGCCTGGGACAGTGGAAAGTGTCCCTGCCATGGCAGGGGTGGCACTGGGTGGGCTGTAAGGTCCTTTCCCACCCAAACCATTCCATGATCTTGCCCACAGGATTAGAGGTGAGTTTTGTTCATATTTATATGGAGGAAAGCAGCAAAATAAATGACTGAACACAGAGGGGTCAGTGCTGCTGGCCCAGTGTCCATAAAGTCCCTGGGATTCTGGATTCCTCGTGTAGGTCATGCAAGCCTCGTGTCAGTTGTGATCACACATCTCCTGTAGCTCGTAGCAATGTTGTGTTGTGGTTGTAGCTGGAACTAAAAATAGAGTGGGAAAGGGCAGGATGGCCACCACTGACCTAGTTCTGGGTTTGGTGTGCTTGGCTTTCAAAAAGTCAAGGAGATAAAAGTTGTCTGCCTGTCACCTTAGTTCCCAAGGGATGCTCTATTTGCAGGAGATTGTTCCCTGGTCAGGCAACTTCCTCCAGGTTTGGTTAAAGGGTTCAACCATGTTTAGCTCAATGCAAACCTGGCTGCAGGCAGGAAGGATATCCCTGAGAGGTTTAGTGGTCTTCTGTCCTAGCCCCTGTTCTGCTCTGTTGTCACTGCTGGGGAGGTCCCTGAGCCTCTCTGGGACCATAAGAATGTGCAGGGAATGTGTGGGAATGTGCAGGACCCCACAGACACCCCCATGACCCCGAGCTGGGCACTTGGCCATCAGGGGCTGCTCATGCCAGGAGCCTTGGAAGCTTGGAAATCAATTAACTTCCAACTGCAAAGCTTATTAGCCCAGAGAAAAACATCTTCAGTGCTGGCTCAGAGGTGGATTTGTAAGTAAGGAGAGGAGGGATTCAGATGCAAGTCTGGAAAAGGCATGGGGCAGGTTTGGGTTAGATTTGTTTTGCTCTCCAGAAGAGCATCCCTCGCTCCCAGCAGCAGGGGATTGATGAAACCACCTTGCCTGAAGATTGGGTCCTTTTCTTCTAAAAACTCTTGGCACAGCAGCTGGTTCCTCCTCCCTGCTGCCCTCCCACTGGAGCTTCCCAGGGAAGAGTTGGTACATTTGCGTTCCATGGTCAGTGCAGAGAAATTCACGTGTGGCAGGAGCCAGGCAGAGCCACGGGCTGGGTTTGATCTGCCTTCCCCCAGAGAGGGCTTTATTCCAGCATCCTGGCTCTGCATTTTGCACTGATTTATTTATTCATGTTCCCCCTGTCTGTGAGATTTGGGGGTGGAGTGGGGACAGCAGAAGGAACCAGGCTGAAAAGCACCTCTGTTTCCAGAAGATAGAATTATATTTCTGCCTTCAGTCCCAAATGCCAACCATCAGCAGAGGAAGTTTGGGGTGACAGAGATTAAGTATGCATCAGCTTTGTGGCTTTTACCAAAAGCTTATTTTTAACCATAAACTTCCCAGAGAAAAGTTCTTCACTTTCCTCTGCACTTAATAAAGGCCACCTCCTGTCCCAGGCTGTGAATCCACTGCAGAGTCCTGCTCCTAGCTGGAGCCTTCACCAGCCTGATAGCTGCCCTTGACTTTTGGGGCAGTCTCAAGGTGAATTCCCAGGGGTTAAACTGAATTCCTGCCCATTAGGCCTCAGGTTACTGCAGTTTTCTCTGTGCTTTGAAGATCCTGTCACTCACAGCTTATCTCCTTTTCTCAGAGCAGAGATCTGACAGGGTCTGGGCCTCCAGGTTGGGATTCCAAGTGACTTGGCAGTTGTAAATGTCAGGGGAGAGGGAGGTTTGAAGCTGTGGGGTGGAGGCACCTTGCTGTGAAGAAGACATCATCCACCCCTCCCGAGATCCATCTCTCACCCATCTCGTTGTGTATCTCTGAGGACAAGTGTTGAACCCCACATCTCGCTCCCCCTCTCCAAAAAGCCCTGCCAGTGCAGCTGCCTCTGGATAAAAGTCTTCTCTCAGCACGGCTTTGGTCCCTTTGTGCCTTCCCCACCCCTTGCTGAGAGCTCTTCCTGGGAAAGCTTGTCTTTAGTCTGAGCCTTCCTGAACTGGTGCCTCCATGGGTTTTGGTGGTTCCAGGTTTATTTAACCTGGAGTTCTTTGTGTCTAGACAGGTGCGTGGGGTGGGTTTCAGTGTGAGCACAGGGAGTGAAGGACCTGCCTGGAGCTCTGGGGTGGCGGCCTCGCCCCAGCTCCTTCGAGGTGTGCCCTGCTTCACCCAGGCCCTGCTGGCAGAGAGATGGGCTGGGTTCCCTCATTCACCTAAAGCCCTGTCGTTCTCCTTGTTTTGTTTCCTGCAGTCTCAGAACTGCTTTTTCAAGGTACTTGCCCAGCTGGAATATCCCTAAATATGCATCGAGTCCCAGGTCAGTCTCTGCAATCCCTGTGAGCAAAGCACAGGGCATGTTAAGCAGGGCATGTATAGATTTTAAACAGAGGTAACAAGCAAGGAAGAGGTGGCAGGTGATTAAATGAAGGTGAAGAAAGAAGCCAATGAGACTGCTGAAGTGTCAGTGCCCTTTCTCCAGGTCTGAGGCACCCTTGGTGCTAATGAGCCCCGGCTGTTTCTGTGTCAGCCCAGCCCCGGTGCTGGTGGGGCCCTCCTGGCTGTGAGCTCTGCTGCTGCTGCAGTGCAGGGTGGGCTCTGCTCACCCCTCAGGTGTGGGCAGGGGGTTGTGCAGAGCACAATCTGGTTTAGCCAAGTCATGAATTTCAAACAGGGAAATAAAGAGGAACTTTTCTGCAGAGTGCTTGGAAGGAGAATGCCTTTATCCAGCCACACTTTCCTGTATGCCCCCTTCCCACTGGCATCCCAGACTGGCCATTGATCATGTGGAGTGAGCCAGGCCAGCTCTCATCCTGCAGCTCCAGGGCAGGTCATGCCGAGTGACAATTGCCCATCTGGAAGTGTCCAAGGCCAGTCTGGACAGGGCTTGGAGCAGCCTGGTCTAGTGGAAAGTGTCCCCTGCCCGCAGCATGGAGTGGAAATGGATGATCTTTAAGGTGCTTTTCAACCCAAACCAGTCTGGGATTCCATAATTAAATTATCTTGGAGACCAATCTCTGATGCTGTTTCTTTTCCCAGAATGCAGGACAGTTGTGTCACCACTGTGGGTTCCCGTTGGTCTGTGTTACACAGTTCAGCCCAGAGGGACACAGGGTCAGTGAGACAGGGAGGAGGCTTCTGCACAATTCCGTGTGCTCGCTTTGAGGCGCAGAGAGCAGTGGGGCCAGTTCTTCAATGATTCAGAAATCACTTTTGAACAGGGTGTTGGAATGGTTTGAGTGGGAAGGGACCTTAATGATCACCCAGTTCCACCCCCTGCCATGGGCTTCCACACCTTCCACTTTCCCAGATTTCTCCAAGCCTTGGGCACTCCCAGGTATCCAGGGACAGCCACAGCTTCTCTGGGCACCCTGTGCCAGGGCACATCCCCATCCTCCCAGGGAACAACAGTTCTTTGCCAACATGGATCTATCTAACCCTGCCCTCTGGCAGTAGGAACTCATAACCCCTTGTCCTGTCTCTTCAGGCCCTTGTGAAATGTTCCTCTCCAGCCCTTTTGTGGTGAGGATGCAGAATACCAATAAATCTGATTATCAAATTCACAAGCTCTTTTCCAAGGGAAGAGGAGGGAATGCAAAGGAGAGTGCCTGCAATGCAGGGATGGTGTGAGGTTTCCCACATCAGCAGCCTCTTGGACAGACTGTCAGGGATCACCACTGCTGAAATTTTCCTCCATGTAGGCTGGGAAATTCCAGCATCATCGGCTCATCCCTCTCCAGCTCACCCAGGACTACTCATCCCTTTTGGCATCCCTTCGAGGTTGGTTGCCAGTGATGTGTTACTGCATCTCCTGCTTGAGTTCAAAGGAATTGGGTTAATGAGCAGAAAGTCAGCCATCAAATTGCACTGACGCTTGCTTGCTGCCTCCTGGATTTCCCACTGCAGCCTCTTTGATCCCTGGGATGCAGGCAATTAAACACAGCAGCACTGAACACAAACCACCTCACACGCTGGTTCAGTCCCTTGCTTTTGTGTAATGTGCTCTTCAGATGAGGCTGAAACAGGATGAGAGTGAGGAGTAGGGGAGGGAGGAGAACATAAATTCGTGGAAAACCTTTTGTCTTGGGAAATAAAATGGATCTGCAGACAGGTTGTAATATCCTTAAATCCTCATGTGCTTCAGCAGGCTGGGGAAGGGCAGCAGCCCAGCCTGGAGGAGGAGCAGCAGCTCAGGAAAGGACAGATCCATCAGGAGTAGCTGTAACTGAGGCTGGGATTCCACAGTGCTGAGGGAGATCCAGGACTGGGTTCACCCAAGGCCCGAGGGGAGGAGCAGGGGAGCAGCATCAGGCTGGAAAAGGAGCTTCTCCAGGTGGCTGCTGTTGCACTGTGTGGCTGCTGGCACAGGCCTTTGAGCAGGAAGGGATGCTCCCTCCATCTGTTGCTGCAATAACAATCACAGCAGTACAACCTGACCCAGGAATCAGTCCTGGGGTTTCCAGGGGCTTAAGTATTCATTTGAAGAGGGTCCTCCCCCAGGAGCTGGGAGGGAGGCACAAATCCCTCTGGGAGCTCAGGCCAGCAGCAGCATCCTCCAGCAAACAGCCCTGCAGCATTGCTGTGCTGGAAGGGGCTGGTCAGCCAGGGAGTGCCAAAATTCAGTGTTCAGAGAGAGCCAGGCTGAGGCCAGGCTGAGGCCAGCTCCTGCTATGGGCTGGGGAAGGGCTGTCACCACCCCGGAGAGCAGCACGGTGACCCTGGGCCCTGTCACATCTCAAAATTCCCTCCTGGACAGCGACCTCTGACGAATCCTGGGGGCTGCTTTCATTTCACCTGCTGACAGCAGCCACATCCTGCTGGGTTTGCTGAGTGTTGTCAGCTGAGCTTGAGCGAGCAGGAACTGGAGGTCAAGGCCTGCCTGACAGTGAGAATTAGGAATGAGGGCATCCTAATCCTAACTCCGGATTTAATGATTTCTTTCAGCATCATTAAAAATATTCAGCGAGCTTGTGGAGTCGGGCACATCCTGTAACTGCCTGTGTTGGGGAAATATATTTTTGCAAAGAAAGGCTGTTCTGTTCTGCTGTGACTCAGGCCTGGGGATTGGGAGCACAAATAGGAATGATCCAGGCAGGAGAGGACGTTTCCGTGGTGAGGAGGATGGCAGAGGGGGCGTGCTGCAGCTCCACAGCCTCGCACAGCAAAGGAAAACATTTTTAGCTCATGCAAATGTTTCACTTCCTCCTCATATGGTGACTTCACAGAGGCCAGCACCGGAGATGGTTCTGTCAGCAGCTCCTCAAATCCACTCAGCGAGATGCCAGCGTGCCCTTGAGCTCTGGGAATGATCCTGGCAGGCTCTGGAGCTCTAGCCTAGCATGAGGCTGGCTCTGCTGGTGTGTGAGGGCTGGGGATCAGCCCCTACAGATGAGATTTGCTCTTTGTATTTTATATTGAATTTTCTCTTGCAGCCTTGACTCAGCTCAGAGATGGGAGCTGGGCTGGGCAGGGGCTGGGATGGAGCTGCTGCAGCCTGGCTCAGGCCCTGCCTGTCCCTGCCTGTCCCTGCCTGTCCTGTCTGTAGTGTCACTGCCTGTCCTGCCTGCAGTGTCCCTGCCTGTCCTGTCTGCAATGTTCCTGACTGTCCTGTCTGCAATGTCCCTGCCTGTCCTGTCTGCAATGTTCCTGACTGTCCTGTCCCTGCCTGCCTGTGCCTGTCCTGCCCAGCTCAGTCTTCTCTCCAGGGTAACCATTCCAGCATTTGTCCTTTCCCCTGCCCACAGGGATGTGTTGGAATGGCCACAGCTTCCCAGCACAGTCCAGGGGAGCTCAGGTTGGTTGAGGTGACCGAATCAAGGGTCCCTGAAGTGTAAACAGAAATTCAAGTTGTGCGTGGTTGTTTGGGGTTTTTTTTTAAGAAAAGCTGAGTATTAGGGAATGTTTGAACCAGCTTTCCTACCTCTGCAGGCACAGGAAGTCAGGCTGTGCCACTTAAATCTCAGAATGGTTTCTCCAGGTAGCCCAGGGGGTCAGGTGGCTGCTGGTGGCCTTGGGAGTGACCCTGTCCCTTGGGCCAAGGGTGATGCCCTGCAGGGATCTCCTGTGGCAGCCAGAGCAGCTTTTGTTTCAGCCTTTCTAGGAAGCAGCTGGAGCAGAGCCAGGGAGGACGGGAAGGGAGGGGGACGGAGGGACAGCAGGGTGGGGTACAGGTGTGCTTCTCCTGGGGCAAAGAGGAGGGGAAGTGGCATCCTTTGTGCAGCACGGTGACAGGGGTGCCTGGGAGGGCTGGTGGGGATTTTGGGGTCCCCAGAGCAGGGACAGTCACCATGGCAACAGCAGCAGCATCGCAGGCAGTCGCTGTCACACTGGTGATTGAATCAGTTCATCTCCAAATCCTTAACAATAACAATGATAACAAGAATAATATGGAAATGCTTCGTGGGCAAGGGGCTGGGGCGTGGCTGCAGCCCCTTACTCCATGGGGAGCCACACACGGAATTCCGAGAGAGAAACCCTGAGCGTGCAGATTGCTCTGCAAACTCCCCTCAGCAGAAATGGGGGAACAGCACTAGAAGCCAGTTTCTGACAAGCAATCTGGGAGGGAGGGGGGGGTTGTGGTTTAACAACAAAAGTAATTTTGCTTCTCAGTCCCCTGCCAAGCTTTAGCCATAGCTCAGGCTGTGCAGCACCACAGTGGGACATGTGGGGGGGGGGATTTTCCATGCTGAAAATCTGATTTTTGGTATGGAAAATTTTCCATATTGAAAAAAGAAGCCTCTCTTACCATGGGAGTAAAGTATCCTTTCCAATTATTGTATTTTCCCCCCTTATCTCCTGTATTTTCTCTCCCTTACTGGCCAGAGCTGCAGCAGGGGAAGCAAATTCAACTCTGCATCTGTAAAGGTTGAATTTTTCATAGACAACTAAATATTTTAACACATGGAGACAATAACACTCCCCTGTTAAAAATAAGCAAACTCCTCCGCCTTAGTTATGTGGCAGTTACCAAAAAATAACATCCACTGGAGCACTCAGCTGCAATTTAAAAGTAAAATTAAAATTTCGTGGTGTTTGTCTGGTTTGACAAGATTTATTGCAATCTCTCATTATGCGGCAGGTTCAAGGGAACCTCTCCAGAGGACACAGAACAATTTAGAAAATGAAAGCCTGAAACAGTTTATTATTAGAAGCTGGGTTGGAGTTTGTAGGGCTCCTACACGGAGTTATTTCATCTGGTACATTGGAGATATTTTTTGCTGAAGCCATTAAACCCTTGGCAAACAAACCTATTATTAAAACTGATTTAGGCTAAGACAGGATAAATACTTTGAACTCTATTTAATTGACTTATTTCACTTCAGAGTTCAGTCTCAGTCCTAAGACTAAAGAGAATTTAATTCAGGAATTTCCCCTTCCTGTCTGTTTGTAGGTGCCAGCTCCATGTCCCCATTGTCCCCTGCCACGGCCCAGACTTCACAGCAGGTTGCAGTGTAGGAATATTTCTCTTTTTCACTTGGATTCTGAGCTTCAGGGTGGAAATCTTTCCCTCCCTATGTTGCTGCTGCCCCATCCCATTCATGGGATGCCCTTGCTTGGGACACAGAGCGTTCCCTGCCCTCCCCAGGACACAGCTCTGCCAAAGGTCTCACTCAGGAGTTCAGAGGGAGCTTTGTGTCCACGTTTGTGTCCAGCAAACACAGACCAGGAGGAAATTGCTGCTCAGATAAGCAGAGATCAGGCTGCCCAGGGAATGGTCACAGCTCCAGGGAGCTCTGACAGGTTTGGACACTCTCAGGGTGCCACTCTTGGGGTGCCTGTGCAGGGTCAGGAGCTGGACTGGATGGTCCTAATGGGACCTTTCCAGCTCAGGATATTCAGTGGTTCTATGAGATTAAAATCTGGTTTTATATAGTCCATATTATGTTTTTATTGTCCTGGTTTTCCTCCTACTCACGTCCCCAGCTCTCTCTACATGATTTTCATGTCTGATGACAGCTCCACCTCTGTCTCAGCCCTGGCCAAGCACTGCTTTTTCCTGGGTGTTTGTTTTTCTGTGTCCCTGCAATTACTTTGGCGTGTTTGCTTGGGCCTGAGGTCTGACATGAAAGCAGGCAGTGTTTGCTGGAGGGGAAGGGATGCACCTGGGATGCATCATAATTCCTGCCTGGAACACTTGGAGCTGCAGGTCTGGGCACATCCTCTGGGGAGACATGGGACAGGCAGGGCTGCTGGGGCTGGGCTACCTCAGACGTGGCCACAGTGGCCCTTTGGCCAGGCCAGGGCCAGGGGACAGCTCGTGGTGGAAGGTCCTTCCCCAGCAGAGTGTCCTGTGCTCCCTAAAGTTGTGCCAAGTTCTCTTTTTTGTGGTTTTACTCCTTTTTGGGCAGTGCTCGTTCCTCCTCATCACTGTGATCTCTCTGCAGCTGTGCCCTGCTTTGGGTTTATTTTCTCCCAGGAAGGATTTTGGTGGGACTGTTCCTGTGTGCTCCAGCTTTGGAGCAGCTCTCCTGGCACTGCCCTGGGGTTTGTCCTTGCCCCTGGCACAGCAGGGACACTCCCCTGTGTGTGAGGAGCACCTGGGGCCACCACTGTGTTCCAGAGCAAAATGATCCTTTGAGAAATCCCCAAAATGGAGGGTTTGAGACACCAGCTCAAACCTGTTTGGTTGCTTGCCAGTGGAGTAAGGCTTAAAAATCACAGTAAATTATTTTATCTTGGATATTTTGTTACTTGCTTAGCAACAACTCACATGAATGTGTAAAAATGATTAAATGTCACAGAATCAGAGAATGATTGGGGTTGGAAAGGATCCTAAAGCTCATCCAGTGCTCCCCTGCCATGGGCAGAGACACCTTCCACTGTCCCAGGGTGTCCAAGCCCTGTCCAACCTGGCCTTGGACCCTTCCAGTGTCCATTTGTTGATGCAAACCGGAGCACAACTGCTCAAAACAGACCCCTGAGCTTCCCAAAGAGCTCCCAAAATGTGCTCACACTCCCACCTTGCCCAGACCCTGCATGGGGGAGTTGGGGACGTGCAGTGCTCAGAGCTGGGATTGCTCAGGCAGCTCAGAAAAGTCTGGAATTTGTTTCATATCCTCAGTTCTGAATTTCTGCTGGAAACAACCCAGGCTGTTTGCAGGGTACACAACAGTCCCAGTTTGGATTGGCAGGGTTGGCTTTGCCATATGGCTGGGCTCAAGGCTGGAGGTTTCCTCTTCCAAAATCCCATGGGGATGGTCAGGGTGACCTCACAGGGAGCTGCTGCTGGAACAACCTCAGCTCTTGGCATTGGAGGTGGTTGTTTGAGCTGAAGCAAAACATGGCAGAGAGGTTGTCTGCAGTTAATAATGATAAATATTAATTCTCAGCATCAAACAAAAAGATGGGATAATAGAGTCCCACTTAATAATCCTCCAGCATTAGGAGAGACATGTCCAGGAAGTGGTTTCTTCTCTCCAGTATCTTCATAAATTCTCATTTCTCAGGTAACTAAGTGGTATCTTTGGGATGATGGAAATTAAAATACATATACATAAAACATATAAAATACACAAAATCCTGCCAGGTTGGGCTGAGAGCCTGGTGAGCTGTCCCTGGTGGTGCAATCAGTGCAGAGTTTGTGGTACAGAAACTTCCCAGCAACTTAGGACTGGAAAGGATAAAAAATACCAGCTGATGGGGGCTTTTTGTTCATGTCCTGCAGCTCTTTTCAAATAAATGATAATACTCTGATATCAGACTGCTGGTGTTCCCACCAGGGGTTATTGCTTCAGCATCCCAGCTCTGGAAATAGATGTGTTGGGGATGCTTGAGAAGCATCTGGACTTGGAGGAGTGTTTTCTGTACATTGTAAAAACCCCTCCAGAATTCCAGCAAGGCTCCTTCAGGACTGGGCTTTCACAGTTCTACTTTTCTGCCAAAATCTTTTCTCTGGAGTTTCCAACTTCTTTTTTATCTACTTTCTTCTACATGAAAATCAGTAGCAAGTGTAGAGGTGGCTCCGCAGGCAGCACGAGGAAGCAGCTGAGATTCTCTCCCAGGGTCTCCCAGGCCAGAGAAGCTGCTGGAAGCATTCACAGGTGATATCCATAGGGAAAATCTGCTCCTAGGCTGTGTTCAGAGCCAGACTGAGGTGGTGGGTGGTGCTGAGGTCCCTTTGCTGGTGCCAGTTGTCCCCTGCAGCCACTGGCTTTGGTCACTGGTGTCCCTCAGCTCGGGGTGGTTCCTATCCCCTGTGTGCAGGAGACTCAGGGAGTGCAGGAGCCCAGGCCCTGGGCTGGGAAACAAAAGCTTCCCATGGTTCAGGCAAAGCCCTTCCAGCTTCCTTGGCCTCTGAACAACCTCTGCTGAAGCTTCAGCTCCTCCTGAGGCCCAGCCAAGGCCTTCAGGAGCTGCTCCTGACTCAGGCTGATTTCATTGGAAATTCTAAACCTGCCTGAGTCAGGGCTTGTGAGCAGGAACCTCTCGGGGCTGTCTGGAGGCAGCCCTGAATTGCTCTCCAGGATCACAGGAGGATGTTAAGTAGAACATCTCCTTGGAGCATGTGCTGTTTGCAAGGATAAAACCAGGGAGGTGCTGCCAACAGAGCTGGAAGAACTTAAACACATTATCCAGAGAGACCTCATCAGAGGAAGATAATTCTGGGAAGATGTGTGATTTGGGAAAACCTTGATAATCCTCAAAAAGGAAAATGGTGGCAGGTCAGAGATTGTGATCTTTCAAACCAGCAATTCCCCATCAGTGTTGTGCCCCTGCAATTTCAGGATACAGAAAAGGGTCTCCTGACAACATGACCAAAGAAGTTCTGTGTATATATGGGAGGGTGGGGGGGAGGATTTCAGAGTGTTTGCTCCCAAAAACATTTCCTAGAGAATGGAACAGACTGCTGCTCTCCACAGAGGGATGTAGGAAAGGATGTGATGAAAATGCTTTCACAGAAGAACAACAGAAGTTATTTAAAATGCAGAAAGCCAAACCATGTTAGCATTTGATCAGGTCAGTCTGTCAGTTTATTGGTTCCTCTCAGAGCTGGGTTGATTGTTATCTGTGACCACACAAAAACCTCCTCCCCCTTTGTCCAGTATTTGTCACCATTTCTTCAGGGCCATGGTAGAAACTTTGATACCAAGTCAAGACATTTTTGTTCACTTCTCAGTCGTCCAACCTCAAACCATCCCATATCCAGTATGCCCTATGTGTGTGCTGCTCGTGTTGAGGGGGAGAAGGGCCTGGGAATGCCAGGGAATGGAGAGCCCAGGGAGTGCCAGACAGCCCCAGGGCTGAGAATTGCCCCTCTGAACCTTGGGGCCAAACTGCAGCAGAATCTTTTCAGTTCATTCAAGTAAGACCTGCCTGGAATGCTGAGGGATGGTGGCAAAGGAAGGGTCTTAGAAGTTTCCAGGGGTGCCTGGCTCTGGAGCAGGCACCAAGGGGCAGGAGGTGCTGCCTCACCAAACCCCCCCTGGTTTGCGTTGGAAACAGCTGTGAGGAAGATCTGTCACTGCAGGAGAGGCGGGATGGGCAGAGCAGAAGTTGATGGAGCTTCAGAGCTTTAGAGAACAGGGATAAAATTGTCCTTTTTTTCCTTCCCTGGTGCCATCTGAGTGGTTCCAGAGGAGCCGAGCTGAGGGTGAATTGTTCGTGTCCTGCACCATCAGGACGGCAGAGGGGGAGGATGTGGGGTGGAGCCCAGCCAGGTGTCCCCCTGTCCCTCTTCCCCTGCTTCCTACCACTCTCCCAGCGTTTTGCTGCCTGCTGCTCCATCCCCTGCTGGCCAACAGCCACGTTCACTCTTGTATTTTAAACCACCCCGTTTGTGAGCGTTTGCTGCGCTCACCTGGGGCGGGCAGGAGCTCATTCGGACCTGAGCAGCACCAGGGCTTGGCCCTGTGCTCAGTGGAGGAGCCCCTCGAGCTCCTTCAGCTGAGCTGTCAGACCATGGCCAGCACCACTTTATCACTGCCCAAAACAGATTTTGGCCGTGGTTTGGTGCTCGGGTCAGGCAGCTCCAGCCCAAGGCAGAACCAAACACGAGCCCGTCCCTCTCGTCTGTGAGGTGTCACCTGAGCCTTTGCTCACCTGGCCAAGGCTCATTTGGCTCCTGGGCAGCACCAAGGAGTTTTCCAGCAGGAAAGGAGTGGAGCAGTTAAACGTTCCTGCCCCATGGGGTGCATCCCTGGGAGCACCATCCCCTCCCAGTTCCCCCAGCAGGGTTTGGGTGAAGCCATCCCAGATCCACAGGCCAAGAACCTCTCAATTCCACCGGGTTTCTATCAGAGCAGATGGGTAGAAATCGTGCAAAGAAAAAAGCTGACAGGGAGCAGGCTCTGCTCTCCCCCTTTCTGTAGCCAGGGGATCAATCCCCGTTGCTACAGCAACTGATTATTGACATTTATTAACAAAAAGCCCACTTATGACTTGGAAGTGCTTATTCCCAAAATTAGTTTGCACTTAAGATTATATAAGGAGGGACAGTCTGCACAGCCTGACATTATCCAAACCAAACAACTCATTAAATTCAACCAGAGCTTGGGCAGAGCTCTGTCAGAGCCCTTTCCACTCCCAACCTGCCAAGTCCTGCTGGGGCTGCTGCCCCCAGTTTTCAGCTCTAAATACCTACTTATTAATTGAATTTCTCCTGTCTACTGGCACAAGGGCAGAGGGGCTGGAATAGATTGCTTTTCCTGGACTCTTGATTTACCAAAGGCATTTTGTCCCAGGCAATGAGCATTAAACTTTCATAGAATCACAGAGGGTGGGAAATATATCCAAGATCATTGAATCCAACCATTAGTTTGGTCTCTACTTTAGAGGATATTCCCCTTATTTTGATCTTTTTCTGTTTTTCCAAAGTAAAAGCAGAGATGTTAAAAGAATGAGTTGAGGTGGGATTTCAGCTGTATTGTTTCTAGGCTGAGTTCAGTTTGTAAATATAGCTCCAAAAAACTAAATATAACTGCCAACACTTGTTAATTGTTCTTGTTAATACTTTGTGAGCTGCCAGTGATTTTACTAAATCAAGTTGTTGATTTAGTAATCAAAGTAATGACAGTGCTTCAAAATACTTCTAATTTGAAGTCACTTTGGGTGCTGCAGAGTTAAGGAATCACAGAAGCTTATTGCCAGTGGGGCTTTCTACAGACTTATCATTTTCAAACCCAGCATTTTGAGTTTGTTTTAGTGAAATGGTAGAAAAAGGCCAGTAAATCTCTATGGCAAATTGGAAATGTTATTTTGGATTTTGAGAACAATGGGAATGGGAAGTATTGACTAGGTCTATGTTTAATTTAGGTTTTAATTATCATTTTTGTGTTAGTCTTTAAATCCTTCCTACAAAGCAATCAACACTCCAGAGGTAAAATTCCACCCCTAGGAATCGAGGAGGAGGCAGCTGAAAATAGCACAGTACCCTCTTCTCTCTTTTTCTCAGTATCCTTGTGCAACCAGGCAGCAGACAGCTCATGCCTGGCTTTCCTCCTCTTTGGATCCCACAGATGAGGAGATAAAGGCAAGGAGGAGAGGCAGGAGCAGCCCCAGGACAGAGTTCCACGGGCAGGAGGTGCCACAATCCTCTTCCAGCAGCACCACCCCATCTCCTGCAGTGCTCCTGCAGCCAGAGGCTCTACCCTGGGCTTTGGAGCCAGGGCTGCCCCCTTTGCCAGGCACCTCAGCCATTCCCTGCCCCTGCTCTTCCTGCTGGTCTTGCTTCAGGAAGAGCTCAGGGCATCAGGAATGAGCCCTGGCACATCCCTGCCTCAGCAGCAAATCCATCAGCCATTTCCATTTTCCCAGTCTCTGCTTTTCCTGTGTCCCAGGACTTGGATGTGGGAGGTGCAGCTGCCCACGCTCTGTCCCAGGTGCAGTGGGCTGTTCCTACAGCTTCTCTCTCCATTTTGATTCCAGCATTTCTGGGGCTGTTGATATCTGGAAGCCTCTAAGAAAATCTTAAATTCATCTGGCTTAGGATCAACATCTCCTTGTCCTTAAAGGCTGTGAAGTGGCACCTCACAGGCAGCAGCTTCCTTTCAGGAGTTACATTCCAAAACAAAGGGGGAATTTTTGGAAAATCCTTTTCAAAACTGTCATTCTGTTAATGGCCAAACCATCCCATCATTTGCCTTCTGGCTTTCCCTCATCAAATAAAACTGAGGAGAAAAAGCAGGTGGAGGCAGATAGAGTCAGAGGCAGCAGAAGTTTTACCAGCTGACATCTGTGATAAGTGAGAGCAATACTGCAGTGATCACATGCATAGGGATGGGACAAGGGAATGGCTTCAGACTGAAAGAGAGCAGGGTTAGGTGAGATATTGGGCAGGAATTGTTCCCTGGCAGGGTGGGCAGGCCCTGGCACAGGGTGCCCAGAGCAGCTGTGCTGCCCCTGGAGCCCTGGCAGTGCCCAAGGCCAGCTTGGACAGGGCTGGGAGCAGCCTGGGACAGTGGAAAGTGTCCCTGCCATGGCAGGGGTGGCACTGGATGGGCTTTAAGGTCCCTTCCAGCCCAACCATCCCATGGTTTTACCATGCTTCTCCTGTACAGAAACACACCCAGACAGTGACATTTTGGGAAGGTGGGGTCCAGCTGCCCCCAGAGGCTGCAGCCTGCGAGTCCCCCAGGGCCGGGTTTGGGTTGTGGTTTCCTGTTTGAAGAGGACACAGAGGTGCTGCTGGAGGGGACAGGAGCTGCTCTGCAGCTTCTCCAGGTAAAGCTCTGCAGCGTGGGAGGCTCCAGTTCTCCTCTCAGACTCAGCTTGGTCAGCAGGAAACACTGGGCATTTCCCAGCAGCCCAGGAGAGCCGTGGGGCCGTTCTGGCTGGAGCAGGAGAGCGCAGGGACCTTCCAGGCCAAGAGGAGCTCCCTGCACCCTCTGCACTCCCGAGATGCAGCTGGGGGGGAGCTCCGTGTAGAGCCCAGGGCTGTGTGACAGCTCAGGGGCCCTCCTGCCGGGCTGGGAATTTGAGACAAGCACCAGGGTAATTCCACAGGGAAAACTTGCCTGCTTTAAGAGCTTCCCATTCCCAAACAGCAACTGGCTGCCTTGAAATCGATAGTGCATGGAAAGAGGGGCTTTGCATAAATTGAAAAAAAAAAAAAAACCCAAAACTGTTCTGCCTGCTGGGGAACAGTTGGATGGGGGCTGGGGGCTCTCAGACCTGCCTCTGGGGCAGAAAGGCTCCAAGTTAACCAGTAAGGTACCAGTGAGTTACCTGTAAATTACCAGTAAGGTGACTTTTCTTTCCTCTGCCCATTTATTTCACTGCCTTCCACCTCCTGTCCCACGGGCCAGCAGCTGCTGTGCTCCCATCCCAGGGGATTGCAGATGGGAACGGGAGCCTGGCCTCTCCTGCTGCCCAGCCCGATTCCAGCCAGGATGCCTTTGAAATCCAACACACCCCTTAAATCTGCTTCCTGAGCCTGCTGTTAACAGCTGCTCCAACTGCTGGGTCTGTGGGCTCCTGCTCCAGCCTGTAAATCCCGGGACACCACGCTTGGGTTTCCGTGTGGATCAGCTCCTCTTACCACTTGCTCCTTTATCTCAAGGGGGAGTTATCTCTGGAGCAGATCTGGAGTGCTCAGGGTTCAGTTGCACGTTTGTCTTTGTAAGGAGAAATGGGATAATTAGCCAGCGGTTACCCAAGGGGCAGAGCAAAATCCTTGAGCTTGGAAAAGTCCTTTAAAATCATCAAGTGCAACCATGAAATCCTCAGGGAGAGCCTCTTCTTCCCCTCACTTCACATCTCTGCTTTTAAATGCTTAATCCCAATAATGGGAAGAGTTTGGATGTGTGACTCATCCTCTTGGCACAAGAGCATCGAGTACCTGTTAGAGTTGGATGGATTTGGAGCCACAGGACAGGTTTGGTGTCACAGGACATGGTGTTTATGGAGTGAATTGATGTAGCCCCTGCTGGGGTGAGACAGAAGTACCTGCAGACAGTGAAGTGAAAAAATCAGTGTTTGCAGTGATTGACTCAGGCTGGGAAGCTTTTCCCTATGTGCATGGCAAATGTTAAAATAAGAACTTGGTTTTAGTTTAAATATCAAATAAAAAAAAATAAAAAGCCAGACAACAGCTTTTAAAGTTGTAGACATGCTTGCTGCAGCCTGCTGAGTGTTGGCTGCAGCCTTGCTCCATGGATCCCAACATTCCCAGGTCCTGCTGCTGCATCCCCAGGTCTTCCCCAAGGACTGAGCTCCCTCCCACACCTGCAGCAGCACACGTGGGTCACACTTCCAGAGAGCTCAGGGGCAATGGAGGATGTGAAACATCACAGATTTATTTTGGTTGGGAATGACCTCCCCAGATCATGGGAAGTCCTTGCAAAGGTTCCAGCACAGAACTGCAGATTTATTATCCTTAATTATGCTGCCTTTTGCTGGCATCCGCTCAGCTCTTGTGGAAGGGAGAGGAAGAGCCAAGAGCAGCTTCAGTGAGTGACTTCAGTGATTGCTCTGCCCAAGGAGCTCAGAATTGCCTGTCAGCAGCTGCTTTCTCCTGGTCACCAGTGTTCACACATGGAGCCAGTAAATTCCAGCTGTTCCTCTCTCGTGCTGCACAAATACTGCAATAATTACAGGGAGCAATTTAGAGGCAGCTGGTTCTTCCCTGAGAGGAGTCATGGGAAGACGCATCCACCCAGTCAGGTGAGTGTCACCACCTTTGGGGAAGGCTGGTCCAAAAAGATGCAGTGACAGGACAAGAGAGAATGGCTTCCAACTGCCAGAGGACAGGGTCAGATGGGATATTGGGAAGAAAATCTTCCATGTGAGGGTGGGGAGGCCCTGGCACAGGGTCCCCAGAGCAGCTGGGGCTGCCCCTGGATCCCTGGCAGTGCCCAAGGCCAGCTTGGAGCAGCCTGGGACAGTGAAGGTGTCCCTGCCCTTGGCAGGGGTGGCACTGGGTGGGCTTTGATGTCCCTTCCAGCCCAATTCATTGAGGGATTCTGTGACTCCTTCCAGCATCTGCTGCAGGATGATGGTGCACCACAGGCATCACCTCCCTGTGAGGCTGCAGGGCAGTGTCTCACCAAAGCCCAGGAGGGATTTCTGAGCTGCCAGGGCATTCTCAGGTGGGTTTTTCAGAGCCTGGCTCACCGAGCAGCTCACCTGGGCTGGCAGCGATGCCACGCTGGGCTGGCAGCAGGAGGTCTCTGTGCCCTCTGTTCCTCAGGGGTCCCAGAAGCTGTTGGCTCTCGGGGCTGGGGCAGAATTTTAGGCAGGAGAAATTTGCATGACCTAAGGAGGGTTTTCACAGCTCTCAGGGTCTGGCAGACTCTCTCTAATCATCTGAACAAATTTTTCTTTGCCCTGCCAAGCCGTGGAGGTTCACTCAGCAAGGCAGAGAATTGCTTAACTCCCAGCTTGGGGTGTAACAGAGCCTCACTCAGCATTTGGTAAGAGCAGGATCTGTGCCAAGAGAGCACTGCCCAGCGAGGGTCACACCTGTGCCCTCCCTTTGATCCTCTGGCCCTTCCCACTGGGTTTTTGTTTTCCACACCCTGTGGCAAGGTCTGAGAGTGGTGTCACTGTGTCCCCATGTCCCCTGCTCCAGGGTCAGCTCTGCTCCCATCAGCGAGTTCTGCCTTTGGAGCTGCCAGCAGAGGAGCTCTGGGCTGCCAAGGGGAAGAGGTCAGCTCACTGTGCTGCACACAGGAAGGGAGAGTCATGAGACTGAGAACAGTTTCGCAAAAGGATTGGGTTTCTCTCTTTTTTTATACTGAAAACCCCATCAGCCACCTCTGTCTGCACCAAAAACCTGAGGTGTGAAAAGCTGAGCACCCAAGGTGCAGTTGTGAAACTGGACTGAGGAATGTTCCATGTCTGGGATGTCACTGGGAAGTGTTTGGAAGAGTCCTGATGGAGGGAAGACGCTCCCCATGCAGGTTGTGTGGAGCTGAAGGGTTAATTTGGATTTGGGCCCAGCTCTGCAGCCACCTCAGCCCCAGTGGGGGCAGAGCCCTCAGGCAGCAGGGATGGTTCTTTTCCCAGAGATTATTTCACAGTGGTGGTATCTTATCTTGTCACTGAAAAGGCTCTTTAGAAAACATATAAGGAACCTCTTGAACTGACGTGAGTGACAGCCTTGGAACAAAGAGTTCATCTGGTTCTGGGGGAAGCATTTGCTCCAAAACTCATTTTTTCCTGTCCGCAGCTCAATTTCTCGTTTTCAGGAGCAGTGTGAAATATTTAACTGTGGTGAGCCTGGAGGAGGATGGAGGCTGATTAGGAGCTGGGGTAGGGGGAGATATTTTGCTCAGCTGAAATGACTGCAGCAAAATAAATTAATGCTGAATGCCTGAGCTGTGGATGTTTGATTTGTTAATGGCTTTGGCTTTGTGGGCATTTGGTTGATGTAGCAAATTTCTCAGTGCCATGTGCAGAAATGCTGATTTCTCCCAGCACAGCTTCAAAATATGGAAGCAGAACTAGTGATAATTCTGCCTGCTGAGATGGAGCTGCTGATGGTGAAGCTCCAGCATTTGGTACCTGCAGACAAGATCCAGCACGGCTCAGGATTGTTGTTACTGTCCTTGCAACAGCCCTGGGAAGTGACCAGTGTCCTTCTTGGGCTGGAAACCTTCAGGATATCTCATGTCACATTCTTAGATAAATGTATCTGTCTGTGGAGGAATTGATACAGGAGCATAAAACCCTGCACATCACCAGGTCCATTTCCTTGCAGCCTTGGCAGCAGTGCCGGATCCCTGTGGGGTGTTTGTGAAAGGAGTGGGATGAATCCTGAGCAGGGGTCCAGAGATGAATGCAGAGGGTCATAGGTTGTCTGGGATGATGGCCATGCTGTTAGAGATGCACCAGTGGCACTGCCAGGAGTCACAGCCTTGGCTCTGACACACATGGAGGAGCAGGTCCAGTGTGGGAAGGGAAGAGGGTCAAAAATGGCATTTCAGGGAAAACTTGCTCTCCCTGCAATCAGAGATAGGAAGAAGGATTAATTCTCTCAGTTCTCCTGCAGCTAGGGATGCAAACTGTGCCAGACAGTCATTAAAGGCACTTTCCTGTGCCTGGTGACGTGGCTCTGCTCTCAAGCTCCATCCCAAGCCTGCTGGGGAATTGACCTGTGGTTATTCCACAGACATGGAGGCTCCAGTGGCCTCCCTGCCAGGTCACAGACAGGCACCAGCCCTTCACTGTCCCTCTCCCTTCAGGCTGAATCCTTCTTGCACCTTGCCAAAAGCTGGATGAGATTCTCCTCAGATCATTAAAACCCTGCCTGATAGGGCAGGGATGTGGATCCAGCCTGTGATGAGATCAGCTGCCTGCTGAGCAAGCTGGGTCAGGGGCAGATCCCGTGGGACCAGCTGTGTTTCCAGGAGGGGCAGCTGCTGACAGACATGTGGGTGTTGTGTGTCCCCATTGTGTTTATGGAGCTGTTGTCCTGCAGGAACACCCCAACATGAAAATTAAAATGTGCAAATGCTGAGAGCTGGGGGTGCTCACTTGCAGAGGAGAAGCTCCAGGGAGAGCAAAGAGCCCCTGCCAGGCACTAAAGGGGCTCCAGGAGAGCTGGAGAGGGACTGGGGACAAGGATGGAGGGACAGGACCCAGGGAATGGCTCCCACTGCCAGAGGGCAGGGCTGGATGGGAGATTGGGACGCTGGAAGGTGTCCCTGCCATGGCAGGGGTGGCACTGGATGGGCTTTAAGGTCCCTTCCCACCATTCAGTGACACTGAAATCAGCCTGGCAATGTGCATTTCCCCTCCAAACTCTGCATTTCTATAAGTAAGAATCTCTTTGTTTATGCACCTGTTTTTCATGCCAGCTTTGCCACAGGGAAAAGCATTTTTCACATGATCCAACACATTTTTTTCAGCTATTTCTGCAAATCCAGACTCCTCATGGAGTGAGACAAAGGAAAAGCAGAAATAGGTCAGGTATTTAAATAAGATGTAGTTGTCTCTCTTCACAGCAAGTTGCCTTTTTTCCTGCCTATGTGAATTGTACTAATGTATCAGGGAATAAAGAGAACAAAGGGAAGCAGAAGTGCCAGCGTTTTCATTCTGGAATTGCAGCTTCAGAGCCCTTTACTTTGCAGAAGTGATACTGAGACCGTGCTGGAACATCTCAGCAAATGCTCCTGAAATAATAACCCTCAAATTGTCTGCTCAACCCCTCTGAATACACAAAATCCACTTAAACCCCTGCCTGTCATTCTGCTGTCACATGAAAAATTGATTTCCCGGCTCCGAGCCTTGTCCTTGGTGCCTTGCAGTGTTGTGAATGCATAATATTAAGGAAATACAGGGAAATTTTGGTGCTCTTAGGAATCATCTGGCTTGAAATGCAGACAACAGGCTGCCCTTGGTCGTTTGAGGGGGATTTGGATTTCTTAGCTTGGTCTGTGTTCCAGGAGTGCCTGTGGCTGGTGTCACCCTCCTGCCAGGCTGGCTGTCACCTCAGCTCAGGCTGCTCTACTGCTCTGGCTCCTTGGAGAGGACATCAGGAATCCACAATGAAATTCCCCTTTTTAAATATCTGCACCAATGGCAGATATCGTTCCTTGACTTTAAAGTTTTGTGACAGAAGGAAAATCTTCCTAACAAAGCTGCCCCAGCCTCTGTTCTCCCCAGGCTTTGTGTTTTCAATCCCGGCTCACCCCGGTGCTCCTGAGCAGAACAGGGGTGACATTCACCATGTCTGAAATTTGTTTAGACTCAAAGTGTGTCATTGGGGTGCTGTAATGCTGATCCAGAGGTGATGTCAGTACTGGTTCGAGATGGGCTTTCCCTCATGGACAGTTTTACCTGGTTGAGGAAGCAACTTTTCCCTTCATTATAGGACCAGGGACTGATCATCCTCACTCTTCCTTCCTGCCCTTCCTGAAATCCCCCCTTCATCTTTGACCCATCCACCTCCTCATTCCCTGCTGCAGTTACTGCTCCTCTTCTCTTTTCTGCCATGGAATTCTCAATGACCAACCATCCCCATCCTTTGAGTTGAGAGAGGCCAGATTTCCTCAGGACTGTTTACAAACCAGCATTGTTGGGAAAGCAGGCAGTAGATGAGATTCATCAGCCCCCAACACCCCGAGAACAGCTGTGACCTGTTCAGACATCATCCCAGGAGCAGCCAAGCCCAAGTGCTCTGAGTCACTTCAAGATCTGGATTCTCGTTCCGGAGACCCCTGGGCTCTGCTCAGGGATTTTTCAGTAGCACCAACCTGTGTCCAAGATGCTCCTTGGCTTTCTTCCAACCTCCTGGTGTGTTTCACTCCTTTTTAAGCCCTGCACATTTGCTGTGTCTCTTCAGGCTTCTCCGAATGGCTCTGGGTGTGCTCCTGCCCCAGGGATCAGAGGGAAGCAGCAGCGGGTTCAGAACTAAACCCGGGCTGATGATGGAGCAATGAGAGCTCTGCCCTGAGTCACCCTGACTGTGCCGCTTCCCCTTCCTGCCCGTCACCCCCAGCCTGACCCTTCCCTGCCCCGTTCCGCAGGGCTGGGGACGTGTTTTTAGCTGTCCTTGCTTTGGCAGGACGATGTGTTTGAAGGGAGCACGGAGCTGCCTGCAGGGTCCCTGCTGCCACGTCCTGCCCATCACACGGCTCCCAGGAGAGACAGCAGAAATCCCAGGGGTGGAACAATCCCTGTGTCCCTGCCATTCTCCTTCTGGCCGTGGAGAGGGGCGTTTTCAAGAGGAGGGACCTCAGCAAGGCTCCTCGCCGTCAGGTTAAAAGCCTGTCATTAACTGAAGGATGATTCAGCTTCCTCAGCTGAAGTGTCACCGTGTGGATGCTGGGAGAGGAGGAGGAGGAGGAGGAGCCGCCTTCCTCGCTGGCCCCGAGCCACGAGCACCCCCTCCCTCTGCGCTCCCATTCCGCAAGAATTCATGGCTTAGCAGCCTGGAATGAGCTGGGGGTGGCGGCAGGATGGCCCTAAAGCCGTGGGGAAGTGCCCGTGTGTGTCCCTGCTTGCCCGCGCAGTGTGACCCTGTCCCCTCCCGGAGCCGCTCTCTGGAAAAAGCCGCAGCAGCGCTCAGCACAGCGGGGCCTCTCTTCTCATGCCGTGTCTGTGTCCCCTGAAGCTTTAGCGAATTTCTCTCTCTTTCCATGAGAAAAGGAGAAAAATCTGGGTTTTCAGATCAGCTCTGGAAACAGAGGCAGGAGCCGGCGCAGCTGTTCCAGGCCAGCGGAGGGGAGACGCGTCGCGGGCTGGCAGAGCGAGGTCTCCGCGGCCGCAGAGGTGCCTCGGCGGCGGAATGCGCCTCGGGGCCGGATGAGCTCGGCGCTGCTGCTGGGCACGGCGGCGCCGGGGCCGGGGAGCCGCTGGTCGGACACGGTGCCACCGCCTCCCGCATTAAGTAGGTCACGGTGACACCCCGCCCGAAAGCGCTCTGCCCCTGCAGCACCCCCAGGGCACGTGAAAACCCCCCCGAGAGGGACTTCGTGCACGACTGTGCTTATCCGGGGGTTATCCGGGGCGGGGAGCAGCGATGGGCGGCGGTGAATTGACCCACCGCGCTGCTCTGCGGCAGCCCCGCTTGGCTGGCAGCGACGAGGCATCAGATGGGATGAAGGATATCCAGGTTGCCATAGCGACCGGGAGCTGCAGCGCGGGGAGCAGCCGCTCTCCATCACCCTTCCAGCGCCCTTCCAGCCCCCCAGCCGCCCCTCATCACCCCCACAGCCAGCACACACGGCCGGCACACGCTGCCCGTGCCCGTGCTCCTGGCCCTGGATGTTCCCAGGCTGGCAGAGCCCTCCCGGCACATTCCCAGCTCCAGCTTTAACGAGCTCAGCAGGGATGTGTGTGGAATATAAGGCAGCTGAGCTGTTTGCCCCGGCTCTGCACGGGAGCACAGCCACCCGTGAGCTGGCACCGAACTGGAGCTGTGGTGGGATGTGACAACCCTGCTTCCATCCCCTCTGCCTGGCCACAGCCCTGCTGCTGTTGTCCCCGTGGCTTCCAGCCCCTGGAGCCAGGCAAGCCGAGCTGGTGACTTCACCGTGGCAAATTGTGCTCTCTTAACCCAGCTGCTTCCTGGCAGTTTCACTGGCACAAGTCAATCAATCAACAATGAGAAAAAAAGATAATTTCAAAAGTGTCCATGCTATTTGTTTTCCTGACGTGATTTTGGGTGATCTCTGGGAAGCTCAGTAGCTGCTTCCCCCTTGTTGTGGCTTCAGACCTCTTCCAGGCTCTAAAAATATCTATTTAATTCACAGCCCTGCAGTGGGAAAAGCAGAGCTGCTCATCCCTCGGGATGGCTGCAGGTTTTCTGTGTACCAAAGTGAGAGCAAAGCTTCTCTGTGCTGTTGTTTTCCAGGGTAAAGCCTTCATCAGCTGTTCCAACCACTCCTTGCTACTCCAAAGTCATTGGAGCCACTTGTAAATCTGAGTGGAAAACAGATTAATAATCCCACACCTTTGTCCTCTGCATCAACCCTCTGTACCTCACAGTCTTGCAGATGTTGAACAAACATATCCCAGATGCCTGAAAGGTGCTGGATTCCCTTCAAAGTATTTTTTGGGGGGGAATTTCTACCTTCCTTAAACTTCAGCTGGCAGAATTTGATCATCAGCTGCTGAACAGGCCGGGAGCATCCTTTGAGGGGGGACTTTGCAAATGTGCCCCAGTAAATGTGGGGCTGGCTGGTGAATTCATTCCCCCAGCTGGGCCATGGCAAGGACCAGCACTGGGAGGGGAATACAAGGAAAGACTTCTGCTGTTTCTCAGCCTGCCCAGGAGTTGAGTCCCTGATGTCCCAAACAGGAGGCAGCTCTGTGCTCATCCTCCTAAGTGCTTTTATTTTATTTATGTGTTGGTGCATTTCTAATGCCAGGCTCTTGGCATCACCCCCATGTGCTGCTTTCCTCTGCTCCAGCCAAGCACTTGGAATCATATTTTTGGCATGGTAGTTTTTATAAAATATGTAACACTCCAGCATCTTGTGGCCACGGTAGAGGCGGATGAGCTCTGACTCCCCAGAGCTCTGCCAGGCTCAGAATAGCTCTGAGATGTGACTTCACTGGAGGCTGCAGGAGAAGCTGCAGTTCATCCCTGGTGCTGTCCGTGCTGAGAGCTGGGTGGGGCTGGGGAGGAGAAGGGGAGCAGCACATGGAGCTGGGCTGGGACGTGTCCCCACCATCCTCCCTGCTGTCACTGGGAGCCACAGGCCCCACGTGGCCTGGCCCCACCCTCCCCAGCCTTTTCCTTCCCTTCAAAAATTCAAATTACATTGAATTCTGAGTGAATTCAAGTCACCAAATCCTTTAACAGCTTGGATTGGAAGGGACCTTAAAGGTCATTGAATCCAACCCCCATTCCTGTAGTATGACAGGGATGAGGAAAGGAGCACTCTGTGGATTTTAGAGTTTCCTCCAGGGGGGCATGTGGCAGGTTGGCGGCCTCTGCCAGGATGTTCCATCCATCATCCATCAACCCTGGCTGCCATGGGCACTGGGATCTGCCTCCGCCTCATGGGACTGGAAATTTTTCATTTTTTCTGCTGGAGGAAATGAAATATTTAACACCCTATTGGTGCCTTTTTTACTGTTTTTTAAAGCTCCTTCATTACTGCAGGTTCCCAGGTTGCCCTGTTGAGTGAGCCTGTGTTTTTCCTCCACAAAACCCCTGACCAGCTTTAGGGAGTGCTCATGGGGGATAAAAGGCACCAGGCACTGGAAGCTGCTGGCACAAGGGGCGGGAAAACCTGAGACTTCTCTCATTGAACCACAAAGAGGAATTCCCAGCTCCCACAGGAGCAGAACCGAGGGAGCCTAGAGCCTCCTGTGCGGGGTGGGCAGGGAAGGGGGAAATTCATACATGGAATGGTTTGGTTGGGAGGGACCTTAGGCAAGGACACCTTCCACAAGACCAGGCTGCTCCAAGCCCTGTCCAGTCTGGTCTAGGATGAATTAATAGTCCCAGAGGGGTAACGAGGTCCAGGCCTGGTTTTAGCTGAGCTCAGGGCCTCCCTCCCACCCCAAAGCCCACCATGAGCAGCCCAGGGCCAGCGTTGGGTCAGGCCTGGGTGGGGGTTCAGCAGTGAGGGTTGGCCCTGGCTCAGCAGGAGGATGGAGCTTGGTGTGCTTTGATCCCTCTCTTGGATGTTCCATGATAGGAACAGGGACATTCCCTGTGTGTTTCCACTCATCCCAGGCTGGAGGAAGGGACACACCATGCAGTGACACTCAAAGTGATGTCTCAAACCACTTTTGGGGCTTTCTCCCATAAAATACTGCTTTGGGGTGCAGCCCCGTGCTGGGACGTGCCCCACTGAGCCGCCCTGGGGCTGTTTGGGTGTTTTACAGCAGCCTGGCTGTTGGCCCAAGCTCCCGAGGCAGGAGAGCAGCCCTGGGAAGGGCAGGGCAGGAGCAGCCCCTGCCCTGTCACCTCCGGATCCCCTGCCCAGGAGCAGCTAAACCAAAGGGGTTTGCTGGAAAAGACAGAAATATTCCCCAGCTCGCTGGCATTCCCAGCTCTCCCTGGCTCCTGGGGAGGGATGCACAGACACCCCAGCTCCTAAATCGGGGAGGAAGGAAGAGCAGCTCACCCCCAGCCTCGGGATCAGTGGAATAAATGCACTTCAGGAATGAGAGAGCCAAGTATTTAATGGATTGGGTTTGCATCTCAGCCAGAGGGGAAGGAATACACCTGGATGTGCTGCAGACACGTCATGGAAAGGCCCAGCAGTGTTGTGGCAGCTGCTGTCGTCTCAGGAAAGTGGCTTTAATGGCTCAGACAGGACTCGAAGGCACCATCTCAGTACAGCTGGCTTGGCTCTGCCTTGCCCTGTGCCGTGGGACATGTGTGGCACTTTGCACTGGGAAGAGACACATATTAACAATTCTGGTTGCTCATTAAAAGGGCAAAAGCAGCGTTGTTGTCACAGCTCAGCAGCGTGATGATGAAATATGTCACCCAGCAGTTCCCAAAGCCAGGCTGTGCTTTGCTCTGCTAACTCAATGGGCAAGGCTGAGCCAGAAAGGCTCGAAAGCCACTTCTCAAGTGGAGGGGTTGAGTTCTCAGGTCACAGTTTAGCCCGGTGCTTCTCCTGCACATTAAAAAATTCTTTCTGAAAAGGCACTTCTCTCAGCCTCTGAGGTGATTTGCCTGAGCAGACCATGAGGTACAAAAGAAATATAGTGTAAATATTTGCTGTTTTTGGAGATGGAAAAAAAAATTTCAGTGTCTCAAGTGTTGCTTGACTAAAGATAATTGTGAAAAATCACACGGTGAGGAAGGACCTGGCAGCTGTGTTCAGCTCAGTGACCTTTCCCAGCATCAAAATGCCTGGAGCAGCTGCTCTGACCTTTGACTATGGAAATTCTTCTTTTGATCCTGACTTGAGATCTCCTTGATTCGTGTCTGACTTTCTTAGTAGTCTCTTTTCCATGGCTTTGATCCATCTTAATGTCTGATCTCTGGCAAGGCCACCTGGCTCTGAGGAGCTCGACAAGGCCAGAACTCCGAAAAGCCAGTGACGCTCAAGAGAAACATCCTGTGAGCCCTGAGAGGCTTTCACAAGGCAGGTTTTGCAAAGCCCTTGTGGTTTCAGCTGTTTTCATCTCCCTCATGGCACGTGTGAGTCACAGACTGCCCGTGTTTGTGTCTGTGTGTGTGTGTGCATCCCCTGCCTCCTCCAGAGGAGAGAGATCTGCACCCAAAAAGGGCTCCTGGGTCGTGTCCTCCTCTCCTCAGGAAGCCGTGGGGTGAAGGGAGCTGCCTGCTCTGGCTTTGGGGCTGTCCTGAAGAGGGGTGGCTGGTGCAGAAGGCTTCTCAATACAGCCCAGTAGCCAAGTCAAAAAGGAAGGAGGATGTTAAGTTGTTTCTGGATCACACAGGATAGTAAATCATTGCTTTTAACCTTTTACAAGAGCCAGGGTGTTCTAACAAGACCTGGATGGGGAAGGTGTTTCCTCCCTCTGAGAAGGATGGAGAGTGCCAAGGAGTCACAGGGATGATGCTGTCAAAATCATCTGAGTCTTACATGGGGAAATTTATGCTCTTGAGTGTGTAAATCTCTTCTGCCAGTGGGACCTGATGCTTTGGAGCTGCCACAGTTGAGATGTGACTGCCCTGGGAGAGGCAGAGCTGAGGTGCCAGAGCTGCAGCTCTGGAATGAAATATCCAGCCAGGATTATTGACATGTGTCCCTTTGTGTCATGGCACCCTGGGGACAGTGGCTCTGGGGATTATTGTCACATTAAGAGTGTCAGTCCTTCCCATGGAGAGTGGCAGCCCTTCCTGGGAGCAGCTCCCACATGCTGGGTGGTACAGGGACACAAAGGGCACACGAGGCTCAGTGCAGGTTTTGTTCCTGTACCCCTTGGGAATCCAGCTATCCTGTTTTTCTCCATTGAAGCTGTTGTGGGAATAATTTTCTCAGTAAGTTTTCCTTTGAGCCCATTACCCTCAGTATCATTGTCCTGCAAGCTGCAGAAACCCACAAGTGCTCGGGTGAGATATACCCTGATCCCTGCCCTGCCAGCCACCCAGCCTGGGCCCTAAACCCTTTGAGAGAACACTTATCTGTCCCCAAATGACACTTGTTGTAACTCAGATATGTCCTTGTTTATTACCCATCTTATATCTGGTGGCTTTTTAGACCCTGCTCAAGAAATTCCTCCCTGTGAGGGTGGGGAGGCCCTGGCACAGGTTATTTCATGGATGCTCCATCCCTGGCAGTGCCCAAGGCCAGGTTGGACAGGGCTTGGAGCAGCCTGGGACAGTGGAAAGTGTCCGTGCCCGTCACAGGAGAGGCACTGGATGTGGAAGGTTCCTTCCAACCCAAAGCACTCCATGATTTTATGGCTCCATGATTGTCACCTCTCTGCCACCACAGCCTGGAGTCCTCCCCAGCAGTGACACCACACATAGCCTGGAGAATGGATTTAACCTTCCCTGAAATTTTCAGTATCCCTGTTTGTCTCCTTGGTTTTTGTTAGGAATCAAAGCCTTAAAAATTGACTTTTTTTAGACCTCTTGAGTTTCTCTCTCCCTGCTTCCTGTGTTTTTTCTTCATTCACAATATAGATGCTGCTTTTTTGGGGCTCTTTTCTGCAGCCTCCCTTCATCTGGGAGCCTTTTTAATGTTTTCTTCATGGCTGAACCCTCTCAAAGGCTGCAGCCAGGATCCAGGTGAGGCTGCAGCGCTGACTTCCATAAGGTGTTACCATGATGGGGTGTTCTCCATCCTGCCCCTCACGATCCTCACATCTTGTCTGCAGCTGCAGGCTTCCTTGGAGCCAGACAATCACAGAATATCTTGAGCTGGAAGCCAACCAGGTAGCCCACAGTGCTCCTGCCTTTCCAAAAAAGAGGCCTTGGTCTAAATTCTGGAAAGATTTGATGGTTTAAAGCAATCCCCTTTGGAATCCATCCCAGTGGGTTCATTGCTGCTGAGCCCTCATTTCACACTTGGTTGCACACTTGGTTCAAATCCCTCTGGTTTGTTGTCATGAAAATCAGGCAATTACTGTGCTGGCTTTGCCATCTCTACCCAAATTCTGCTCCTGAAAAGAGCTTATTTCCCACTCTGTCCATGGTACAGCACCTCATTTAAAAATCCTGGGAAAGCTTCACAAAGCCCTGTTCCATTGGAGCCCTGTCAGGGATGGGGCTGCAGCCCTGGAGCTGCCCATCCCTGGCTGCTGCTGCTGTCCCTGGGATGTTCCCAGCTCCCCATCCTGCTGTGCTCCCAGTGGGGAATATCTCAGCAATGAGTCTTAGCTGTGTGCTCATGCCCATAGCTCCTTCCAGGGCATCCCAGGTCATCTGGGCTTGTTCTTAAGCATGGAATATGGAATGGTTTGGGCTGCAAAGGTCCTTAAAGCCTGTCCAGTTCCAGCCCTGCCATGGCAGGAACACCTTCCACTATCCCAGGTTGCTCCAAGCCCCCTCCAACCTGGTATCTCCTGTATTTACATTTATTTAACAATACATTTATTAAACTTCTCAGCCTTACACCACTTGTCCTCACCAAAGCTTCCTCTGATCTTTCTGTCTCCTTCCCTTCCCCATTTCCCTCCCACCACGTGTTGGTGCTGTGGATGTTTCTGTGCTCTGTGCAGCTCTGGCAGATGTCTGTGGCCATTTCTGCGCCACTTGCCTTGTGTTTCCCCCGAGGTCCTGGATTAAATGCTCAGTCAAAACTCTCATATTTCATGGGCCAGTGATCTGCTTCCACTCAGAGTCCTCCTTTCTCTGCTGCTTTCCCTTTTGCCAGTGTTCCCCCAGTGCCTGCTCAGCTCCTGCCGTGTCTCAGGGGCTGCTCTGGCTCTGGGATGTGTCCCCCCCACACAGACCCTGCTCACGTGGGGCTCCTCCTATGAGCCAGGAGAGCGAGAGGAGCTGGGGAAGGCCCTTTGGGTGCTGGGATGGGCTGGGGAAGGTGGAGGAGAAGTGCCCCAGTCCTGCAGGGTTCACTGAGCCAGGGAAAGGCAAAGAGCAGCCCCAGCGTGGGATCAGCAGCTGTGGCTGGTGCTGCCGAGCTGTCAGGAGAGGCTGTTTCCACCCATAAATACTGCCTGTGTTGTATGAAGACCTGAGTTTGTGGAAAGCAGCAGCACCTTGGTGTTTATTGTGAACAGAAATTACTCTGTGGTTCATCACATGCAGACATTCCCGCGTGGCTCCCTGGCAGGATGGGAGCAGTGCTGGGTGGATCCTGACTTGTCCCAGAATCTCTTTTCCCTGTTCCATTCTGCCAGCAGCCTCATGGGTGCTGGGTTCCTTCCCTGGCAGTGCACTCACATCCTGCTGTCACTTCTGATGGAATCACTGCTAATCAGAAGTGGGGTTAATTCCCAGGAGCAGCATCCATCACTTTGTCCTGATGGACTTGACTCCATCAGGGCTTGGTGAGGAGCCAGAGCTGCCATCAGCCAGGGCTGGACTCAGCCACAGCAGTGCCTGGTACCCACTGGGAATCCCAGAGTGGTTTGGGTGGGCAGGGACCTCAAAGACCACCCAGTGCCACCCCTGCCATGGCAGGGACACTTTCCACTGTCCCAGGCTGCTCCAAGCCCCCTCCAAGCTGGCCTTGGGCACTGCCAGGGCTCCAGGGGCAGCACAGCTGCTCTGGGCACCCAGTGCCAGGGCCTGCCCACCCTGCCAGGGAACAATTCCCAATTCCCAATCTCCCATCCATCCCTGCCCTCTGGCAGTGGGAAGCCATTCTCTGTGTCTGTCCCTCCAGCCCTTGTCAAAGTCCCCAGAAGGTGATGGGACAGGTTTATGACATGAAAACTCCTTTTTTCAGCTTAAGTGTGATTGGAAGTGGGACTTGTCTCTGCCTTTGCTGCCATCAGGGTCCTGCTGAGCATCACTGATCTCCAAAGGATATTTCTGTTGTGTGCTGCCCTTGTCTATGAGAGACTTCATTGTAATCCAGGATTGTTCTGGTCCATCTCCATCCCTTCCTTTGGGATCTAAATTCATCAGGAGCTCAGGGAAGCAGCTCCCAGCCAAGCCATTCTGGTAGTGAGACTGGGAAGGTCTCAGTCCACTTTCCCAGCTGCTGCAGCAGCTGTTCCCTCCCTTGGGGCCCCTAAGCAAACCTGGACACCCCAGGGCAGCCAGCAGCTGCCAGCCCTGTGCCACTGCTGCTCCAGGGGCGAGACTGCCCTGCCTGGTGGGCTGGAAAGCAAAGGGGAATTTCCTCCCCTGCCCTGGCTGGCCTCGGACCAAGCTCCGGAGCAGTGGCCAAGAGCCCCGAGGTGCCAGCAGCTCCTGGGGCTGGTGGCAGGGCTGGTGTCATGGTCCCAGCAGGGACACCAAGGAGGGGTTTGTCATCCCTGTGCACTCACAGATCCCTGTGGATTGCTCCATCCAGGAGCTGCACTGCTCCCCCAGCAAAAGCCTTACGGCTGAACCCTCACGTGAGGAAAAACAACACGTGATGAGTGAAGGAGCTTTGGCAAGGTGGGATCTGGGAATGAGAGAGGGGGAGGGAAGCCTGATTGAATGGAATTGGGACACATGGCAAAGATCAGAGCATCCTCTCTGGATCCCTCCATCCCAGGACAGCGTTAGCTTCAGTCAGACCTGTGTTCAGGTGATTCTCCTCATCCCAGCAGGAGCTGAGACCCAGACTGATGCAGCTGCCTGCAGGTCCCACAGCCACAGGGCATCCAGGACCTTTGGATTCCCAGGCCCAGGTCCTGCTCGTGGTCAAAATTCAGGTTACTGATGTTCTTCTCCCCAGAGCCTCTGCCTGGTCACCTGGAACTTGCTGTGGGAGAGAAGTCCTTCACCCTTATCCCTGTTAGGGACACTTGATGCTGGAGCTTTTCCCAAGGAGCAGGGATCTCTGAGAGGCTTCTCTGGGTGTGCAGCTCATTCCACTAAGACACAGCAAAAATAGCAACCTAAGCTGGGATTGCAGCCTCAGCTCACCCAGGCAGGAGTAAATAACATTAAATACCTGTAATAACACTAAATACACGAGGGCTTTGTGTGCTGGGCCCTGCCAGACCCTTCAACCAACCAAGCATTGTCATGGAAGTAGTGAAAATCTGTATTTGGGAAATGCAGCTTAAGGGATGTGACACGACCTGAACAGTCCATTAAGGGAAACGGAGTAAAAACTGCACAAAGGACTTGCGCTGTGGCAGTGGAAATGCTGGAATGGCTCAGACAAGGCAGGACCTGGGGTCTGGGAGCCAAACATGGGGAATGGGATCCCAGCACATCCCCCGGGGGTGTTTGGAGCATACAGAGAGGCAGCAGAGTCAATAACAATTCTAAACCATTCAGCATTATACTAAAAATGCTGGAAATATGGGAATTTGAAATGTGGGTGGGGTCACAGGAGAGAATTCCCAAAGGCCAGGTCCCTGGATAGCTCTTCCCACTGATGGGGGCCTGTGGGGATGGATCTGCTGCAGGATTTTCCTGTGGATCCCTTCTCCTGGGGGATTCTCTGGGGGCTCTTGGCTGGTCCCAAGGGATTGTGGCTGGAGCTGAGCCATCAGCTTGGCCTCAGCTCCATCCCAGCCCCTGGAGCAGCCAGGCCATCAGTGGGGCCGTGGCATTGCTGGGTTCTTCCCTTTCCTCATGGAAAGGGCTGGTCAGCGCTGGCACAGCTGCCCAGGGCACGTGGGTGTGGCCCTTGGGGACGTGGGTCAGTGGTGGGGGAACACTTGGACTTGAGGATCCCAGAGCATTTTCCCAACCTGGAAGATTCCATGATTTATGATTTCTCTGCCTATGGCACAAGGATCATTATTTGGGATTTAGAGCAGGGACCTTTATAGCAAAGGGGAACATTCTGGTCAGTCATCCTGGCCCTGCTGTCCTCATGTCCCCCCTGGCAGTGACCCCAACAGCCAGAGACAAACCAAGGTCAGGGGCAGAAAGTCCTGATTCACTCGTGGGAATCTTGTTTAGTGCCAAAACTGGGTTGGGGGTTCAAAAGCTCTAGGGACAGCATTTTATCCCAGCCAGTTTGGTCTGTCTGAGAGGGAACTGGGAACAGCCACCACCCCACATGTGGGGTGTTCCAGGCTGTATTTCAGTCTCTGAGCTCAGCCCAGGGGTGTCCCTGTCACTGCTGCAGGCACAGAGCTGGAAGGGGTCACTGTAGGCTCATTCAGGGGGCAGTGGACGAGCTGGCAGCAGCCCCTGGGCCCTCTGACCTGGTCTGTGCTCTGCCCATGGAGCTGAGTCCTCCCACCGGCTCCAGGCCCAGTCCCAGACTGGGAGGCTTCACAAGCAGGAGCCCAAAGCTGGGCTCAGAGCTCAGGCCTGGCTTAACACAGAGTTTTGGGATGGCTGTGGGATGTGTCTGACCTGAAAATGCCTGTCCCACCTGTGGCCATCCCATCCCATCCCATCCCATCCCATCCCATCCCATCCCATCCCATCCCATCCCATCCCATCCCATCCCATCCCATCCCATCCCATCCCATCCCATCCCATCCCACCCCTCCTGACTCGTGTCCCTTTCCCGCAGGGAGAAGCGCGCCCTGCACGTCGCTGTCACCAACCCGGTGCAGTGCAGCCTGCACGGCAGGAAATGCACCGTGTCCGTGGAGACCAAGATCAACCAATCCCAACCGGATTTCACCAAGCACCGCTCCGGCTTCGTCCTCTGCGTGCCGGGCAATTAACGGCCCCTCCCCTCGGAGCGGGGCTGGGCTCGCCCTCCCCGCCCCGGGACTCGCCCCGGGACTCGCCGGGAGATGCTCAGCAGCGACCTGCAGGTGCCTAAAGCAGCCTCTGAAGCTCAAGGTTTGGAAAACCCAAATTCCGGGGGTTTAGAAAAGCCAAATTCACATGGAATGAAGACCTAAAATAGCCAGTGACCTATTCTCCATATTACAAGCCAGACTGGAATATCAGTGGAGTGCTTCCTTTGGAATTAGTCTGAAAAAAAGAGTTTCTAGGTACTTCCATGCTTTCTGTTCTCTCCCACATTGATGCCTCACCCCCTCTCCAGTTTTCCCTTCCCTGTTCCTTTCCCTTATGTCAGTTTTTACAGTATGATGCAGCCTCCAGAGGAGGAACCAAAGATACCCAGCTCAGGGAGTCAGGTTCTGTAGGGCCAAGTCCCCACGGAACCAGAGCAGGCTGGGAAGGGAGGGCTGCCTTCCACACTCCACACTCCCCCAGCCCCTCCAGGCACAGGGGGCTGGGAAGATACAGGGAGACACCTCCAGACCTGCTGCTTTCCCTCGGGAATTCATCAACCCATCGAGGCACCTTGGCTGGACAGGGGACTTCCCAGGACAGGGCCTGATTTTGTTAATCCTGCGTTGCTTTTTGCCTTAACTACCCCCTCCAAGGGCCTGAAGCCAGTGGGTTCCCTCTGGGACCATGTGGCCTTGCTGAATTTTTAGATGATCCATGTGGCTTCATGTCTGTGCCAGCGCTGGGGTTAGAGAGGGCTAAAGGGACCCACGGCAGGGTGAGCCCAGGAACAGGGGGAGCTCTGGGGGGCCAAGCTTTGCACTATCCAACATTAACCTGGCACAGCCCCAGCTGCCAGCGCCAGGCTCCTCCCTCCAAAGAGTTTTCCTGGCTCTTCCCAGCAGTGGGCTGCGGGTGTTGGGCTCGTCCTGCCCAGCCCAGATAACCCCGAGCTCTGCCTTGATGGAGGGACATGGATCTCCTCAGTGGTTTATTCCCACTGTGCTGGGCACTGCTGTGGTTCCTGAGCAGCCCAGGATGTTGGGATTGTACATTGGGATTGTCCTGGCACTGCTGGTCAGGTCAGGATTCCCAGCCCTGGAGGTGGGGGAGCTGCGTGGGGACCCCACCTCGGGGTCCCAGCCCGGCGAGCAAATAGGGAGCACTTGTTAGATGGAGCATTTTGGGAATTAGAGAGCCTGGAAGAGGCTCCTCACTCACAAAAGGTTTCCTGAAGCCGTGCCATGGACATGGGGCACGGGGACAGGTCGCTGCAGCCTTGGTGCCCCACTGCCACGCCCGAGACCAGGGGGGGACCGGGATGTAGAGCATGAATGAACTGGGACAAGCCCGTGCACGAGGAGGCCCCATGCCAGAGCTCTCCCATTCCCGTTGTCCCTGGCCTTGGAGCAGCTCTGGGAGCATCCCAGCACCCCCAGCCCCCCGTGCCCCTCGCAGTTCTGGGGTGTCTGGAGGGTCCCTCGGGCCGGGCTCTTGCAGACGCCACAGCCCTGAGCACCACCAGCGCTGGGCCAGGAGGTGACACGGCAGCCCCGACCCCGCCAGGCTCACACAACAGCCCGGGACCTCCAGGGACCTCCAGGGACCTCCAGGGACCTCCAGGGACCTCCAGCGCCTCCTTTCAGCCCACATCGGCTCCTCCGGAGGAGCAGCAGCAAGGCCAAAGCCACGGGACACCCCTGCCCTGCCGGGACGCTCCCAGGGAGCACCGGCGTTGCTGTGCCTTTGGATTTGCACTCCTCGCTTCCGTGTCCTGGTGCGAACGTCCCCCACCCCGGGCGGGTGCTGGGGGTGGGATCAGCACTTTTGTACCCTTGTCCCTCCAGAAGAGTGGTCAGATGGAACTGGAGTGGATGGCAACAAAATGCAGGCTTGGGAAATATCTCCTACCATGAGATGGCAATATTGTGTGTGATGAGATGTGTCTTATAAAATGTATTATCTGTTCCTGCTCCGGTTTTATATATATATATAAATATATATATAAATATATAAAATATATATATTCCTGGTTTTCCCATAAATTAACTATTTCTAATTGAAACTTGGATTCTCAGCCAGGGGCAATAATGCAATGAACCTTTTTTTTTTTTTTTAATAAATCGCTGATATTTTATGTGTAAAAGAGCATAAAAAACCTACTATAATGGACCCGGATTTTGTTTACATAATTTACTGTAATAAATAATAAAAGAAAGCAATTAGTTGGATCCCACCACGGTGCTGCCCGTTCCTGCCGGCGCGGGGGAGATGATGCCCAGAGGGAGTGGTGTCCCAGTATCCCAGTATCCCAGTTTTCCCAGTTTTCCCAGTTTTCCCGACTTTATCCCTCTGGCTGCTGCCGGCCCCGCCACTCTCCCACCACGGGGTGACCCCGGGGCCGGTAACGCGATTAAAGCAGCGGCTGCGTTAAACCCTCTGTCGTCAACACAAATCCCATTCCCAGCGTCCGAGGGCTGGGAGAGCAGAAAAGACTCGGCCACGAGCCGCTGCCGTGTAATGGATGGTCAGTGCATTTTTATTTAATCAGCACAGTACAAAAATAAATAAAAATAAGGGGAGGGGATTAAATTACAGGCACACTGAGCCCCATGACACAGTCGGTCGGGTTATAAACCACACATACTTACAAACACACTATACACATACATACAAAATGAGACAAATATAAATTAATAAGTAACAATACCCATCAATTTGGTCAACAAAGATCTACAGAAGAGATTGCACTAAAAAAACGTACGTACACATGTATCATTAGCAGGGTCCAATGTACAGCCATGAAGAGCTTCAAGTGAAAAATCAAAAATAAAAATAAATGGCACATTATTTCTCCCTCTTGTTCGCCAGTTTAACGCCCGATGGACCAGAACTAAACTAGAACTGAGCACACGGAGAAAAGAAAATGATAAAACCCAAAAAGAAGGTCTCAGTCCCCAGGCCTGATACGGGAATACCAGCTCGAGACTGCAGTGTCGGGGTGGTGGCGGGTCTTTGTGCATGGGTGTAATTTTACAGCCATCTCTCGTTAAGGTTTTTCTTTTGATTATTATTTTTTTATGCGTTTTTTCCTTTTTTTTGTTTCCCGAAGACACAAAATGCTCCTGTTTGCATGCGCAATACCACTGGAAAAGCAACAATGACAGAAGAAAGAAGGGTTTTTTCTCTTTCCCCCCCGCAGGTTTGCAGTTCGTTGGGTTTGTTCTAGAAGAATTCATATAGCAGCATGTGGCGGCTCCCCTTGCTTGCACACTCAAGTAGATCCTTTACACAATACTCATGACCAGTGCACGATGGGAACAAGACATTTCACATTGATCTCATGAACAGTAGCGGTGATTCCCGTCACCCGGACCCGCTCGGGAATTCGAGTCTCTTCAAAGAAAATAAATAAAGAGGGGAGGATGAGGGAGGAAGGGGGTGGGGGGGTCCCCGGGCCGTGCCCGCGTCTCTGTCCCGGTGCTGCCGGTGAGTCCCGACCGGGCCGGTTCAGCCGCCCACGCTGGAGCCTTTACAGGATTTTTTTCCCCTTAATTTTCTTTTTCCCCTACCTGGGCTCTGTCTCGGTGATGCGGTGACCGGCCCCGCGGAGCCCCGCTCCGCTCCCGGGGGATATCGGCTGGGGGGGTTCTTGGCCCCCATCCATGAATTGCTGGGATCAATCCGGTGGCGGAGCCGCAGCATTCCGGGCCCGCAGCATGGGGAGGGGGCGGCGGCTGGAAAGCGGCGGCGCGGGAGGGAACCGGGGGTCTGCGCTCCGGTCCGGCGGCGGCCGAACCCCCCGTGTCCCCCCGGGGGGGAGGCGGCGGCTCACGCCCTTCCCCGCCGGGCAAATCCCCCCGGGAGCGGCTCCGGGCCGGGCGGGCGCGGCGTGTCCGGGGGCGCGGGGGGCGCTCACCGGTCGAGGCCGATGAGCAGCCGGCCCTTCTCCTCGGAGCCGCTCTCCTTCTTGAGGTCGGCGAAGACCTGGGTGAAGTAGTGCGGGTCGGCGTTGACCTGCAGCATCTTGGGGCTCATGAGGTCGATGATGGAGAGGCAGCGGTCCCAGAAGGCCTCCTTACAGCTCTCCACCAGGAAGGGCTTCAGCGGGTAGGAGATCTCGTTGCCCATGTAGGAGTAGGAGAGGTACAGGCAGGTGAGCAGCACTGCCTGCAGTTCGTGGTCGCTGGCCACCTCGGCCGAGATGACGTCCCGGCACAGCATGTAGAGGAAGACCACGTTGGCCGGCGTGATGAAGCCCTGGTCCTGCCAGCCCTGCAGCAGCAGCGAGCGGTCCACGGAGCGCAGCCAGAGCACGGGGTCGGTGGGCGAGAGGTGCTTCAGGCGGTAGCAGCGGCGGCACAGGAACTCGCCGAGGCAGCGCAGCAGCTCGCTGGTGGACGCCTGCACCACGACCCGGCGCGGGGTGGCGGCGGCGGCGGCGGGCGCGGCCGGGGGCGCCTTCTGCGCCGAGGCGAGGGCGGCGGCGGCGGCGGCGGGGGGCGGCGGGGGGGCGAAGGTGGCGAGGTTGGCGCAGGAGAGCGACTTCTTCAGGTTCTCGTTGTTGAGATGGGTCACGTTGCTCTGGTAGCCGCCGTTGGGCTGCACCTTCTTGGAGCTCTTCTTCTTGGCGGAGACGGCGGCGATGCGCTTCCAGGGCAGCACCGAGATCAGCGAGTGCCGCTTCAGGCCCTTCTCCTTCGCGTTCTTGCTGTTCTGCACCGCCGTGTAGTGCCCCACCGTGGCCGCCCCCTCCTCGAACAGCGGGGCCTTCCGGTAGCTCGGCGACAGCGACAGCACCGTGCCCACGGTGCTGTCGCTGTCGCCGAGCTACCGGAAGGCCCCGCTGTTCG